>BSBN01000834.1:0-423033 GCA_027924645.1 Cunninghamia lanceolata
AGATATCGATATCAAGAAGATTAACTATTTTCTCATATCAGAGCATCTAACAGTCTAAAGGAGAAGGCTTGCGAATCATTCCTTGACTTGTGGATCCTAATGACACATCATTCAATGATCTTTTGGTTCATGGCCGACCTTCCCCAAGGGTCCGCATGTTATCCCCATCCATTTGAGGAAGTGTTCTATGCATTTAGGTCTGACCTATCTATGAACACGTTACAACTCTTCATTGAAGTTTGTGAACCTTCCTTAGCCGACACGGAGGAATCTATTGGTCCAGAAATGAAATATATAATGATGTCTAGATCCTTAGGATAGTAGTTCATAACATAGTGATAGCTGATAGTTTAAATTTGTGCAAAGAAGCCTCAAAGCTTTATCTTGCGTATGTGTGTAATCAGCCTTCGAGCCCAGTTGTAAGCCCGCATGTTGTCAACCAGATTGTATTTGAATTCCTATGATATAGTGAATGACTAAATCTGCATTTACTTCATTCCTTTGAGTTGTTTCCATTGTGTTTACTCTTGTTGCATGTGTCTAGATAGTTCATTCTATGACCCCTCCTACTGTGACTGCACCAAGTGGTATCAGAGAAAAAGTTTGGATCTTTGGGAGTGAGTTGCAAAGTTGGCAAGGGAATTCTGTAAGATCTTGTTGTTGGACAGATCACCGAATTGAGGCAGGTTACTTGTGTCATAACTGATCAATGATTGAGAGACAGTTGGTCACCTTGTAGCCCGATCGTCGAACCTAAGGTAGTTTGCACTTGATCTGAGGAAGAATGCTGCCGAGGAGAGTTGTTTGCCATTGGAACAATGAATGGTAGAAATGGATGAGATGATGGAGATGATGAAAACATTACGAATTTGTTTGGATGCTGTTGAAGGAAGATAGGCGAAGAGGATTGACACCGGACCTAATATGAAAAGTGATGATGAAGAAGAATTTCAATCTGTTGAGCAAACTAGCGAAACCCTAGGAGGTGATGAAGAAGAAGAATCAGATCAAGTAAAGATGTTGCTAGCTATTTCAAAAATTGGAAAGAGACCTAGAGTTGAATGTGGCCGAACTATACTAGTAATTTGAATCCAAAAGAATTGATTGACTGGATAAATGACATGGAAGAATCTTTGAGTATGAAGAGATGGAAGATTCAGAGAAGGTAAAATTTGCTAAGACAAAGTTGAAAGGACATGATGCTATATGGTGGAAAGAAGTTCAGTTGGAGAAAGAAATAGAAGAGGGAAGGAAAATATTACAAACTGGGACCGGATGGTGACAAAGTTGAAAGAATCAGTTTATACCTGCTGACTATGAGTTGGAACTATTTGAAGAGATTGCAAAACCCTGAGACAAAAGGAGAAATCTGTGAAAGAGTACACTGAAGAATTTCATAAGATGATCATAAGAATAGGACATAGTGAAAAAAAAAAAAGGAGAAAGTGGCTAGATACATCAATGGACTAAGATTGAACATTCACGAGAAGAACTAAGATTGGTAAGGATGATATCTTTGGAAAAAGCTTATCAGTTTGCCCTGAAAGTTGAAGAGAAGATGAATAAGAGGCATGATCAGAGATAGAGAGGTAGAGGAGGTAAATTTCATAGAGGAAGAACATTTTCCAGATATGATAGATCATTTGTGGAGCAGAACAAGTTTGATAGCCCATTTAAGAAGGATGACAGAGATAACATGCTTACCGAAGAGATGACATAATTTTTTACTGGAGAGGGGAAACCCTAGTGCATACCAAAAGGAAGGATACATAAGAGAAGGTAGAGGATTTGATAAGAGAACATTCAGAGGTACTTGTTTCAAGTGTGGAGGTGAAGGACATAGAGCATTTGAGTGTAATTAGGGGTAGTACAAGTAAGAGGACATAAAATAATGGAAGAGCAGCCTATGTTGAAGGAAGAACCCGTTGAATCACTAAGTTCAGTTGGCAAACCTAAGAAAGGAGAATCATTGATAATGAGGAGAGCACTATTTTCAAATGGAGGCAAATGAAGAACCACTGCAGAGGAAGAGTCTGTTCAGAACTAGATGCAAATCAGGAGGTAAGTGTTGTAAAGTTGTGATTGATAGTGGTAGTTTAGATAACCTAGTTTCAGAGGAGATGGTGACTAAGCTGAACGTTGGAAAGATTGAAACACCCTAAGCCTTATCAGATAGCATGGATTCAGGATGATCATAAGGTATTGGTGAGTGAACAATGTTTGGTAAAATTTTCATATTGGATCTTATCGTGATGAAGTCTTGTGTGATATTATGCCTATGGATGTTTGTCATATCTTGTTGGGTATACCTTGGCAATATGATAGAAAAGCTATACATGATGGGAGAAAGAATACATATACTATAATAGCAAATGGAAAGAGAATTACCTTGATCCTTTAGAAGATGACCCTAAGAGTGAAGTATGTGAGAATGCTAGAATCTATTTGGTAGATGGAAGAAAATTTATGGATGGTTTGAGACATGAGAATATGTGTTATGCCTTGATTCCTAACAAGCCTGAAGCATTGAAGGAGACTAAAGAATCACAACTAGAGGAGATAAAAGATTTGCTGACAGGTTATGAAGACATCATATTAGATAATGTACCTAAAGGATTGCCACCTATAAGGAGTATTAGTCATCACATGGAGCTTATATGGAAGCAAGTTTGCCTAACAAAGCAACACACAGAATGACACCGGCAGAGAATGAAGAATTGAATAGACAGATACAAGATTTGTTGAGGAAAGGTTTGATCAGAGAAAGTTTGAGTCCTTATGCAGCACCTGCAGTTTTGGCACCAAAGAAGGATGGAGAATGGAGAATGTGTACTGATTCTAGAGCAATAAACAAGATCACAGTCAAGTATAGATTTCCTTTACCTAGGATGGATGATATCATGGATTGTTTAAGTGGAGCAAGATATTTCACAAGATAGACTTGAAGAGTGGATACCATCAGATCAGAATCAGAGAAGAAGATGAATGGAAGACTGCTTTTAAGACAAATGAAGGATTGTATGAGTGGTTAGTGATGCCTTTTGGGATTGACAAATGCACCGAGTACTTTCATGAGATTGATGAATGAAGTTCTGGAGAAATTCTTGGGTAAGTTTGTTATTGTGTACTTGGATGATATTCATAATTTCAGTAAGACAAAAGAAGAACATTTGTGGCATATCAGACAAGTTTTGCAAAGGTTGAGAGAAGAGAAATTGTTGAATAAACATCAAGGAAGTGTAGTTTCATGAAGGAAGAATTGGTATATTTGGGATTTGTGATTTTTGTGGAAGGATTGAAGATGGACCCTGAGAAAGTGAGCAATTATTGAATGGCCTACACTGGAGAGCATTGGAGAGGTTAGATCATTTCATGGATTGGCTAGTTTCTACTGGAAGTTCATCAAAAATTTCAGTTCAGTTTGTAACCACATGCCAGAGACAATGAGAGGGTGACAGAAAAGATTTCAAGTGGACATCAGGAGTAGATAAAAGTTTTGAGTTGTTGAAGCAGAAAGTGACAGAGCAACCTGCTTTGGCATTACCAGATTTTAATAAGATATTTCAAGTTGATTTATGATGCAAGTGGGAATGCAATTGGAGCAGTGTTAAGTCAAGAAGGTAGACCGGTAGCATATTTCAGTGAAAAGTTGAATGATGCAAGGAGATGATATTCAATTTATGATCAGGAGTTCTATGTCATAATTCAAGCCTTGAAGAAGTGGAGACATTACTTGTTGCCTAAGGAGTTTGTGTTATATACAGATCATCAAGCTTTGCAGTATTTGAACAGTCAAGGTAAGTTGAATCAGAGACATATGAGATGGGTAGAGTTCATGCAAAGTTATATTTTGTGTTGAAGCATAGGAGTGGGTAAATCAAACAAAGTTGGTTGATGCATTGAGTAGGAGAAGAAACCTATTGACAGAGATGAGAGTGGAAGTGTTGGGATTTGATGAATTAAAGAACATGTATGAGGGAGACACTAATTTTGTAGAACCCTGGAAAGCATGTAAGGAACTTGTTGTGACAGATAGGAGTAAGTGGCTGGATTATTTCATTCAAGAAGATATGTTGTTCAAAGGAAGTCAGTTGTGCATACCTAGAAGTTCAATGAGAGATAATTTGATCAAGGAAAGCATAGTGGTAGATTGGCAGGACATTTTGGCATCGATAAGATAGTGGCTTTTGGTGATGGTGAAAGTACTTTTGCCTCAGATACATAAGGAATGTTCAGAGATTTGTACAAAGTTGCAGAGTTTGTCAAGTTGCAAAAGGGAGTAGTCAGAATATTGGATTGTATAAACCTTTGACAGTATCGGAGAGACCTTGGAAGACATAAGCATGGATTCTGTAATGGGGTTACCCTAAGACACAGAGAGGACATGATTCAATATTTGTAGTGGTTGACCGATTTTCAAAGATTACCCTTTTCATACCTTGTAAGAAGACAACTGATGCAGTACATGTAGCTGACCTATTTTTCAAGGAGATTGTGAGATTGCATGGATTACCTAAGAGTATAGTTTCAGACAGAGATGCAAAGTTTGTTGGATACTTTTGGAGGGCACTTTGGAGGAAGAGGGAAGAGACAGATTTGAAGTTCAGTTCAGCTTTTCATACCATAGACAGATGGATAGATAGAGGGTAGTGAATATGAGTTTGGGGAAACTTGTTGAGATGTTTGGTTGGACAGAAAACTGAAGTTGGACTTGATTCTTTCACAATCAGAGTTTGCATAGAATAATTTAGTTAAATAGGAGTACCGGAAGAACACCTTTTGAGATTGTGACCAGAGTGAATCCTAGAGGAGTTGTGGAATTGAGAGATATCAGTTACAAAAGAAAAGAGATGTGCATAAGTAGAGGAATTTGCAGATGATATGAAGATAGAGCATAAACCAGGTGAAGAAGCGTTTGAAGGATATGAACAGTAAGTATAAGGAAAAGGCCAGATGAGAAGAGAAGACATAAGGAATTTGAAGAGGGAGATGAAGTGATGGTGTACTTGATAAAAGAAAGTTTTCCAGTTGGACATATAACAAGTTGAAGATGAAGAAATTTGGACCTTGTAAGATACTCAAGAATTTGATTCAGGAAATTGCATATGAAGTAGAGCTACCAGAGACCTTGAGTATTTCACCGATTTTCAACATTGTAGATCTACATCAATATCAGAAGCAGAGTTTTAGTAACAACATGGAAGAAGACTGGAAAGAAGCAGTTACCCACAACAAGCACCAGAGTAGATAGAAGACATTTTGGACAGCAGAGTTGGACGCAACACTAAAGGAAGGCAATACAAAGAATATCTTGTGAAGTGGAAAGGCAGACCGGAAGAAGATTCATCATGGATTTCTTAGGCTAAGGTGGACCGTCTTGGTTCTCCCTTAGCCCCAGCAAAGTGAGGGACTCACTTTTTCAATAACCCTGAATGTCTGATGCAGGAGCATCCCTGGTTCAAGAGCAATCTTGCATCAACTAAAAACATTTGCATTTCAGTTCTTTCATTTTAGGCAGTTTATTCGGGAGTAGTTTCAACTTGTGGTCTGGTATTCACATTTCACACCTTGCAAATCTAAACTTAGTATCTACATTCATTCATCTACATCATATCAAGATTCAGAGCATTTGGATCAGTTATCGAAAAGATATCGCTATCAGAGATTAACTATTTTCTCATAGCAGAGCATCCTGCCAGTCTAAAGGAGAAGGTTTGCGGATCATTCCTTGACTTGCGGATCCTAATGACACATAATTCAATGATCTTTGGTTCATGGTTGACCTTCCCCAAGGGTTTGCACATTATCCCATCCATTTGAGGAAGTGTTCTATGCATTTTAGGTTTGACCTATCTATGAACATGTTACAACTCTTCATTGAAGTTTGTGACCTTCTTTAGTTGACGTAGAGGAATCTATTGTCTGGAAATGATATATAATGATATAATAGATCCTTAGGAGTGTAGTTTCATAACATAGTGACAACTGATAGTTTAGATTTGTGCGAAGAAGCCTCAAAGCTTTATCTTGCGCATGTGTGGTAATCAGGCCTTTGAGCCCAGTTGTAAGCCCGCATGTTGCCAGCCAGATTGTATTTGAATTCTATGATATACTGAATGACTGAATCTGCATTTGCTTCATTCCTTTGAGTTGTTTCCATTGTGTTTACTCTTGTTGCACGGTCTGGACAATTCATTCTGTGAACCCTCCTACCGTGACTGCACTAAACAATATCCACATTAATATAGAAAATATTTCAAAATATATAACATGACATATGTGATCAATCACTTACCACTATCTAGTGATCCCTCTCAATCATTTTTTGTCTCTCTTCATCTGTAGTTAGATGGGTTGGAGTTGTGATCTCCTGTGAGAAGCATGAAGAAGCAAAATTGAGTTAACATGAATATCATTTGTGTACATTAAATGACATCAAGATAAAACAAGAAATACAAAATGATATTTTACATGTTACTGGCTTATACCTTGGTCAAAGGATTTGCAGACAAAATAGTTGTAGCAATGCCCACCTCCATTGACTGATGTGATGAGGAGTATCTACCATATTTGTTAACATCTGAAAATAGAGTTTAAGGTTATTTTGACCAAAATAGATACATAACATTATTTAAACACATAATGATTAGAAATGGTAAAATTTATCTTAGTGAAACTGCCTCTACGTGGGGACCAAGGAAATCCTCATGATGGTGAAGCTCCAAAATCCACCTTTACATCATCAAATTGTCACTAAATAAGATTACCATTGATATATGACAAAAAGTTTACATATACTATATTTATGATCTTGTGTTAAATTACATACATGTCGACTAAACCTTCTCTCATAACCCTGCACTGGATGGCTAACAAATGCAAGATGAATACTTTGACCCTGGAATTTCATAGTGCTTAGTATGAAAAAGGAGAATGATGAAAACTAGGATGCACACTAGATCAAACCCTTTTCCATATAATATTCAAGGACAAGACTGAGCCAAATCACTACCAAATAAAGGTGGAATCAACTACAGATCTTGTACTCAGGAATGTTATAGATGAATCAAATTTAATTCATCCTTTTTATCAAACCCTACATTAATAATACATGAAACCCTAGTTCTACAAAGATCAACTTATAACAGAATAAGTACAACAATAATCTAGAAACCAATTGCACAGGGATGATCAAGAAGATGATAGAACTTGTCTCCTAAAAGCAAAGGTGTCAAAGGACTAATTCGGGACCACCCAAGTCCTGACTGGAAGATTCTGCCCAAGGTCTGAACTGGAAAGATGTTGCAAATGTTGCCCTGATGCTAGATTTGAATTCAGAAAGGTAGAAAGACTAGGGCACAACCACCCAAGTCTTAGATAAAGGAATATTTTGTAACTATTGTCAGATCCCGAAACCTTGATCTTCACTTAGTCTTCTTGTATCTTCACATTCTCCGGATCTCACTCCTGTAACCTACACACAAGACACTCCTGTAACCTACACACAAGATGACAAGAGAGGGTTTGGAGAGTTATGGTGTTTAGGGACTTTCCTCAGTCAAATCCCAGGATAGCATTCAAGCCTCCCAACACCGTTGATTGATAGAGAATGTGTGCCCTTGCAAGGCAGAGGCTAAACATAATAATGATATGATGAATCAAATGATGATAAACAACAATGATATCACCTATGTGATGAAACCCTTAAGAGGGTGAAGATCTTTCAACTCCTAAGGAGAGATATATGATAACTTAAAAAAGCTACAACAACACACAAATTTGCTCTAGAATCACAATGAATGCTCTTGCTTACTTTTCTTCAATATCTCAAGTTAGCTCTTTTCAACCTAATTACAAATGAACTAAAAAAGACACTTATATATGCTTTCCTGCTCATAATTGTGAAATTAAACCAAAAGAGCAGACAAGTTGAAACCTTTCAAAAGGTCCCAGGCTGACATAAACTTGATTTTACCTTGACCAATCAGGAGGACTTGGGTGGTGGCACCCAAGTCTTTTGGCTCCTTTGGGTCTAGGATAAGATAAGTGAAGGGACCCTTATTCCAATTTGACATTGGTGTCAGGAAATTTTTCATCGGGATGAACATCTTCAATGTATAATGTAATCACGGGGACCTAGGAGCTAAACAAGGAGGTAAAAAGACATGTGGACACTTTTTACTCCATAACACATAGTGCAGACAATTACATACGTTAATTTTGTAAAGATTCAAATAAAAACATATTAAATTGCAAACCTTCTAAAAAGTTACCTGGACATCAATACCAAACATATCCTATAAGATCTTATATGTGAGTGCAATATCATCCAATAAGGATGTCTCCATCACCTGTTGCTGCCCCTGCATCACATGGTCTTGACACTCTACAACATCATCTGGAATGTCTACATGGGGAGCATCCTGGGTCCCATAATCACACAAAGCCCCACATGATCTATAAATATGTGGGGACCAACAACACCTATGGCTCTCACCCCTCATCAATCTGGGTAAGATTGCCTCCATGTTGTGCCAAATACTAGGTGAGGGAACTCAGAGAATGCAGTGTCTCCACCACAACACTCTCCTTCAAAGTCAAAGGGAGTGATGTGGCCTCATGAGGGGTCTAGGTGGATGGTTATGTTCATGATTTTGCCTATCTTGTGTTGAGCCACCACCTCTTCCCTAGAACTCTTGAATGTTGAAGTGGTTAGGAATCTCGTTGCAGATGAACTCACAATAGAGTTTCCTCAAAAAATATTGTGGGACCTCATTGTTATTACAGGGAAGGTCACAAAAACCATATACCATCTATCTAAAAAGTTTTGGGATATACCATTGTGCACACACCAATGAATCAAGAATGGTTTGCAACTCTCATGTAGTGGTTGATTAATTTTAGGATTGATAAAAAGTGCACATAATTAATATTTCAAAATTTTTTGTCTTTAACTTGTTTGTAAGATAATTTGTTAGCATAGAATCAACGACACCTCTCCCTATAGTTCTTCCATTCGGTGATTTGGTTTGTCACCGAGTCAATATGACAAATAATGACTTCTAATGAACTAGCAAGGGCTCTCTTGTGATCGGTGCTTGCATTTGGAGTTTTTAATGTTTGAACTAAGGATTTAATCTATTTTTGTTTTCTTGGATTTTCCCTATATAATTTTCTTGTGTGTCATGTGGATGGTGAGGATGTGAAGTCAGGGTTTGAGGAGGGTTTTGAGGCTCCTCCTCACATGGAATTTGATGCCCCTAGATTTGGGTTTTGTACTGGTTCATTAACTAAAAATTGAGAATAGAAATTCAATTAAAATAATGAAAAAGAAATTCAATTCATTTTGAAATGTAGAAAAATTATAAAAACCTACATGCTTCTGTTTGCTAAGTTTGTTTGCACTTGTCCATGCTGGGAATGGCGATGCGTACATCTTGCTCAGTGGAGTAATCCTTCAATTTTGCCAAAACATGTCGTGTTAGAACCCTACTCAAGTTTTCCTATGCTCTTGAAAATCACTGTGAAATAATGAGGCCGCATGTCTCTATTTTTTGTTATATTTAGAAGGAAATAACGTGATTATGTTATGATTTTCTAGGACCAAAAAGTGGGGTGGCCACTTTTTGGTCCCCCCATCTTCATGCACAATCCCCTAACAAATCTGATTTGAATGACTTTTGCCTAATAAACTTTAGAGTTTACAACAATCCAATGTTGAACATGATAAGAGGGATCTTGATTCTAAAAAGTTAGATGGGTCAGTGCAGGATCATCATGGGACAAACAATACCCCTAAGTGGCAATAGAAATGCTAAAAAATAGACTTAAGTAACATGACATAAAAATTGAATGAGTTATCTACATAATGTAAAAATAAGGTAATAACAAAATTTGTAGGAAATTGAATGTAGTTTATGGGATACTACCTTTTTTGATAATCTTAAAATTAGTGTTTTGAAAATTAGATATTTCAATGAGGCACTACTAAAAATTTCAAAAAAACATAAAAAAGTAGGTGTCATTTCGGCCAACCTAAGTATGAGAAAAATAAAACATTTTCCCTCCAAGATTTGTATTTAAGTAAAGGACACATGAGTGGATTTGACACATCTTTTTTTGGATTTTTTAATAAATAAGTAATTATTTATAATTTTTTTACTCCAGCTTTTCAAAAATATTAAAAAATAATTTTCCATCCAACCTAATTTGGTAAAAAAAAAAAGAAATTAAAAACTTATTTTTATAACATATAGCCAATAAAAGCCTAGAATGTGACACATCTTTTGGATTAAAAAAAAATATATTTTGAAATTTATGAATGTTTTTCAATATGTATATTTGTCAGTAAATTAGACATAGTTTATGTATAAAACTAATAATTATTATTTATTAAAACTATAATAAGGCATATATTATATTTTTAGAATCTTCATAGTTTCCTCTACAAACCCTTTTTATTTTATTAAATTTAGTTACAAAAAAAAAAGTCTGTAAGCTTCAAGGATGAAGTCGTGGCAAATTTTAGGATGACACTAAATGGGTGACTTTACAAGTTCATTTGGAAAGTTTTATTACTCCCACTTATCTAAATCTAAGGTAATCCCAAGGAGTTTTTAGAGGGAAACCATATTTGAGCTAGAAATATTAATTTTTTTTCCATCCCAATCTAAATATAAGTCTAAATGTTCACACTTTGTCATCTAGTGGGTTTTTTTCCCATTGCCACTATTTGACCCGTCATGATCTCGCACTCACCTAGATATCACCATGAAATTGGATATGATTTTAGGTAAGGATCTTCACGATTCACATGATAAAACAATTATTGATGGTAATCTTTTTTATTCTAAAAATCAGCAAGTAAGTTTAAACAATGAGCATGAATGTATTGAAGATTATGTTGATAATTTATGAAATGCTAAGTAATGATTTTGTATGTGATTTGTGTAACACTACTTTTCTCCCAAAGTTATTTAACTACTTGCAGTAGATTTATTATAGTTAATACTAGAGTTAAGATAATTTAGAATATTCCATGATGTTAAAATAAATGTAAATTTAATAAATGTAAATTACAACACGTGATAATTTAATAAGAACTCTAAAGCAAATCATTAACAAAGCAAATTGGAAAACTTAATCACATAATTCAACTAAATTAATATCAACATCATATTTATATATTATTCCAAATATCTTTTAAACATCAATAGTTTTCAATACTTATTTGAATTAGAGTACTTGGTTTGACCACTTTCACCCTAGGAAGATTTCAGTGGTCTTGGCCCTCATAGCTATGGAACACTCAGGAGGAATGGTTCTTGTTTAGAACATTGTGTAACATGCTTAACACAAGTGATCCAAAGTCATGCTCAACAAAGCAAATGCTCAACACAAGTGCTCTAATGCCATATTCAATAGAACAAATGCTCAATACAAGTGCTTAACACAAGCCTTGGCTAGACAATCATGAGTGTACATTGTTCCTTGAGTTGGATGCTCTATGTACCCCTTCTCCAATGCTCATAGCCTACCAAACCACCTTCTTCTTCCTTGAGTGATATCTATGTATGTTCCAAGTCTCACATGAATGGTTTATATAACATTTGAAGGGGTGGTTTCCAAATCATCACACCCTTTCACAAAGGTTTACTTTTAATAATTATTCAAATAAATACATGTATTCCTCCTCTTTTAAAAGATTTTATATAAATACTCCTTATTAATGCCCATTTTAACCAAAGGAGCATAATATTGCTTATTTTTCTATCTCCCTTTCTAAATAAAGGGTCTAATAACCTTTATCCCCTCATAATTTTCAAGGGATTCATAAAATAACTTTCTTTGCATTTTGGGGAAAAAGTCCCACAACAATTTGCATATATTTGTTTATCATGCTAACTTGGATGGAGAAACACACACTGAGGAGCACAATGCGCATGACTATAGACATATCCTTTTGATGAATGATATCAAAAATTAGCATTTCCCTAAACCTTCTCTTCTATATCATTCATCTTGTTGTCCTAACTTTGATGGTAAAGTAGATGAAAGATTTATTGTATTACATATCATCGAAGATAATAATTTGCAAACAAACAATATAAATCTTCACCCTATTTTTAAAATTAACTATTTTAAAGATACTTTAATCGAACCTTTTGGTTTCTTTAAGTACGAGGATTCAAACATTAAAACATGCTTGTAGATAGAGCATGAGGGAGGCAAAATTCCTCAACTCTTGGTTTTCACTAAAAATTATTTGAAGTATGAGTTAAGGTAGTTCAAACTTCTCATTGTTGAATTTAAAGACAAACATGTAGTATTTAAGACTACAACAACCAAGCTCTTATTACTAAAAAATATCAAAAATTACAAAAATGTGAGCTTTACTACATATATTCCTGAATCATCAAGTGTGTTATAAACAAATAGGGCAAGAAATTTTTGTTTACTTCTTGTTTTGTTTTATTTTAGTTTTAGTTTGTTGTTTGGTTTTGATTTCATTTCTTTGGAGCTTTGATATGTTGTCAATTGGTAGTTTGTTTCCATATCCTCACTTGTTGTCAACTTGTTTTTCAAAGTCTTATTCATCATTAATTGACATGATCACAAAATGACTTGTGTATCAATATAAGGTGATGTCTAGATGTTTTCACTAATAATCTTTTCCTTTTGCATTCATGATGGATAAAATTTTAGAGTGTAGTCTTCATTAATCTTTCATCTAAATGTGTAGATTTACTTTCCTGCTTAAGTGGATGCAATTTGAAGATATATCTTGTACTTTTCATCCTTGACTTCTTACATTTTTAATATTCTTAAGGTTCTAGCAAAGTGACTATGGCTAAGATATCAAATCTAAATAATGAATTGTTATAAAAAGAAAAAATGACTCCATTGTGACCCCAAACCCAGAGATGGACTTCAATATCTACAAGATGAGGAAAGTTAAAAAATAAAGAAATATGAAATAAATTACCTCGTTCATTTTGGCTAACTCGACTAACCTCTATCGAGGCTATGGATGTTCGGTTGACAATATAGTTGTGCCTATAATAGGACCAGAGGTATCTCCATTAGTGCTATAGATGCCTAACTAGCGGTGGAGATATGCCCAGGCAGTCAATAAAGGTATATCTAAAGATACACATTGTCATATCAAAAGAAAGACCTTCTATCTATAGGAATGTTAAAATTATAAAAAAACTTGATATCTAAAGTTGACTTAGCTGAGTCTATAGGTGAAAGAAGGTAAAAAATCATGCTCACACACCTAGATGAAATGTACAGGTATCATTGTAAAATTGACTCACTCCAACTTTGGTATGAATACCTTTCTGCATGCTTGGATGTATTGAATTTTGGAAATAATTCCCCCAAATAATATTTACATCCTAAATTTACTAAGATTTGTTCAATGTGGATTATGTTTTAAAAAGTAATCTAACAATCAATTTTACAACTCAACATGATTATTACTATTAATGAGGTGTTCCCATTTGCAAATCAAGTTTTCATTGTTGTGTTTAGGCAATGCAGGAGCCTTAATTGCGACCTCCACAACACACCCCTTATTTTTTTCACTTTGTCAAATTTTTATCTTGTTGCAAGTCATTCATACATTCATTTTTTGTAAAATAATATTTTTGCCTTGTCGCACTTCATTTGGTTGCTTGTTACACTTGAGATAGTGTCACATTTTCCTTGCAAATGCATTCTCATGTCACATCATGCGATGGTTGTTTGAATTTTGTATTAGGTAGACATCACAAGAAGAATTTTGAGATTAAAACGTCAAGTCCCAAGTCTAGTCACATTTTGCATTCACCAGTTACATTTTCATCATGTGAAAATTTAAATTGATCATTTTGTGCATTTTACATCCAAATTCATAAAATCATTTAAGTTTAAATATCAATGTTTTAAGTTCAATATTTAAAATTTAAACTTTAAATAGATCAAAGATTTTCTTAGTCGTTGATGTCTAGTATTCTGATTTGGGCACCACGTTTAAAATACATTCAAATTCACTTTGTCCCTAATATTTAATGTTCTGGATTTTAAAATTTAAATCACGAGTGTGTGCATTTTAGAAAGTGATTGTGAAAGTTTAAGTTTTTTAAATTTCATTCTTGGCTTTACTATTCCTTTTTGTCTCTTTATAGATAAGGCCCAGTCTTCCAACTAAATTTACAAATTGACATACAAAAGACTAAAACAACAAGGTTAGTGGTCCCATAGGCTATTTTTAACCTCGTGGACTTTAAAAGTTGTTCATTCATTCATTCGTGCAAGCAAAATGCAAATTGCATTTGGATCGAAATGTAAGGAAGACACAATGATGCCATATGGTTTTGAACACCATCCTCCATGCCAATGTTAAAATGAAGAACATCGACTAGGGTGTGAACATCCATCAATGAGCATAATGGAGACAGGGAAAAGCAAAGTAGAAGAATCCAACCAGACGCATTTAGATTTAATATTATGGTTCATTGCCTTGTGTGTTGTGGAAAGGGTAAATAATACCCAAATTCTAGTGTAGGAAATGGGTGCAAAGGGTTGTGCTCCCAATGTTTTTACATACACCATTTTGGCTAAAGGATTATGTGAGAGAAGTAGAAAAGACCGAGCTTTGGAGTTGTTGGCAGAAATGAGGTTACATGGGTGCAATCTTAATATTGTAACATACAATATTGTTATTGATGGTCTCTATAAGAGGAGGTAGAGCAACTGGTTTAACAACAAATTCTAAATGATGAATGTGTTCCCCAATTATTAGTTTAGGATCAGATTTAACATAAAGCAAAAAAATGCAACACATGAACAATAAACACAACACTTTTACCCTGGGAAAACCCTTCTACTCAAGGGAGAAAAACCCAACAAAAATATATCTCAGATATATTGAATGAATAAGAGCAGAAATCTGCTTACAAGTCTGGCCTTGCTCAAGGCTGAATTAATACAATGAATAATAACATCACTCCTTGATGCTAAGTACAAATAAATATGCTTCCCCTTGAAGTCTAATCTACTGCAAATGGAATGGCAAACTTCTGCTAGAGGTAAGAATGAAATGATTGACATTGATATAGAAACGAATGATCACCACCTTACATATATACCAATCTAGGTGACCTTTCATCTAGGTCGGCTCCCTTAGAAAATATAAAATAATAATTGCAATATGTAGGCCGACTTGCTTTTAATTAAGGAGAAAATATCTCCTGAAGCTACCAAATGCTAACACTCCCTCTTAGCTAGGGAGATATTTTCCAGATATCTACATCATGGAGTCTCTCAACATGATGCCAACAATGGCTACACCCATTTGTGGAAAGTTCAAAGGTTCATCACGGAGTCTCTCAATGTGATGTCATCATGGAGTCACTCAACATGACGTCCACCATGGCTACTCCCATGTGTGGAAAGAAACATGTGCACAAGTGCCCATCACAGAATCTCTCAACGTGATGTCGTCATGGAGTCTCTCAACATGACGTCCACCATGGCTACTCCATGTGTGGAAAAAAACACAAGTATAAAGGATTCATGACAGAGTCTCTCAACATGATGTCATCATGGAGTCTCTCAACATGACGTCTCATCTCAATCTCGGAGATGAACAAGGTCTCACACCTCATATTTCTCTGTCTTAGAGAAATATACACTACAAGGGCTTTCACCTCATATTTCTCCATCTCAGAGAAATATACACTACAAGGGCTTTCACCTCATACTTCTCCATCACAGAGAAATATACACTACAAGGGCTTTCACCTCATATTTCTCCGTCTCAGAGAAATATAAACTACAAGGGCTTTCACCTCATATTTCTCTGTCTCAGAGAAATATACATTACAAGGGATTTCACCTCATATTTCTCCATCTTAGAGAAATATACACTACAAGGGCTTTCACCTCATATTTCTCCGTCTCAGAGAAATATACACTACAGGGCTTTCACCTCATACTTCTCTGTCACAGAGAAATATAAATTACAACAAATATTCATGATGATATGACTCCCTCTGGAGCTCCAATTACTTGCATCAACCTCTTGACCTCCTCGTATAAGATTGTCTGCAATGCTTGCCTTAGAGGAATGGTTTCCAACGCACACTACTGATTGCAAGAGTTCAAGACTATCCTTTTCGACCTCATCCTCGATCACCCTATTCTGAATAGGTTTGTGGAGCTACCAATGTCAAATCTAGATTAACTGTCTTGTGCAATTCTGTTCTCTATAGCAGAAGAGGTCTTCCAAGGACTTAGCACCTGCCTTGCAACACTGCAACACACTTAGCTGACACCTTCACTTCTCTTCAGCGAGTCACATAACTCCCTCTTGATCCATGTCTCCATTGTTGATCTTTAGAGCCTTAAATCCTTTTCCTTTAACTCCCTCTGAATGTCATTTCTTCCTCTTCGAAGTAGCTGATCAAAAATTCTTCATCCAAGGCTGACCCAACCCTGTGCCCTCGAGTGAAGGATCATGAGAGTTATGTACCACCAGCTCAGTCCCAATGGCAACAAGTTGTGTCTCCATTCTTCAGCCTACGTGACTTCCTCACAAGATGCATCAAGCTCTTCCTCCCTTGAATACAATCTCTCATCATCCTTATGCTCCTCGATCCGTCCTGGAAGCAGTTATAGAGAGATTACTAATAGTTCATAGAATCAACCTATCCCGAAGAGAAATACCAATGCTAGAAGCATACATGATTAACTATTCCAATGTATGAATTAATAACTACATAAAAGATTCATGAACATTATTCAAGGGTATGAAATACTTATCTCTTTATTTTCTAATCTTGCCTCACAATCCACCAATTGTTCTTTCCTGATCTTTGCACTTAAAGATTCAGATCTCCAGATACGCCCAGAATAGGAACAACAAACTTCCGTTGAGACGGTGAATGTACCAACAACAAAATTCCGTATCATAAGATATGAAATAGAAGCACCAATATATTTTATATCACCAGGAATAACCCTCAAACAATCCAAGCAGTGATCAAACACTTCGAATGAAATACTTATGCGTATATTGCAAATGACGCCTTGGACAATAATCTGCTCGGTTTCACTGAAGTTCCATTTGCTAGATACAGTCCCACCAGCGTGTTCAACTTTCGCTTCCTTTTGAGGTCCTAATTCCATTCCAAATGCTGCCACCAGTACTCAGTATCCGTTGTAGGTGGAGAAAGGC
The DNA here is from genome assembly GCA_027924645.1 of Cunninghamia lanceolata. Taxonomy (NCBI): domain Eukaryota; kingdom Viridiplantae; phylum Streptophyta; class Pinopsida; order Cupressales; family Cupressaceae; genus Cunninghamia; species Cunninghamia lanceolata. The sequence goes on from BSBN01000834.1 coordinate 17,225, forward strand.
TCCGATTGGTGAGTGGCGAGAGCCGGAGGCTACGCAACCACGAGCAAATCGAGAGTCACTCCAAATGACTGTCACTATACTGAAATGCTGTGTCCTTCGTGATTCCTGATGATGTATAGTGTCCGCAGCCTGGGAGTCAAATTGTGTATTTTGTCGAAGGATCTTTCAGGCTCACGCTGTGCTGTATCATAAGATAAGAGCTTTGCACTAGACGCGAATGTTCAGGCCCTAGATGCTTGATCTTTTCCACTTATCTGTCTCCAATAAAGACGTCTCCTCTTGAGTGTCACGCCAGTAGACTATGTAAGATTCAATGCCTTCCAAAATGAACTTCATAGAGAATCTGCTTAATTAAATCTGATCGGATATCTTGAACCCGCTCTGATACCATGCTAGTTTTAGGGATCGGATTTAACATAAAGCAAAAAAATGCAACACATGAACAATAAACACAACACTTTTACCTTGGGAAAACCCTCCTACTCGAGGGAGAAAAACCCAACAAAATATATCTCCAATATATTGAATGAATAAGAGCAGAAATCTGCTTACAAGTCTGGCCTTACTCAAGGCTGAATTAATACAATGAATAATAACATCACTCCTTGATGTTAAGTACAAATAAATATGCTTCCCCTTCAAGTCTGATCTGTTGCAAATGGAATGGCGAACTTCTGTTGGAGGTAAGAATTAAATGATTGAAATTGATATAGAAATGAATGATCACCACCTTACATATATACCAATCTAGGTGACCTTTTCATCTAGGTCGGCTCCCTTAGAAAAAATAAAATAATAATTGCAATATGTAGGCCGACCTGCTTTTAATTAAGGAGAAAATATCTCCTGAAACTACCAAACACTAACACCAATGTCATTACATGCAATTCTTTGATTTATGGCGTATGTGAAGTGTGGAAGCATAGAACAAGCATGAAATGTGTTTGATGACAAAATGCCTCAAAATGTGTAAGCACGTAACAGGCCCGCAACCATTTGACATAATGTCTCAAAATAAGTGCAAACAGATGAAGCATAGAGCAGGACTTTGGAAAGAGATCAATTGGAATGCATTTAAATTCTTTTGAAGATGAAGCAATTAAATTGAGGATGAGCTTATTGCTTCAAGTTCAACCACACAAGCCTACCAGTATTTACGTTGTGACTCATTTGGTCGAATGGTGTACTGTGATTCTAATGAACAAAGTCAAATTTACCCTTGGACTAGAATAGTCACAATGTAAAAAGTTTAGCAGAATTAAGTGCACAGAAAGCAATTGAAGCTTTACTCGCTCTAGTCAAGGGTAGTGAAGATATGGAGAAGGGCATTGATTATCTTGTGAGAAGTGGCATAAGTATCCTGCTTGTTCAGATTATGGGAAATAAACTTTGTGGCTCCACACTTTGTTAGCAATGATTGGTGAACAATTCGATGAAGTGATGATCATTTGCATTAGGAGATTACATACTTGACAAGAATTGCAATGGATATATTAAGACTGAGGGGCTTAGAGAATCCATGGTAGATGATTTAGGTTCACATGACACATTAAGCGATAAATGATATCCTACATGAAGTCGATACAGATAACGATGGCCACATTAATTATGAAGAGTTCACAACAGTGATGAAAACTGGCACATACTGGAGAAAAGCTTCACAATTGTATTCACGGGAAAAGGTTCAATGGTCTAAGTATTAGATTTATGAAGGATGGATCCTTGCAGATGGGGAATGCAGAGAAAAAGTAGCAATCATGTTGAATGAATGAATGTGTAATTTGATGTTCAAAGGAGTTGTTTTATAGGAGCATTTTTCAAAGGTTAATTCTTTTATATTTTGGACACAAACACCAGGTGATGTAGTGTTGGTTCTTTTTATTGTGTAATGAGCCTGACTTGGTTACGAGCATCTCACCGAGGGTTGTAATACTTATTATGCATGACATATGTCGTTGATGTCCAAATATCTGGAGTCCTAACTCTAGCTGTAAGTTTCATGTATACTCTTTGAGACTATTGGAAACTTCATATTATGCTCAGCAATTGTGGAAGGTAATACTTGCAACTTATCTGGTAATAATATATCAATTGCATCTCCTACAGAACTATCCAATGTTTTACATAGGAACAGTTTCTTGGGATCTGCGTATGTTACATTGTGAAAATGACTCTTACAATTATGCAATGCCTTTGCCAATTAAATTTACACCAAACAGATTCTTTGTTTAGTACAAATTTAGAAATCAAGTTAGGGAAATTTTCAAGGAGTTGATGTTTTTGTGACAATATTTATACTCAAAAAGTTGGCTGCTACGAGACTTGGAGCATCAGAGGGAGCATTTTTAGACTACATTGTTCTTAAATACTGTCTTGAAAATATATTTAATCGTTCTCTTTTCTTAAAAAGAACTGTTATGTCCAAAAGTAACCAGGATGTGGTAGATTTTGTAGCATGTGTTTCTCAGTATACAAGATGTCATCATAATGGGTATCAAATTTTGATTACAAAGCAGTTCTTCCAAGAGGGAATTGATCTCTGGAAGATGCTTACCAAAGAAATGTATTCACTGCCATGGGGCACTATTATACATCAGATGGAAAAGAGATTTATTATGATTACAAAGAGTAAAAGATGACAGTTCACTTCTCAGAACAAGGGGTTCTTGCGGAGAATAGCTTGTTATAATGAGACTATTGTCCATGAAGAGTTGGACCAATTGTGGCAGTGGTTATTCCCTATAGCATTGTCTTTGTCTAACCCTAGATAAGGAGAGCCCGGGCAAGTATGAGCAGCAATAAGTAGATGGATTTCTTTTTTAATACTCGGAAGCATAGCCATGGTTGCTTCACCAAATCCATTGATTCTGATAGTTGGTAGATGGTTGGTGGGTATAGGTGTTGGTATCACATCATTACTACTCCAGTTTATATCTCTTAAGTTTCACCTTCTGAAATAAGAGGGGCACTTGTGAGCACAAGTACACTGATGACAACTGGTGAATCTGTCATTTGCACAGGTCCCTAGGACATGGTGTTGGATGTTGAGTGTATGAATGCTTGATGTGGGTTTTGTGGAGCTAGAGAAAATCAAATGCTTCCTGGAACTTACTTCATTGCGAACATAACAGCTGAGCAGTATTGTTTCCAAAATTCTTGCAATTGGTACGCTGGAGCTTATCCAAACCATGGCTCAATTAGAGTAATCGAAATCTGATTTTGAACTCTAAGAAATTCTGCAAGGAAGAGGGATATTTTTAGGGTTGGAAAAGACGCCTGATATTTTTGAAAGAAATGAAGCTGAAAAGGATATTGAAGCTATGGGAAACTCAGTTAAAAAGGACTTCGACAAAATTAAAAGCTGAAAATGGGCTACAGCAATTGCCTCTAACCAAATGACCAGCAAGATAAAGCAAGACATTCAAATATCAGGAATTTGGGAAAGCCAATAAACAAATGAAAGATACGCCTGATCAAAGCAATTGTTTGGACAAATCCCAAAACAAGATGTTGGCAAAGAATCACCAAGACGAACTGAGAGAATGTTAGGGCAAACTTTAAAATGCAGAAGAACTAGAAAATAGAATTGGCAATGTTGGAAGTGCACTTCGAAAATTGCAAGTTATTTTGAGGGTGGAAACTGGAAACACAAAATGGATGAAGATGCATGGAGGGAGTAGAAGGTGAAATAAAAGCCTAATGGCCCTTCACATTCAATTTGTAATTTGTCATTTTGTGATTTTGGAGGGAAGGACCGTTTGTCTTTCCATCCCAATCCGCCTATTTATACTTGTGTAAGGCTCATTTGTAAGCATTGGAAAACCTGTTGAAGTTTGGAAACTTCATTTTGAATACAATATATCAGTTTGCTCCATTTTTTCTAATTTTTTTCCTTTCAATAGTGTTTTCCAAGCTCTAAACTTGTTTCTTCATTTCATCTTATGCACTTAATTCATGAAATGTTGATGAGCCCATGAAGTCACTACTATATATCATTTCCATATTGCAGACAGATTAGGTAGATGAGGCACAAGAAGAGTGGAAAAGGGACATGGATACTCAAAACTCTCGTTGAAAAACTCCAACAAGATGCTAGTGTGTCAAAGAAATTTGCATGAAAAGGACATGCTCTATGGTACATGGATATGTTGTCTATATGTAAGAACTCAACCCTTAAGTTTAGTGTTTTGGCAAAACTACATGCTTCTCTAGTAGGTGGACACTCGGGATTCTTAAAGACTTATCATAGAATTAGCAGGATTTCTTTTGAAATGGGCTCAAAGGGGATGTCTAGAAATTGTAGAAGAATACATGGTATGCCAACAAAATAAAGGGGAGACAATTAAGACACATGTTCTTCTGCAACCCTTATCTATGCCAAGTCAGAGTGGGGGAAGAGGTATCCATAGATTTCATCACAGGTTTACTTAGGTTTGAAGGAAAAAATATCATGGTTGTTGTGAATTGACTCGCCAAGTATACAATTTTTTGTGCTTTGTCACACACATTTGTAGCAAGCACTATAGTAACAACCTTTATGGATACCATTCAAAAGTTGCATGGCACTCCAAAAATCATAATAAGTGATTGTTACACCCCATTCTTAAACAAACATACTTATCATTTTATTTCAAGCAGACATATAGTTAGTCAGTGAAATTATTATGAAGAAAGTAATGTTGTGTTAGAATAGAAAATGCATTTGATTTATATTATTTTATATGCAAAGAATAATTGTCTATGACGTTATTATTATGCATGTGGTTAAATAATGTAATGGACTAACTACCATTGTGTGACTGAAGTGGATGCAGGAACAATGTTTTTCCCCCTTCAAGATGAGGAGAGAGAGTATCACCGTGGAGAGGGTGCTAGATCGCATGAATACAATGATCCTTGTGCTATCTGGAAACATACATACACTCACATTAGAGGTTAAGTCTTATTCTTTATGTTGTTGGTCACCTTAGTAATATTTTAACGTTGTGATCATTCCATACTTGATTTATATTGTCGTCATCATGTCGATGACTAAACTTTTTACGTCGACAATTGGTAAGGTTGTGTATGTCTTTGCATGCTATGTCGGCATGAGAAATCAACCAAACAAGTCTAATATTGACACAAACACCTAAGTCAGCTTTGCAAGACTTCATCATCATATTATGCTCGTGAATAGCATAATCAAGGCATTCAAAGGAATGCATTTGTAACATCTTTGAAATAGGTGTATTATTGTTTATATCTTTTATTAAATTATTTTGAAGTGTGGTCATGATTAAATTCATTAACACGATTGATAGAGGAAATGTTCTTTAATATTATAAGTGGATTGTTTCCCATCGTCACTACAACAAATCTCTGTGATTAGCTCCATTTTTTGCTTCCACCCACTGTTTTAATGTATTTTTCTCCATTTTTTTGAAAAAGTGGGCACTATTTATCGGGATGGCGTTGTTATTGGCATTTTTTACACCAACCAGAACAAGTCGACGCTAAGTTAGGCGCTAAAGCTAAATTAGACGCTAATTAGCACCTAATTTAGCGCCTAACTTAGCAGCTATTTTACGCCTACTTTATTTCTTACTGTAGCGCCTAATTTAGAGCCACATTTGACACTTATTTTAGCAACCGCATTAATGCCTTATGTAGTGCCTGATGTAGCACCTAATTGAACACCTAATTTATGGTTACTTGGGTTTAGGAGTATTATTTAGGGTTTAGGGTTTATGGTTTTGGGATTAGGGGTTAAGGTTTAGAGGTTTAGGGTTTAGGGTTTAGAGAGAGATAGAGGACCAATAGGGAGATATAGAGGAGACCGAGGGGAGAGATAGGGAGATAGAGAGTGAGGGACATGGCCAGAGACATAGGGAGAGAGAATGAGAGGTAGAGGGACAAATCAGATAGGGAGAGAGGGGAGAGATAGGGAGATAGAGGTTTAGGGTTTAGGGGCATTATTTAGGTTTAGGGTTTATTGTTTAGGGGTTAGGGGTTCAGGTACTTAGAGGTTTAGGGTTTAGGGTTATAGAGAGAGAGGAATGATAGGGAGATATAGAGGAGATTATGGAGAGAGATAGGGAGATAGAGAGTGATGCACATGCACATGGCCAGGGACATAGGGAGAGAGATTGAGAGGTAGAGGGATGATAGAGATAGGGAGATAGGGGATAGATAGGGAGATAGAGGTTTAGAGTTGCTTGGATTTAGGGTTTGGGGTTTAGGGTTGCTCAGGTTTGGAGATAGCTAGAGAGAGAGAGAGATTATAGGCTGAGACATAGGGGAGAGATAGGGAGATAGACTATTAGAGTGAGCGAGATATATATCCTGCAAAGAGATAGGGAGAAGGATTGAGAGCCGGTAGAGGGACAATATTAGAGATAGGGAGATATATAGGGGTTTAGGGTTTCTCAGGTTTAGGAACATTATTTAGGGTTTAGGGTTTAGGGTTTAGAGGTTTTGGGTTTAGTGTTTAGAGAGAGGACCAATAGCTGCGAGATATAGAGAGTGAGGTACATGGCCAAAGACATAGCTGGAAGAGATTATAGGGATATATATGGAGAGTGAGGGACATGGCTAGAGACATAGGGGGAGAGATTGAGAGGTAGAGGAATGATAGAGATATAGAGATAGGGAGATAGAGGTTTAGGGTTGCTTGGGTATAGTGTTTAGGGTTTAGGGGTTTGGGGTTTAGGATTTAGGATTTAGGGTTAATTAGGGTTTCTCAGGTTTAGGGTTTATGGGTTAGGGGTTAGGGGCATTATTTAGGGTTTATATATGTTTTAGGGGTTAGGGGTTAGGGTTTAGGGGCATTAATTATTTAAGGTTTAGAGGTTTAGGGTTTAGGGGCATTATTCAGGGTTTACGGTTGCATGTCAAAAGAAGTCTCTCTCTCTCTCTAAATCCCTTAACCCTAAATAATGTCCCTAATCCCTAACCCCTAAACCCTAAACCTCTATCTCTCCCTTATCTCCCTCTACTTCTCAATCTCTCTCCCTATCTCTCTAGATCGACATCTCACTCACTCTCTATCTCCCTATCTCTCGCTTGACTATCTCCTCTAATCTCTCCCAATCTATCTTCTCTATCTCTCTACGTACCTATCTATCTCTCTACGTACCTATCTATCTCTCCCTATCTCTTGCATGTCTCTCTATCTCCCTATCTCTCTAGACATCTCTCTAGTGATCACTCTCTATCTCCCTATCTCTCCCCTCTGTCTCCTCTATCTCTCTCTATGATCTGTGTCCTCTCTATCTCTCTCTACCTATCTATCTCTTCCTATCTCTTTATGATCTCTTACCTCTCTCCCCTATCATTCCTATATCTTCCTATCTCTCCCTTCTATTAATTCTCCCTCTCCCTTATCGATGAAGGAATTAATGAACAAGAAAACTTATACTCTCTCTCTCTCTCTCTCTCTCTCTCTCTCTCTCTCTCTCTCTCTCTCTCTCTCTCTCTCTCTCTCTCTCTCTCTCTCTCTCTCTCTCTCTCTCTCTCTCTCTCTCTCTCTCTCTCTCTCTCTCTCTCTCTCTCTCCATCTGTGTCTCTATCCGTCTCCCTTATCAACAAAGAAAATGGAAACAAGAAAACTAGGACATGATTAAAAGAGGGGTGAGGATATAAATTGGCAGTCAGATGAAATGGAAACAAGCTGATAAAACTAAAGTTCATTGAATGGGAAGAATGATGAGAGGAGAGGTGGAAAATAGTAAAATAGGGAAAAATTGGTGGGATCTAAAGTGAAATTGGAAAGGAAAAGGAAAACTAGGAAAGCTAGGAAAAGGATTTAACTAGCTAGGAGCTGGTAGATAATATAGGTCAGAGAGAGAGACAGAGTTGGGGTTAGCAGTCAGAGAGATAGAGTTGGGGTTAGCGGTCAGGGTTTAGGGGCATTATTTAGCATTTATGAGTTTAGCATTGCTCAAGTTTAGGGTTTAGAGTTTACTAGGGTTTAGGGTTTAGGGTTTATGGTTTAGGGGCATTATTTAGGGTTTAGGGTTTATGGTTTAGGGGTTAAGATTTAGAGGTTTAGGGTTTAGTGTTTAGAGAGAGAGGACCAATAGGGAGATATAGAGAGTGAGGGACATGGCCAGAGACATAGGGAGAGATATTTAGAGGTAGAGGAATGATAGAGATAGGGCTAGATAGGAGATAGGGAGATAGAGGTTTAGGGTTGCTTGGGTTTAGTGTTTAGGGTTTAGGGGTTTGCAGTTTAGGATTTAGGGGTTTAGGGTTTATGGTGGGTCAGGGCTGGGTTAGGGCTTAGGGGTATTATTTAGGGTTTATGGTTTAGGGGTTAGTGGTTGTAAGGAAATGAGTGCAACTTAGAATGAACATCTAAGAACAGTAATGTCTTTGGTAACTTTAAATTTCATTAGATTGCCTCCAAAACACTCACAATTATGCCACAAAGCAGAATCAGACATAGTTCATTTCCAACATTAACCCTTAGAGGAAAGTACAAGCAACATTAACGAGTTTCAACAACAAGCATTATACAATTTCAATAACATAACCATTTATATTATCATCATCCTCATCTTGACCTCCATCATCTTCATCATCATTGAAATCTGACTGTAGACCATCTATATTGTTACCAAATGTATTTGGATCATCATTTTGTATACCATCCATATTGTTGTCTTCCATAACATCATCCAACTCTGGATTGTTGTCTTCTTGTTCTTGAACATAACCATCAACATCATAATGGATGTCAATTTCTTCTATGTTCTCTAATCCCTCTCTCTCATTTTGTTGGCCATCATTATTTTTCTCTGTATCCACTAATGCATCATCAAATACATGCCTTAATCTTGGATCATAATGTATGACAAATATCCATTTCGGGTCCAAAATATCTTCATAGAAAAATACCTGCACATGAATGACATACATATATTAGACGTATGGTATAACAATTTTATTGATTAATAAACACATGTATATATTCGCAATAAACTATGAATTAATAGATTAATTATCACTACCGCGTCTTGTTTGAGTTAAAGAGATACTTGCTCACAATGAATTGGTAGAACATAAGGCTCCTTATTCTCTGGTAGGAAACATGAGGAATCTATAGAAAATAATCCACTATGGGTATCATGTCTACGTGTCCTCTCAAATGCTTCATACCATCTACACTTAAAAATACAACATTTAAAAGAGCGGTAATCCAACTCAATAATTTCTTGTATTTTCCCAATATATTGTAGATTCCCTTCAATTATATTCTTATCTTTTGAGCTTGATCGACTGGATTGCTTGAAGTCAACCATGATGCCACAATCAAAGGATTGTCTCTTTACATCTACACTTTCTACATGATAATGTCGACCATATGCCCACATTGCTGGATATTTCATCACCTGTGAAAGACCATTTATTTTAGTGAAAGCAAATATAATGACAAATATTAAAATAGTTAATAGTGTCAAAGTTGTAAGGAAACAACATTTTGTAAAAACCAACTATACATTTCTTTCACATCCTCTAGACATGTTGATTTCATCTTCTGTTATGTTTGAATCTATACCTACATCTTCTATTTGATTTTGAATTTGTTCAGTAACCCATTCTAGTGTGCAATCTTTGCCCCATTCCCCAAGTAGATGAGTGGGAAGTGGAGTATTCCTTGGGTTCGATCTCTTTAAATTGTCTCCTTGCTTCTAACACTTCTTCTCTCTTTTTATCATACAGATCAATCCATTTGTTCATAAAGTCCATGTGGTACAGAATGAACTTGTCGAGTATAGCACTTTCATCTACACCTATTACATGTCAACATGTTTATTTCAAACTCCAAATGTCATGCTGTTAATTTGACAAATAAATTACAGAGTAAATTAATGATTGCAAGAAAAAAAACCACACTGATCATGAATTTACTTAATAATTTCTACTTGAACACCATTAGATTGTGGTTTTTCTCCATCAATAATATCTGATGCTCGTTCTTCATCCTAGAAGCATGGCCCATCTTCAAAATCCTTACCAAGGAATTCACACAGGAAGAAAAATGCGTCATTCAATACATACCCTTCATCCATGCAACCCTCTGGATGTGCCTTTTGTCGAACATATCTTTTTAGAGTTTTCATATACCTCAAAGAAAAACATCCACATCATTGATACAACACCTGCCAATTCAATGTCATCGACTAGGTGTATAAGTAAATGGACTTGTAGGTCCATGAAACTTGTAGGGAGCTCCTTCTCAAATACACATACAATTTCTGCAATTTCCTTCTTCCATTTTGGCACTTCACATTCGTGGATCTCCTTCGAGATCACCCACCTAATATAAGAATAGTAAATTAGTATGAACCTTTAGTCAAAAATTAATATGCAATTGATATAATATATCTATGTCTCTCACACATTAACCACATACCTTGTAAATGCTGACAATCGACTTATGGCATTCCTTAAGTCAACTCTAAGACAAGAATCCCCCCTAATTGCCAATGACATGATATTCTATGAAACACATTTATGAAAAGGTCATTAGTAATTTTTTCTCACACAACATAATGATATCAAAATATATTTAGTACTTAATAAATGTTACCAGTAAATGTTAAATGATGATATTTAATACCTTCATAAAATTATGAAAATCATGTGTTTTAAATCCTGTGATATGTCCATCAACTGTAAAAGCTTTAGCCAATGATGACCCATAGCCAGTAGGTGTCCTTATTAAATGGATGACATTTTTTAGTTGGTCTAGCTCTTTTTTTTTTAAAATCCATGGAGCTTCTGCATATGTTTCATTTTCCCTATTTGGCCACAAATGTTTTCTATCAATTTTGGTACGCGAAAGAGCAATATCTCTCCTTGAAGACAAGGTGTCCTCTTTGCTTGATATATGTCGAAATATAGAATCTGGGACATTTTTGAAGACGTGCATAGGATCTAATAGGTGAGATATTAATAGATCCTTCTAGTAAGGGAGCTCATAAAATATGGATTTCCTTTTCATTCCTTCTGGCATATTAACTATAACTTGTTCTGGTTCTTCAATTGAATTACCCCGATCAAAAATATTCTCCCAACCTTTCAATTCAGCATCTTCATACTTCGTAAGCCAATCACCTAGACCCATAATCATGGGAGGGCCTCTATTTTCAACTTTTCCATTAAATTGATTCTTCAAGCGATTTCTAAACTTATGACCTAGTGGTAGAAAAACCCTGTTGTTTGTGTAAATGAATTTATGTAGATCTTTAGAATACCACCCTTGAAATTGTTCTACACATCTTGGACATGCAAATATCCCCTTTGTTTGAAGCCCTGCAATTCAATAAGTAATGTTAATAACATCAAAAAAATAGTATAAAACTAAGTATGAAAGTTGGGATGAAAATAAATTATGAGTGTAAATACGTAAATATTTTATCTTACCAGAACAAACACCAAGTCTTGTGAAATCATGAATAGTCCAGCATAGCACACCGTACAACATGAAGGACCTATTTGATGGGGGACGTGATATGCCATACATTCTTATGCCTTTCCATAGTAGTTGCATCTCATCAATAAAAGGCGTAAGATAAACATCCATGTTTTTAATTTGATGTTTTCCTGGAACAATGAGAGTCAGTATAAGGTGCTCCTTTCTAACACTCATCCATGGGGGAATATTGTATACTATCAATCCGACTGGCCAAACACTATAATTTGAGCTTAGGAAAGAGAATGGGCACACTCCATCAATTGCAAGACCAAACCTGATACTACGGGGTTCATCTTTGAATTTTCTTGGCCATTTTTCCTCTATGTGTTTCATTGCTTTAGAGTCGGTCAAAATTTGCATGAATCCATCTTTACTCCTGTTCTTTGCATTCCAGTCCATCAATTGTGCAAGTGACTTGCAATGAAACATTCGTTGAAGTCTAGGTATAATTGGCATGTGACATAAAACCTTCTTTGGAACTGTAGGACCTTGTACATATGTACAATATCTCTTCTCTTTGCATACAGGACAGTCTATCTTATTTTGATATTCATCTTTACATAAAATGCAATCATTTTTACATGAATGAATTTGCTTATATTCAATCCCCAACTCAACCAACAACAGACGTGCCTCTCTACAAGTTGATGGCAACACATTATCTTCAGGGAATATTTTAGTTTTTAGTGCCCTATAAGATTGCCAGAGATTAAATCAATTGAATGCTTTGACTTATGATGAACATGTTTGATTACTCAATCTATACTAGGACTATTTATAAACAATATATGGTTTTAAAATCCCCTTAAAGAAATATAAACTAAGTTGATGAATGTTTACGAATTATGTACACCAATTGACAATTGCAAAGTAAGAAATAGATTTCAACTCACTTCAGTAGGGTAGTGAATCCTTTGTCTGACCAACCAAATAGTGACTTGATTTCTAATAATATTAATGTGCATGCCAGTTTTGAGGTTCTACTTGCACCCGATTTGAACACGGGTGTCTTCATTGCTTGCTTGATGGAGTCTTTCAGGTTGTTATCATCAACATTACGTTGGTGGTAATTACCCCTGCTATCATCATTACTATCAACCATATGATCATTATTGTCATCACTGTTTTCATCCCCAAAGAAATCTGTAAGCATTTCATTCAATCCTTCTTCGTACACTACATTTTCACTATCATGATCATCATCATTAAGGCTAGGTGGCATGTCATCAGTGTATGCGGATCTCATCAGCTCTTCAAATTTCTTAGCTGATAGTATTCTCTTCAATAATACTCTTTTCGCCCTGGTATTGTTTAAAGAATGGTTTGGATCATCCCGTCCAAATCTTAATAACCCAGTTGGATCTTGCGTATTAGTATGTGTTTCATCATCTTCTACCTATCAACAAACGCAAGCATTATTTAATGTTTGGCAACAATTGGATAAATCATAAATGTATCAATTTCAAAGAAATATAATCAAATATGGCTTAAAAAATAAAAATATTGGTTGTATGAACATATATACATCAATTGAATAATGGAACATTATTTTATAGACTACCTTTTTTATACAATAATTTAAATAAAACACAATTTAGACAACATAGCTTATAAAACATCAGTCCACACTCATTTATTATTCTTTGGTTTTCTGCCCTTAAGAACATCCTTAGGGAGACCTTGTTCTTCCCTCTTCTTTCGTGCAGGAGTGCATTTTAAGGAGGGGTAATCAATCAATAACTCATCCCCAATGTTAAGGTCCATAATAGCCTCAAGTACTATCAATCTATCAACCTCTCTTTCCATATCTCCATCTTTATCATTTATAACCTCAACAAATTGACAATTCGGTCTTACAGTAGGGTCCCTTCCCTTACTACTATTTATAAATCCTGCAATATTTTTGTGTGTATGCACGTCCATCTATATACATAGTATGACCTCTATTCATTTCTTTTCCACTTTCAAATTGGAGACAATGTGTATACATATTTGAATTTAGACCATATGCTGACATGCTAGGCTTAAATTCTGCCAGCCTTCTCCATTCACCACTGTAATATGATGGACCATACTATGGCATTAATCTCCTAGCGGTTTGTTCTGAATTGTTTCTATGTTTAGATCCCACATTGGACAATAAAGAGGCCTAGATTCGTTCCATGAATATTGGAGGGTCATATCATGTAGCTGTATCCCCAAAATTGAAACACCTCGTACACTCTAGGTAGTTGTTGATCACTAGGCCAAGCGCAATATAGTCGACGATCAAATGTCTCTTTGTAAATTTATCTCAAACTCAGGGGCAAGTCATCATCTCCATCACATTCATTCTCATAGGGTATGTAGTCCACCCTCCCCTTGTCTTTAAGCAAATTATGCATCTTTAAACCGGTTCTTGTTCTGTTGCTTGTTTTCATCAATTCCTCATCTTTCGAGCTGGTATATTGGCACATATTTTTGTTAGTTGTATCATCTGATAAATGATCATTACCCTCTAGGATGGAAGTCGGTGATCCAGGAAACTTTAAACCAAGAACTTTATCCTGCAAGTATCCATTAAGAAAAAAATTAGATATTTAAATAATATAAAACAATGCTTAAACAAAGTATACTTGTTATTTATATCAATTTGGAAAATTCCTTACCACAATTCCTATTGGATTTGAATCGATTGTAGGAGGCATACTACCGACTAGAAGCTCATCATATATGTAATGTCTTTGTACAATTGCTCGTTTGAATTGTTTCTTTCCATGACATATAGAACATCCACAAACAACAATTTTCTCAAAGTATTCATCCCATGTACTATAGTCCTGACCAACCTCTTGTTCAGTGCAATCATTTGTTGTGTCTGCAGGATCCATTGTCATATCCTCTTCCACCCACTGTCGTCTACGTGATTTAATAGTTTTAGGTCCACGTCCATGTACATATATTTTTTGTTTTCTAGTTAAATGCTCAAGCTCTGCATTTGCTCCAATCTCCATCTAAAATAATCAACAACATGCATTAAGTTACGTCAAGATTGGATAATAGATTATAAATTTCAATAATACTGTGAAAAAAGATGGGCGTATCACAAAATGCCATCAGATCATTTTTTCCTAAGGAAATTGGATTTGAGTACCTAATTTCCCGCTTCATCCATTGTGTCCTCATTTGATATGACATGATCTGTTGCCATGACCTCGTATGGCCCCTATAATATACAACATAGTAAATAATGTTTAGTACACCAATTATATCATTTCAATGAATATGCTATCCAACACAAAACCTCACTTTAGTCATATATTTGACATATTTATATCATGTTTTGGCCATCCTAATTTTCAAACTTTTCCCTCGATCATAGAATCACATTTAATCACCATTCCTGTGCATTTTCAACCAATAAGTTTGACCTCAGAGGCCTCGTGGACAAAAAAATGACTTTATCTCCTCTATGTTGTGGCATTTGTGAATTCATAAACACCTTCCTCCTTTGGTTGAGGTTGCTTTCTCCTCTTACCTCTATTGTATCTGCAGATTCCATTGTCATATCTATTTCCACCCACTTTACTCTCTGCCATTTAGTAGTTCTACGCCGTCCACATCCTCTCTCCATGGCCTCCTCTAGATCCTGCAATACACAACAATGACAATAGTCACATAACAGCTATGCACCAAGAGAATATTCTTGAATTTATCTTGTTAATACACTCGCTTTTCATTAAGACGCACTATGAAAAATAAAATAGGACATTGCAACAATTTGGTCTTCAGAAAAAGTTTACACATGGAATCTTGACAACTAGAGCTCAAATCTTATGATTACAAGATGACTACAAATTCACATCAAAAAGATATTTATTTCATATTTGACTCTCCTTTTTCTTTTATGGGTCATTTTAAGGCAATCTATATCTCTCCAAGTGGCCATAAAACCCTCAAAACTATCATAGAACCCTCAAAACAGTCTCAAAGAGTCTTTGGCACCAAAATTTTAAATTATTGATGGAGGGAAGGATAATTTGGATGTTAATTTTGAAATCACATCATTAGATCTTTGTTAGGTTAATCCTAGCCATTGGATATTTTTTAATTATAGGGACATTATGTTATATTTCACCATTACCTTTCATTCCAAAATTAATGGTTTCCTTTGAAAAGAAAACCCTCCATTAGCTATCATAACCCCAAATATCTGTTGAAGTGAACTTAAACATTATGTGCAATTGTCATTGCTCATATTAAGGACCTACCTCCCTTCTTAGTGGTCCTACATGTGTGATTTATGCGAATGAGTCATATGGTCATGTGCTACATGTTTAAAGTTTGAATTTTGCTCATATTGTTGGAAAAAGGCCCAAAAAGACCTTTGATTTTTGAGTTTTATACTCTATAACATGCATCTCCTTGGTGTTTTCATCTAATCTATGACATGTTGTCTTTGCATTTAAATGAGATCAATTCTTGAAAAATGACAATCCATAGGTTAAAGAGACAAGTTGATACCTTACCTAAGTTGTCATGTTCTTGAAACCTTGTCTCTATAAAGAGGAGATATTTAGAGAGTAATGTCACAAGGACATAACCAAGGCATGCACTATCATGAGCCATAGGGACAACTTACTACACCATCCAAAACTCCATTTGAACTAGCTACTATCAATAATTCACATTATTGGGGACTGTCATGAAGAAAACACCATGCATAGGACTGTCATAGTCAAAGTGGAGAGGATTGTCTAGTCATTGTATGACTGTCATAATAGCTAGTGGGTTAGTTACCATGCTTCAAGCTAAAATATCTTAATGAGAACATAGAAATGAAAATCACAATACCATAAGCACACTCCATAAGCTGCCAATATAGTCCTGATATCATGTCAACATGATAGTAAGAGAAGAGTTGTTTGGTTTTTCCAAAGCCATATCAGTTGCATAAGGATTGTCACCAACCATCTGTGTAAGGTCGTGAAAGAGAGTCATTATTGAGCTAATCATAAGAGAAGCATGAAGTCAAAATGCTATCATGGAAACAAGATATAGTTACTTATTATAAGGACAATCCAAATTTGGTGAGGTTACGTTTTTATCAACTTTCAAGCAAAATACATCATTTTGCACTGATTGGCGCTAAATTAGGTGCACTTTATGCCATCTTTGGCACCCCAATAGATTACATTTTTTGCCTAAAAGTCGGCGGTAAAGTCGACGTTAATTGCTCCGACTATAGCGTCGACTACTGGATAAAATTTTTTTAAAAAAATTCCTGCCTGCATATACCCCAAAATAAAATAAAAAACTTTAATATTGATTTTTGGTGTTCATTTTTTGTTTGGAGATCGAGCGTTTGGGTTGGAGTCCCGCCTGAATTAATATATGAGAAATTTGATCATTACAGGAGAAAAATGCCACGCGAAGAGAGGAGAAAAACACCGCTTTAAGAGGTGAGAAATTTGATTTAGTTTTCGACACCATAGGTAAGGTTACAATTACAATAAAAAAATTTCGTTCCCAAATATATTTTTGTTTCGATTAAATGGAGAGGATTGTGAAGAAAGGGTTGTAAATATTGTTTTGTTTACAGGCGAATCATTCAAGTCTCATGTGGTTGCAAAGGAGGAGGGTAAAATTGTAGACATTGCATTATTTCCTCTACATCCGAGAGCAGTGAACACATTTTTCAAACCCCAATGCCCAGGTTCGCTTATCATTACCATCAATACCTTTCTCTAAACACAACTTTCTCGCTTCCTTCCTAAAAAAGTAGTCGAGTGCTTTAAGACAAGTCGATTGTGAGCAAACTAAAATTAGGGCTTTTGAGATGAGGGTGAGCAAACTAAAACAGAGGTTGGTCGAGACAATATGAGGAGATAGGGATTTTGAGAGGACAGTGAGAAAACTAAAATTAGGTCGGGAACTATAGATTCCCTCCCAAGGCACCAATTGATTCATAGGAAAATAGCTTCATGATTTGCTCTACAAAGTAAAGGTCAAAAACCTTGAGGAATACAAAAAAATTGGACGAAAACTTTCATACCTCGTAGTGTGTACTTTGTTTGCCTCCACAAACTGAATGAAAATATTTTGCCCTAGGTCGCCTCAAAATGTCAAGCAATAGAGGGAAGAGAGCAAAGGGAGCAGACTTTGACCACAATGAGGTAATTCATTGTCAATTTATAGATTTGTAAATGTTTCCATTGTTTCTTTGATTTTTAGTTTTTAGTTTTTTATTTGTAAATTTAAAAGAAGAAATTTGTTTTATGGGAACATGATACTGACAAAGATAAAGAGGCATTGGCTTCCATATTGGGGGTAGAGGCAGTGAACAAATTGGATGGTGTGGACTTGACAATGCTTCCCAAATACATAGAAAAATGATCTGGTAAAGCCCCCGGAACATTACAACCAAATCAACAGTGTCAAAGGGAATCAATTGATTCCCCAACCAGTCATGGATTGAGCAAAAGTTCTAGGAGGAAATCAATAACAATAACCTCTAAGAATGTGGAACAGGGAACAGAGGCTTCCAATGTCCCACCCACCCCTAGGACACAGACTTCTTCGACCACCACGCCATGTTTTGCATCTTGCATTGGTACCTACGATACCGAGATAGAATACGATGTGGTTTCAGGGGACGTCCAAATGATGGATGCTGGAAAAACATTTGTGAATAGGTTGAAGGAATCATGCCTTCAATGGTTCAAAGACCATCTACATTTTCCATTCTCAAAGATACCCATGCACCTACAAAAAATAGTTATCCAAGACATGGAGACTAAATTTGGCACAGGTTGGTCTGTAAAGAAGATAAAGCTATGAATGTCTCAAAACAGCAAGAGATTTCGGTGCAACCAAACAAAGAAGATAAAAAAACTCCCTCCCAAGCAAAGGCTCAAAAAAAGGCCAATTAATGTAAGTTTGAAAGAATGGAAAGAGCTTGTAAAAGCATATGAGAAGTTTGATGCATGGAGGAAGTCCGGTGAGGAGAGTACGCAGGTATTTGAATTTGCTCATAAGATTATATCAAATTTATTTGTGCATAGTTAAATTGAATTAGTATATGTTTCAGGACAAGGCCTCTAAGGCTAGGCTTGACAAACTTTGTGCCATGCATCACAGTGGCCAGAAAGGTTTACAGGCCTTGATCTGTACATTTGTAAGTATATTTAATAAGTTAAATGATATTTTTTTTAATTTCCTAGGAAAAAGTAAATGATTGCATATTAATTAGTTTAACTAGTCCATGTGCCATGTTTTGACAGGAGGAGAAATATGGTCAGCATCCAAGCCAATTTGAAAAGGAAATGTTACAAAACAAAAAGTGGACCGATTTTTTAATCTGGATGGAGAATGAAGTATCAATAGTTGACTTTCAATAACTTAGTTGGATATTGTTGTGTTAATATGTCAATTTGAATTTCTTGTGTTGAGTTGTTTATTGAGGCGTAGGATGAGTTCTAAAGTGCTTCTTTGTTGGCCCTAGCACCCTTAAATGTAAGATTTCTCTTAGATGACAAATGATTACTCTTATATCTTTGGGGACCTTTCTTGGTGCCATTAGGATCATAATGAGTATACTAGTCTTGTGCTTGCTTACAAAAAGTGGTCGCAATTAACCTAATCCTATGGTCATTATCCACAACATTTTGTGTGTGCCATGCTATCTGATATGCTTAAGTTTACCAGGCTAATAATGAACAGAAAACCCTTGTTTGCCTACCTCCAACTAATGGACTTGTTGGAACCTAAAATTTCCTACCATTTTTGCAAAAATTTTAGGTTCCCATGATGAAAAATCTGACTGTAGCACTCAGAAATGTCCCTGTACAATATACTTCAGTGGCCTACTTTGAAGGGTTATAATTCGAAGCCTATTCATTTTTATGTCAAACCACTTGGTAGGCATACTTATCTATCATATGTGAGTGTACATGCTTGATTTCGGCTTCCCACGATCAGACTAGACAAGGTTTTGCAGTGTCAAGTTAAAGATATTTGGTGGTACCCACCTAGGGTTAGGGTTTTAAGTCGAGTCTACAAGCCTATATTTTTATTCCTTTAAACCCCTTAAGGCCTTAAGTTTTCTTGTCCTTTGGCCTCTTGCACTCTATCTTTTAAAATTGCATTGACTTCCTAGATTAAAGGGCAATTGTCTTGAGGTCTTCTTAGAGGGGTGATATGTGACTAGGGTATGAAGACTAGGACTTTGTATGTAATCTTAAGCCCTCCTTTCTGATTTGTTGGAAGCCTTCTTCACTAATACATAAGGACTGTCAAAACTCCTATGATAGGGCATTAGAGAGGCATTGAAATCACAAAGGAGATAAATGTTATTAGGCCATCACCCAATGGAGAAGGGATTGTCATAAAGAGCATGACAGTGTTACCTTGTCATAGTCACAAAGGGGATAGTCTTTATGGTGGTAATTAAAGTCACTAAGTTTACATCCACATTCCTAGGGTCTGTAGAAATGCCTAAAGTTGAATATGTCTATTTTAAAGATCTTGCCATGAGTATTTTCCATGTTTTTACAAATGGAGACCTTCTCAATCCTCATCTCAAGTTTCAAATGCACAATGAAATGATGGAGGACAATCATAACTGTCATAATAGTACATTAGCATTTTTTGTCTCAAGGTGGCCCTTGAGACTGCCAAGGGGATGGATATAGAGTTGGGATTATGGTTTTTGTTTAAAAGCCTTGTGTTTGTTGGAACTGAAAAATTTCACATTATTCATCTGCTAAGAATTCACCAAGTCTCCACATAATGTGACTAATGTCCCTCATTTTCAAAACCAACCACCAAAAATTTGTGTGACAAGATCCATTTCAGAATCTACACATAAACAATCTCATGAATATACCTAGCTCTCTGACCACAGCCTAATTATGATACTAAGTTATCTATATCGGCAAGACCTTAAGTAACTCACCCCAAATAGAAAAATACATTCTTGAAGTATAATGTGATAATTGGTGAGAGATGATTGATGTCTGAACAATCAAAATTTCATATGTCAAAAGATCGGGGAGACATTCTGTATGTATCACTGACGCATACTCATCGGTGTGAGTAGAACAATCAGAGTGAAATCCTAAAGTTACACCGAGCCTTTAAGTCACACCGACCAATGGCTCATCACCAGGAAGCAAACAATCTCTCCCTGACACGTAATATTAAGACTATCAGCGTGACATATACAATCATAATGAAATCCTTAAGCTTTTCTGACCACAAAAGTCACCCCGACACAAGAGACAAAAGGCTTTCGGTAAGACTCTCGCCGATATGTTCTAATAAAAATGATTGATGGAGATAAGATCATTGAGAAAACCTAACCCGTTGAGAGACTATCATATTCTCTTGATGATGGAGATTGTCGTGCCGATAAAGATGAGGTAACCCCTATCTATCGGAGAAACACTCACCGATGCCAAGGAGAACGTTCGCCACACCTGATCAAAATGACATGGGGATGAAAATTATAATATCTCCCTGAAATGACAATAAAGGGTTCATAACTCTATGAAAAGAGTATTTCGTGGAGACACCAACGCACCCTTGGCGACCAACCAAAAACATATGAAAGAAAATGGCGCCAAAACAATATGAAGATCGGTAAAAGAATAAAATGGTCTCACCGATATGATAAAAAGACCATCGCCCTAACATTTTGAAATTCGTGAATTCCCTGCATTCAATTCCAGTGGCAGCCATTAATGGCTGATTGAACATAATGTTGTAAAAGCCATTCTGATCCCCACTAAAATCAACACAAGGGTTGCAGACGGAGAAGAAGGAATTCACCAGGAATCAGGAGATTTGTGCGGAGCATAAACAGGTAAGCCTTGAACTTTCTTTGATACAGTCAAGTTTTGGTATAAAATGGAAGGCTCCTTTGAAACAAAGAAAAGGCAACACACTGAAAAGAGCCAAACCAAGGGCAAACAATAGAAAATTGAAATAGAGAAGGGAGAGAAAACACCAGAAAGGAAACTAAACCAAGATCTTGTGGACCAATTGCCCAATTCTGGACCCAAGGCCAGAAGAACTCCACAATTGAGGGCAAATGTGGAAAAACTCAAAGATAAATACAAATATGTTGGCAATATATGGACTCCTATCCGAGGGTATGAATTATTCATGTTCCACTATCACAGGAGACATAGGATGGAACCCGTCTGCAACCCCTGGCAACTCAATTTAGGGAAATTAATAGTCACAGATGTTTTTGTCAATATAGACCTTTTGAAACTGCTAGCATACCATTATGATCCTGACCAAAAGGCCATATGCAATCTACAGGGAAAGCCCTTGTTTCATATATCTAAAAATGCAATTTGTGAAGTTTTTGATTTAAATGACACATATAACACCCCTATCGTACATGAAGCCCTAGAAAAGGAATATTTTAGATTGGATACCACATATAAGGGCTGGAGACTGCCATTACATAGGCCATGAAATGAGGGGAATCTAGTGCCATTTGAAGAAGGGGATGAACCACCGTTTCATGTCGAGTTGTTCGAACCTTACCTAAGATACACATATTACTCAGTGGGGCAGGTGTTGGGAATTGAAGTTCCAGAATTTATGTCCATAGTGCCCATGGTTATCTCTGCGGATATCCAGTGCCATCACGCCAGGACATTTGACTATGCTACTTTTATTTTTAAGGAAATAGACTCAGGTCTGAAGGCCTTAAAGAATAGTTCCCCCACAATCAGCTTCAGACACTATTCTATTCTCATGCATATGGTTTTGTATTTTGGACAAGAATTGAATCTATGGCCAGAGCAGTTGAAAATTTCACAAATTGATAAAGATGGTCAATCATTGCCCCCACAATTATGGACCTCAATATGGGACATCAGGTTTGTGAATTCCATTTATGTTCACTTTGAAGAATTCTTTGTAAAAACCCTGTACAAATGTTATGGCTACCCATGCAGTTACACTTCCTCAGAAGAAATTAAAAGGTTTTTGAGACCCAAGGATTTTGATGGGCCACCTACTGTAAACCACAATTGGGGGGATTGGTATTGTTTTCGTGATTCCACAATGATAAAAGTATACGGGTTTGAGGATACCCCTTTTCTGTTGCCAAAAACTGTACCAAATAGGGTGGCATACTTGGAAATAGTCAGACAACTTGACTACTCAAATGTGATGAATCTCAGTGCATATGATAAACAGTCTTTTATGCCAAGCACCTTATGTTTTGGTGACTTTATTGTGTTAGCTAGAGAAGGTTATGATCTCATTCTTGATAAATTGTCTCATTTTAATCTTAGGAAAGCAATATAGAGAAAATTTTTTGACCCGGAGGGCTTTATTGATTATGCTAAGAAGAAGCAAAAACTGAGTGGATATACTCATGTACCTTTCCCTCATGATGATGTAATCAGAAATTTGGAAGAAGCAGATGTTGAAATAGCCATTGATGAATATAATCAGAAAATAAGGGAAAGAAGAAGGGAAGCACAAGAAATTGAAGTGTTTTCCTCCGACAGTGAAGGGTCTATGGCCTCTAAACCCCATGATTTTTCTGATACAATTTCAAAATGTAGAATTGAACCATACCAGCCCCCGGAAAGAGGATTGGAAATTGAAGAAATAGGGGATAATGATGCTAGACAGGTTGCATATAAATCTTTTATTTCAGATGAGCAGTTTATTCATACCCCTGAGTTCAGATCCTTTTTGTACAAACACAAGGGGAAGGCTATTAGAGAATTAGTCTCAGATGTTACACCAAACAACCAGACATAGTTAATGAATGTTTTAAAAGCAGAAGTTGAAAAGGAGATGGAAGATATGACTCCTAAGAAAGGAAGGGAGTTGCTCAGAGAATCTAGTGTAATGATCTTCCCGGGTCTTGATTTGAATTCAGCACTTGTTTTTGACAATTTTCTACACAATAATGATGCAAAACACAAGCTTAGTTCTGAAGGGGTTGTTGAAGTATATACTGGAACAAAATACAATCCAGATGAGAACTCCCTCATGATATGGGCTCTATACCCACCAAACAAAAAGCTTGTTGTCATTGACACTGAAAAAGATTTTGACCATGTTATGACATTGAAAGCTGGAGAAACTGATCCAGTCGTTACAACAGAACTTGGAGTAAATGTGGAAAAACTAAATAAAGCTCAGATTCAACTATTGATAAAGGAGAGGGATACCTACAAAATGAGTTGGGAAAGGTTGAAAAAAGAAAATGATTTCTTAAAGGATTCAGACCCTCTTAAAATGATTACACAGGCAGAAAGCTCACAACAAGTCTAATCACCGTCAAAAGATCAAATGGCACAGGTCAGAATAGATATGCTCACTACAGTTCTGCAGAACAGGCATGCTCATTTGATGCAATGGATGCCTAAATTATGGGATATTTGCTCTGAAAACTAAAAGGTCATTCAAGAACATGAAAGACTAAATAATAGAATACACGATAAGTTACATGAAATACAGGGTAAACACACCTCTAACAGTACAAGCACATCTAATGTAGACAATCTTATTAAGCAAAATAAGAAGTACCATGACAGGATCCAAGATGAAGTGAAAGAATGCATGGAGACTTCTCAGATAGGTGTACTTGTGTTACTCAAGAATGACAAAGATTTGAAGAGCAAGGATGAATGGGTCAAGGAGTGTCAGGGAATATTAGATGAGGCACTAGAAATTGTTAAACATGAAGATTTGGCATCCAAGGAAGCTTGCTCGCATCTGGAGAAGATGGTTTCAATAGAGGTGGACGTTAGGGATGCCATTGAGTATGTAGAGACACACCTGAGCCAGAAATATTTGGATCATATTGCTCAAATCTACTTATGGCTTAGTAGGGCTTAGTATTAAATGTATTTGTTTATTTTCATAACTTTGTTAGTTCTCAAAAGACACTATGAAGAGATGTGGTCTCTTCACTAATATTGATATAAAAGTTAAAACATATGATGGTCATAAGATCATCGATTGATAGGTATCTCTCTTTAATTTGAAGAAGACTGTATATATTAGATATAGAAAGAAGATATATTGTCAGTTCTATTTTAATTAAAGAATTTCAGTTACACATGTTTATTTTTTGAAAAACATAATGGAGCAGAATATTTCTACATGGTGATTTATTTCTGGTGTTCAACAATTGTGTTAATTTTCATGATTATACGTTATTGTGTTGTCTCCAAAGTGGTTCTATTGAATTATTTAGATTTATATTTGTCAGGGCATATTTGTTGTCATTGTGTGAAGTTCTTTGATTGGTTTCCAATTGATGTGAATTAAACATCCTTTCTAATAATTGACTTTAATTGGTTCTTGTCAAAGATTAAATCCTTTTGAAGAAGTTATTGTGATTGGTTTCCATCAACTCAAGAATTAAATTCCTTTCATAATTTCATAGTAATTCAAGGGAATATCAATGTGATTATATAAGAAGAGCACTGACACATACAAACCTACACATTTGCACAAGGTGTAAATATCCAAAGAGCCCAACTATTAGAGTTAAGCTAGGAGATAAGCTCACCAATCACATACATTTGTTTCCATTCACTGACTCAAATAGCCCAATAGATTTAGGCACTAGTCTTACTCATTTTCATTAGTTGAACATATCCATTAGTTTTGCCTTGATATTGCTTATACAATTTATACCAAATTAGAACCACACCATTTTCAATCATTGTTCAGACATTAGAAGTAAAAAGTAGGCAGCAAGTAATCATCTATTCTGCACCATTGGCCATTGTGGGTAGATCCATCACTCAGCCAAGATCACACATCCATTTAATTTGCTTCATTAGTAAGGTGCACCCGCCTGGGTCTAGTAGAACCTGAAGTGCAGGGAGTCATCAACCCTATAGGTTAACTATGTTTTGTTAGTTCAAAAATGTTGCAAATCTAAGCATAGAGCCTGGCATCCTCTTAGGATTTGCAACCTGCATTTTTGAGACCTAACAGTGTCATTGACCTAATATTTATTTGTGGCAAGTATCCCAATAGTCTAAAGATTACAAATTGTTGTCAAGAAAGGACTGTCATAGTTAAGTGTGCTATAGTGATACAATTTCATCTTGGTCGAGTATTGTATAAATCTCAAGCTATTTAGAATGCATGGGGTATTAGGGTGTGGTATCACTATATAGGTAACCATCAAGTGATTTCTTCAACCCAATCTTGGCCTATATAGTACCTAGTGTGAAGAGCAAAATAGTGTTGTCCAAGAACCTTGTTACGGTCACAAATGAGGGCAGTCTTAGCTATCGTAACCATAGTTGGAATCCCTTGTTGTTACCATAACATATGTGACCTAAAACCATGACTCTACAAGTATGAGTTGTTTGAAAACCAAATTTCACAACCTTTGCCACCATCCTCCCTGCCTATGTCAAAATGGGAGTTTTAGAATAGGGTATGGACATCCATCAATACATAAAGTATAGAGGAATTTTGTCAGATGTTGTAGTTGCAACTGCCCTGTTAGACATGTATGCAAAATTTGGAAGCTTTGACAAGGCACGTGAACTGTTTGATAGAATGCCTCAAAGAAATGTGGTCTCATGGACTGCAATGACTGCAGGATATGCACAAAATGGATTTGTTGAAAAGGCTTCAGAAATTTTAAAGAAAATGCAATTGGCTGGTGTAAAGCCAAATTCCACAACCTTTGCCAACATCCTCCCTGCCTGTGTCAAAATGGGAGCTTTGGAATAGGGTATGGACATCCATCAATACATAAAGGATAGAGGAATTTTGTCAGATGTTGTAGTTGCAATTGCCCTGTTAGACATGTATGCAAAATGTGGAAGCATAGACAAGGCACGTGAACTGTTTGACATAATGCCTCAAAGAAATGTGGTCTCATGGACTACAATGACTGCAAGATATGCACAAAATGGATTTGTTGAAAAGGCTTTAGAAATTTCAAAGCAAATGCAATTGGCTTGTGTAAAGCCAAATTCCACAACATTTGCCAACATCCTCCCTGCCTGTGTCAAAATGGGAGCTTTAGAATAGGGTATGGACATCCATCAATACATAAAGGATAGAGGAATTTTGTCAGATGTTGTAGTTGCAACTGCCCTGTTAGACATGTATGCAAAATGTGGAAGCATAGACAAGGCACAGGAACTGTTTGACAAAATGCCTCAAAGAAATGTGGTCTCATGGACTGCAATGACTGTAGGATATGCACAAAATGGATTTATTGAAAAGGCTTCAGAAATTTTAAAGCAAATGCAATTGGCTGGTGTAAAGCCAAATTCCACAACCTTTACCACCATCCTCCCTGCCTATATCAAAATGGGAGCTTTTGACCAAGCAATTTGTAGCACTTAAAGTTATCTAATAGAATTTACAGTCGATAGTTAAATTTATAACAAATTTTTTTATGATCTTTACTAACGTTTATTAGAATTGTTGCATGTTTTACATCATTGGAATGACATATTAGCTGTAACTTTTTTGAAATTTTATTATGGTATGTGCACTTTGATATGATGTAATATGATTATGGTTTCATTTCATATGTTGTAATATTTGATATATAACAGAAAAATAAATTATTGCATGAAATAAATAATAACTTTTCATTTTAAATATTTTATTTACAGAACACGGGTCTTCTAGAAGATCAAGATGATCCTCCTGATAGAGATCCAGATTATGTTGGTTCTGGTACAGATCACATGGTAGAGGATGATGATGACATAGATACAGAAGACACTGAGGCCGATGACGATGATGATGACGACGATGATGGTGATGATGATGATGATCACGATGGTGATGATGATGATGATCATGATGGTGATGATGATGATGAGGCAGTTGCTCGTAGTAGCCAGTGCCATTCATGATCATATAGACTGCATCATGGATCATTGTTGATATATCATTATGATGCCTCTTTTCATAGTCGCTAGCTATCATATGTATCATTTTCACGGCCTACAGTGCCATATTAATGAGTTGTATCATAAATTTATGTATCATTTTGACTTATATCATTTGGACATGTATCGTCTTGACTTATATCATTTTGAGTTACGTAATTTATCATTTTTACTTATATCATTTGTACATGTATCATTTAGACATGTTATTGATCTACTGGCATATTTGACTTTCACTTGTTTTAGTTATATATGATGATGATCTTATCCGTATTGACTTGTCAATTTATATATATTGAAAGTGGTCGATAATTTTTGGATGGATATTTATTACGTATGATGATTTTAATTTACTGCTCAGGATGGATGTTGTCAAATTCAATTAAATTATAGATATTTGACTCACTTGTTTTAATTATAGATGATGATCATGTTATAATAATTATCTTATTATTTAATCATATGAGTTAAATAATTAAATTACTTACTTTATAATCATATGAGTTATTTAAGAGGCATGATATATTTAACTAATTAAATTGAAATAACACATATTAAATTAATAAATGTAAGCAAAACAATAAGCATTTTTAGAAGCAACAAAAGACACAAAAATAGAAGCAAAATTGGAAGCAACAAGCGACGTTATATCGAAAGCAAAATTGAACAAAACTGGAAGCAACAATGGAAGCAAAACTAGAAGCAAAATTGGAAGCAAAACTGGACGCAAAATTGGAAGCCAAACTGGAAGTAAAACCAGAAGTAAAACTAGAAGCAAAATTGGAAGCAAAACTGGAAGCAAAATGGGAAGCAAAAGTGGAAGCAAAACTAGAAGCAAACCTAGAAGCAAAATTGGAAGCAAACCTGGAAGCAAACTTGAAGTAAAACCAGAAGCAAAACTAGAAGCGAAACTAGAAGCAAAACTGGAAGCAAAACCAGAAGCAAAACTGGAAGCAAAACTGGAAGCAAAATTGGAAGCAAACCTGGAAGCAAAAGCAGAAGCCAACCTGGAAGAAAAATCGGAAGCAAAATTGGAAGTAAAACCGGAAGAAAAATCAGAAGCAAACTTGGAAGCAACACAAGAAGCAAAACCAGAAGCAAAATCGAAAGCCAAACTAGAAGCAACAAAATTCAGCGCTACATTTGACGTTAATCCTAGCACAAAATTTTGGCGCTAAACCTGACACTAAATCCAGCATTAAAATTGGTGCTAAACCCGGCACAATAGTGAGATGCTATTGGGCACTGAGTTTTGTCCAGCAGAAGTGTCCAATTCATGGACTCAAATGCAGTAAATTCTGGTGCTATTTTAGGTGCTAATTGCATGTTTTGTTGTAGTGCGTGTATTTCCCCCTAGATATTAGGGGAGTGGGAAGGAGTAGTAGCTCCATACTTCCTTTTTCCAAGCTAAGAGGTCACGGGTGGCTGAGAGATAAGTGGAACGTTGGTAGAGAATTTCAGTTGTTAACCACTGGTAGTGGAGAGAAATAAATGGAATTTCCTTTCTTGTTTTAAGAAAGGAAAGCTAGGTAGTAAACAAAAGGATATTTTACGGCAGGCAAGAGGAGTGTGAAGGGAGAAGAAGAGCACGATAGGAGAAGAGTATCGACTCTGTTTGAAGAAGAATTTGAGAGTTGTAGGTATGAGCTCAATCTTCAATATACTATGAACATGTAAGTCATATTCTTAAAAGAAATAACTAGTATAGTAGTTATCTATATTATCTATTATGTTGTAAGCCTTAGGAGGCCGCGGACTTCATAAGATAATAGCTATCTGTAGAGAGTATTGACTACTCAGTATAAATACCTTCGACAAAGGTTTATATTTGTTGTTGTACCATACTTTAGTTTCGAACAAGCTAGTATTAAAGGATGAAATCCTTATAATTAAGAGAAAACGTTTAAACTAGAGCATGATACGCACTATTGATATATATTAACGTTATCAGAATGTTTTAAAGTGTGTAACCAGAAGGAAGAGCTATAGTTATTACTAATATACTTTTCACAGAGTCTTATAGTTATACGGTCTATATAAGACTGAATTGTCTGAGTATAAACGTTGTATGGCAGACTCATAGTAATACTGTTAGAAGTTATCCTTAACGTCTTTAACCTGTGAAAGAAGGCCAACTGATACGAATGGCTGAGGTTTTGATTTGTTTTTAAGTCAATTTCCATATGTTTCTTTTATGAAAGCTTTTGTTAAGTGTATCAATGTATTAGAAGCTTAATGAGGTCATAATCGTGGAGATCTCAGACATTATTTAAGGCTGAAGACTAGTGTATATTTTTGTTTGATATTCATCAGAGAATGTTATTATAAGACAATAGTATTACTATAGGGTTACATTCCCTTTTGCCTTGAGAAGGTCAAAATTAGTGTTAAGATCTTATTGTTTTTATATTGGAACTTGTAACAGTTCAATAGAGGTAAGATATCATTTCTCAAACATGTCTACATAAGTTTATAATTTGAGGAAGATCGATGACCTCGTATGAAGACAATAGTTATGAAGATATATGTATCTAGTTAAATTTATCTTTGTATGCATATACCCTACTTCAATAGTATTGGGGATAATCTTTATTGTTTCTAGATCTATCTTTCACTTGGAATACTCTTTTTTGTAATACAAGTAGAAATTTATCCAATTTAAAGGAAAGTAAAGTTTATTGTTTCCTTCGACAAGTATAGGTCAAATATATATTCCTAGATTAAGACAAATAGACCTTAGTGGCAAGAACTTAGAGTCTTTAGTCGCCAATAATGACTTAATGTCAAAGCCAAGTAAATCTTAACGATTGAAAATTAATTTTATTGAAGAGCATGGAAATGGGTCAACAAGCCTTTGAGCAGATGACAGGATGTCATAGACCCAAGATTGCAAGGATGCAAGGTGGGGCTCAATGCATACTTTAAGTCACCTAAGCTCTTATCTTCTACATGTCTTGTTGATTTATAGAGAGGTTATATTTTATGTCTTTTATGACTGATATTTGATTAAACAAGTCAAAGAAAGTTGATATACTATTTACTAAAATATAAGAATGTTGTATCTAAGCCAAGAAAAGAGAGTGTGAAAATATGACTTATTTATATGAAACTTTGGCCAAAATAATGCAAAAGTCATTGCTTGCATTATTGATTCACTGTGTACCAGTTAGCTGAAAAATCAAAGTGGGTTATACATAGCTAGAGCTAGACTAGAGTTGTGAACCTGATTGTTTTTAGCTAGGACATTGCACTAGTTCTCAGATGGCACAAAGAATCAGTTGATTCACATTATCTATACCCTCGCAAAGGGAAGGGCCACTTCCATAAGGAAGGTGTGCGGGGGACCACCGGTCTGTTGTTGGAGGAAAAGCATCAGGTGATGCTCTCTCTCTCTCTCTCTCTCTCTCTCTCTCTCTCTCTCTCTCTCTCTCTCTCTCTCTCTCTCTCCTGCAATTGACTGTTGAAGACTTGTGAACAAGAAACATTACTTATTATGTAAATAAAAATTGAAGCATGTAGTCGCAAGGAAAGCGAACATTTGTATTTATACTTGACAAATATGTAAAATTTGTAAGTCGCATGTGAAGCATCCATAAATTGAAATTGTCTATTAAACTTTAGAAATTGCAAATATGTTAATAACATTGGATCTATGTGCTAAAAAAATAAAAGAGATTTTTGCATTATTTGTGTTTAATGTTATTTAATATTCCAGTCAGGATGTTACACATGGTATCAGAGCTACCAGGTTCAACGCTTGGACCTTGGAGCTCATTGTGAGGTTTCACAACATTGGCAAGATATGTTAATGATAAAACATTTATTCTTGTGCCAAAATGGTAGGAAAGAGGACAAGAAAGTGAGCCAAGAAAACAAAACCTAGTGATATGTCTAAGATCACCATTAAGAAAGAGCCATCTCCTGAGCCAAATGAAGGAACCAGTGATGTTACAGTGATCATGATCCTATATTTACAAGAAATTTTTGGACTAATTTATTCTCATGTTTGGGCACTCAACTTGCTCAAAGCTCGTCATATCATCCCCAATCATATGGACAAACTAATCTGGTCAACAAATGCTTGGAGGGTTATCTTTGATGTTTTGTTTCAAATAAGCAAGAGAGATGACTGCAATAATTGCCACTAGCAAAATGGTGGTATAACACTTCTTTCGACACCATCCAAAATGTATCCATTTTTAGCACTCTATGGATACCATCCACAATCAATCACCTCTTCATTACAAGCACACCCAAAAGTTAAAGCAGATAAATAACACATTCAACAGCAATAAGAGGTACCCTCTAATCTCAAGGAGAACTTAGCAATGGCACATAATAGAATGAAGCAGCAACCTAATCAACACCACAAAGAAAGGACTTTTGAAGTAGGAGATTGGGTATTTGTGTGATTACAACCATATAAATAGATGTCACTAAAACAAAAAAAAGAAGGATAACAAGCTTGCACCCAAGTATTATGACCCTTGTAAGGATTTGTAGAGGATTGGTGGTGTCACATACAAATTGGAGTTACCTAAATCAACAAAAATACATTCGATCTTCCATGTTTCCTACTTGAAGAAGGTTATCAAACAAAGAGTTTCAACCTAGACAATGTTACCAAAGCTTGATGAGGAGGACAAAATGATTTTGGAACCTAAGGGAATCCTTTAAACATGCACTAAGTGATTGAAAACAAGGGCAATCATAAAGTATTTGATCAAGTAGAAGAATTCTCCAATTGAAGATGCTACATGGGAAAATAAAAATTATGTGCAACAGCATCCGCAATTGATCCACCTTGAGAAGAATGCTTCTCTAAAGCGGGGGCATCTTATGACCTTAACCCCTTGATTGTATTGGTATGTGTGTAGCCAACTTGTGGCTAACATAACTTTAATAAGTTATATAATCCTATATAGATAGTTTGGTCAACTTAGGTGGCATCCAAGGCATAGGTATGGTATAAATAGAACGTATTGAGTAGTAGTTGATCATCATATTTTAAATTATATTCTTGTTGGAGACTTTTGGAAATCACCCTCTTAAAGTGATTTATTATTATCAAGTATTTGCAAGCATTCCTATAATATTTCCAAGCATTTGTTGTTGAATTCTTCTATTGTGCAAGTTAATTCATTACCCTTCCAAACAATTATCTTAATTTTTCGAGATGGGTCCAATGCATGCACCAATGAAAAGAAATGTCCAAAACAGTATAAGGCATGCTATTGGGAATCCTTCCACCTAGAAAATTGTGCTCATTGGCTATCTCCATTAGCAACATAATGATTACAACCATAACATAGTGCTTTAAGAAATTTTCCAATAGCAAAAGAATTGATTTTTTTTAATTCTATCATAGGCAACAAACTATTAGACAAAATTGCTAAGGGAATTCAGATCACTTTCCCGTTTAACAAGATGGGATATCCATATTAAGTTGGACTTCCAAGGGACCATATGACCCAAAGGAAAAACTATGAGAGCTAAACTTGTGTTGTTTTGTTCATTTGCTTCTAGTTCTAAAATGTGTTTTACCATCTTTGAATAATGTTTTGTAATTATTTTTTTGCATTCTCTACACATTGTTTTGAAGATCTCCATACCAAGTTCTTGAATTGTAAATGTAAGACTTACTGACCCTTTGTAAAGCCTAGGTTTATGGTGCCATTGAGGACTTTGATTGTTGTAAACTAAAAGATCCATGATATGTGAATATTTGAATATTATTACTTATAGTATTATATGATGAAGAGGAGAGTCGTCGATGTCACCATTACTCAAGATGTTTAATAAGGACAATTCTAAAACCTAATGGAGGTAATCATTGAAGAAGGGATTGCCCCAAAGGCTTCATATTCTCATCATTTTGAACATATAGCACTTGTTTTGGTACAAAGGAAGATTTACTACTAGGCCAAACTCACTAATTTGAAGTTATACGTATCAAATCCATAGTAATAATCCTATGTCTTGAGTTACATTCCCTACCTAAGTTGTCAATTTAGGTATTGTTAGTGCCCAAAAACATGCAGGCCAACATAACAAATCCAATGACATGAATTCTCAAACGCCAACATGACATGTTTAAAACAAAATTGTCCCCTTCTTGTCCAATCTTGGAGGCATACCAGAACTAGTTGTTTAGAAGGAAGCACAAAGTTTGATATTGACAATTCAACATCAAATTTGCTTTAGTAATGTCCCCTTTCTAGCTACAGTGTTAGTCTATCATTGGGTTCCCATAGACTAATGGTTTGGTTAGGGAACCATTGTGGTTTGGCCTTGGATGGGAAATTCAAAGGTGTAGATGTGGTTTGGATCCAGTTGGCAGTTGTCAGTGGCAGTTTGGGTGCCTTGTGGCGTACTTACTATTTTTAGTAAGTTCGGGTTCGGTGCCGGATCGGGTTTTTTAGAGTGGGGATAGATCCATCTCGTCGATACCTTTCCAACAAGCTATGGATCATCAAATTTCGACAGCATCTCGTCAGTTATTTTAAAGTCTGTAAGTTGAATTGAAATATTTAAATGGGACTTTAATGTTAAGTTATAAAGTGACTCATGAAAAGAAATGTTTAAAGGGGGTCACTAAAGGGGACATGGGCGCCCATCCCAAGGGGGATAAAAGTAAATTAAAAACAATTAAATTCCCCCCAAAAAGCCAACACCCTAGGGAAGGAAATAAAAGAGGAAAAAGCAAGTCATTTGCTCATGCTATGTTTATGATATTTTCTTCTACTTGGCTCTGCTAGGGTTTTGATTGTAAGGGTTTGAAGGATACGAACCAGAGGCTCTTGTAGACAAAAACCTCCCTGAGTAATAGTATTCTACAGATGTGCAATACCATCCAAAGGTGCTATTGAGGTGGATACATCCAGTATTCACATTTGGGCTTCCATGGAGTTGATATTTTATGGATGTGACGATTCGAAGGCTATATCATCTTGAGATTTTGTTTGGAGCAGTGGATATCTTTAATGAGTTGCAGATTGGAGGGAGTTAGTGAAGGGTTGTGGCCTGCATACATCTTCCTTGGTTGATCGTACCCATATCAGCCCAGCCGTACGATTTAAATGAGGAGTTTTTGGTGTGTTTAAGGGCAGATTTCTCACACATACCTGGTCGCCATCACCCTATGACAACATACAGAACATTTGGAGGAGAATAACAAGGGCTTGAGCTATGTATTTTGCTGTTTGCTCACTCAGCCATGGTCATACCACCTTGCCAGTGGGACGTGTGACCTTGGGAGTTGTTCTTAGTGTTTGCAGCAGTAATATATAGTCTTTTTGGGTGATTACAACCTCTATTGTTGCTGATATCATTTGTATGCATAACAGTTCATTTTCGTGGGAGTTTGGAGTGTATTATGTGATACCCACTTGTTGGTCCAGCCCCAGCATATGTACCAAGTTGCAAATCCGAACATGGGTATGTTATAGTAATTCATATTTGGCCTATTTATGATCTGAGTATCTGTTATTTTCCTAATATCTATTGTATATTTTCTGGGTTTGAAATATATGTTCAATATTGTATTGTTCCAGCAACACACATCTCAAGAAAACTGAAACCCCTTCTGCATCTTCTCTCTAGTCTGAAAGAATGCAAAAAATTAAAAAATAACACTAAAAAGATCATAAAAAGAACCAACAGGTATGACACATTATAGTGGTATCACAGCACAACTCTTCCTGCCATCCTGTGAGGTCAGATTCAGACATGCAGGAGAAAACATGAGACATGCAGCCGGGTAGAAGTAGATATTACCTCAGATGGAACAAGTCTAGAACAGATTTACAGGTTCCTCAGAGAGATCCTTCTTATACAGATACAGAGGTAGTAGCCGCAAAGGATCAACTAGTGGTCTTTTACAATGTAGAAGACCTTGAGGTACTAGGGACAAATCCCTTTTCAGGTGTGGTTCTAATACAGGTTGAAGAAATGGGTGATAGAGAGATTGAGGAACCCAACTTGCGGGATATTCTTAATTCATTGGCTAGGGGACAACAGAACATAGAGAGGAGTTTCTTGAGGATGGATGAGACGATAAGAGAGTCACAGACGGAGCTAGCCCTGATTCTTACCCAGTTGATACCTCATGATGCGAGGAATAACAGAGACAACAACAGGGACAATAATAATAATAACAACAATGGGAGAAACAGAAACAACTTCAGAGACAGAAACAGGAACAATCCAAGAGGTGATAGACATAATAGTGATAGGCCGAATGGTGACAGACAGAATGGCGATAGGTAGAATGAGGATAGACACCGAGATAGAGAGGATGAGGGTGAGGCTTCAGTCACCAATAGGAGGGCTACCCAGTTGACAGCCAGTGACAGACCTGACATTCCTATTTTTGCACCTAGGAACAATGTTCCTGAACAGGAGGCAACACAACTAGATTTCTAGGAGGAGATTCTGAGAGATTGGAGAGCATCCAGCGAGGCATTTAGAAATGAGATTATGTTTGGGGAGTATTCAGATCTGAGAATGAAGCATAGACCCCGTAGAGGAAACAGACATCAAAACCAGGAGCTTCAAAAGAAAGTGAGAAAAATGACTTTGCCTTACTTTCACAGGTCAGGCAAAACCTCTGCTAGAGCTTGGGTCCAGAAGTTGGACAGTTATCTCCAAATTAGCCCCATGCCAGAGACTGATGCCATTACATATGCAACTTTACACTTAGAGGGTAGTGCATATAAGTGGTGGAGCAACGGTAAGGTCATCTTGGGACATGACCAAATTACTTCCTATGTCGAGTTCACAGCCAGACTCATTGACAAATTTGATAAAAAGGATCCAGAACTGCAATTTAAGGAGTTGGCTCAACTCAGATAGAGTGGATCAGTGGATTCATACATATCAGAGTTTCGAGACATTTCAGTGATGGTCTCAGACATTTCGGAGCGTGGATTGATCATGCTCTTCATTGATGGGTTGACAGATCCTCTACGAAGTTGGGTTAAGGGTTTAGACCCTACATCATTACAGGAGGCCATGAAAAAGGCCTGTGATATGGAGTCCTCTGTTTGGATAAATAAGTTTTAGTCCAAGAGTTTCCAGCATAGGAGAGATAAGGAGAAGGACAGAAGACACTTTCAAAGAAATTCAGGACAATAGCATAAGAGTTCTTTTAGGCTGGATAATGACCAGTTGAATGACCTCAGGAGGAAGAAGCTTTGTTTTCACTGCCGATAGCCTTGGGATCCTAAGCACAAGTGTGTTGCCAAGGGAAAGCCAAACAGTTAGAATATTTTTTAGCAGATGAGTCCGTAGAATCAGTCATATTCAAAGAAACAATCGGAAGATAATGACTCAGTGGCTGATGTTGCATTTGAAGTATCAGATGAGGAGACAGCCCTACCTACAGCACATCTCTAGCATTCAGAGAGAGGGATCATTTAGGATGAGAGGAGTACTTGGCGGACAGAGAGTGATTACATTACTTGATACAGATGCTACTCATAATTTCATAGATGAGGGGTTGGTTGCAAAGAGAGGGTTGAAAACGGAAGAGTTTGAAGGATTTAAGGTGAGGGTAGCTGATGGATTTGTACTCACCTGCAGTAGGAGGATACCTAATCTCACCATACTGTTGAAACATTATACTTGCCAGTCAGATTTCTATGTTGTCAGCATGGGTGAGATGGATGTGGTGTTGGGCATGCGATGGTTGCATGACATTGGAGAGTTCACACGCAACTTGAGGACTATGGAGATGAAGTTTGAGGTGAACGGGATACGACATGTTCTCAAGGGCATTTCAGATTGTGGGTTGAGAGTGGTTTTACTCAAGAGGATGGAGAGGTTGATTCGACATGATCATGTGCAGTGGGCAGCAGAGGTGATGGTGATGCCTGCAGTGTCAGAATAGCAGAAGCGTGAGTATCCACTGATATACAGGCTCTCTTGACTAAACACACTAAAGTGTTTAGTGACATACCACCAGGTAGACCCCCTGATCGGAGTATTGAGCACGTTATTGAGTTGGAGGGTGCGAAGCCAATGATTACTACACCTTACAGGCACCCAAAAAGATATAAGGATGAGATTGAGAAAGCTATCAAAGAGCTTCTTGAGATGGGGCACATAAGGCTAAGCAAAAGTCCATTCACCTCATCAGTGGTCTTGGTGAAGAAAAAAGATGGGACTCTCAGGATGTGCATTGACTACAGAGAGCTAAATAAAAAGACCATCAAGAACAGGTACCCCATACCCCGTATTGATGAGCTGATAGATGAGTTGCACGGGGCATGTTACTTCTCCAAAATAGATTTGAGATCTGGCTATCACCAAATTCGGGTCAGGGATGAAGATGTGGAGAAGACAACTTTTAGGTGCCATTATGGGCATTTTGAGTACCTGATCATGCCATTTGGGTTGACCAATGCACCAGCCACCTTCTAATCTTGTATGAACAGGGTGTTCAGAGAACAGTTGAGGAGATTCATGTTGATATTTTTTGATGACATACTGATATACAGCAGGACTTGGGAGGAACATCTAAAACACTTTGACATTGTATTGAGTATTTTAGAGCGAGAGTCATTATATGCAAAAATGTCAAAGTGTGAGTTTGGGATGACCGAGTTGCTATACTTGGATCATATTATCAGTGCTGGTAGTGTGAAGGTGGACCCGGAGAAGACTTGGGCAATCATTGACTAGCCGCCACCAAAGAATCTCTCAGCTAAAGGGATTCCTTGGTCTTTGTGGGTATTACCGTAGCTTTGTGAAGGGGTTTTCACAGTCAGCTGCCCCCTCACAGACTTGACTTAGAAGGATGCATTTAGTTGGATAGGAGGTACACAGGTCTGTTTTGATAAGTTCAAGGGGATTATGAGCACTTGTCCTGTGTTGGCTATTCGTGATTTCAGCAAACCTTTTGAGTTGCAATGTGATGCCTCTAGAGAAGGCATTGGTGCGGTAATCATGCAGGATAAACACCCCATAGCATATGAGATCAAGAAATTGAGGGGTGTAGAGTGGAGTTATAGCATTTATGACAAGGAGATGTTAGACATCATGCATGTGTTGGCTAAATGCAGACAGTATCTAGTTGGGAGCAAATTTGTGGTGAAAACATACCACAGTAGTCTAAAACATTTCCTTGGTCAGAAGGACCTGAATGAGAGGCAGCAGAAGTGGGTCAGCAAACTTCAGGCTTACAACTTTGGCAAGAAAAACATAGTTGCTGACGCTTTGTTTAGGAGACCCCATTTGTGTGCACTAGGCGCTATTTCAGATGACTAGAGAGAGTTGATATCTGCATAGTATGCTAAGGACAAATGGGCTACTGGAATTATAGACAGCACTATCAGGGACGACAAGCACACAATGGTAAATGACTTGATCATTTACAAGAACAAGATCTTCTTAGTGCCAAGTTCATAGATGAAGCAGATGATTTTGAGAGCATTTCATGACTTGCCTATGGCTGGACATCCTGGTTACTTCAAAACATACAGGCAAGTTAGAGAGCGTTTCACTTGGAAAGGCCTCAAAACTGAAGTGTTGAGGTATGTGAGAGAGTGCCCAACATGTCAGCAGAATAAGCATGAGCACTCTTTTCCAAGTGGACTACTGCAGCCCCTACCCATTCCTGAGAGGAAATGGGATAGTATTTCTATGGACTTTATCACAAGGTTACCTAAAGTCCAGGGTCGGGATTGCATTTATGTGGTAGTGGACAAATTGACGAAGTATGCACACTTCTTTGCCATTCCTACCACCTACATTGCAGCTCAGGTTGCAGAGTTATTTTTCAGAGGTATTTCGTCTACATGGGTTGCCCCAGAGTATTGTGAGTGATAGGGATAGCAGGTTCCTAAGTAATTTTTGGCAGGAGCTCTTCAGGTTGACAGGGACAGAGCTCACCCCCAGTACGAGCTACCACCCACAGACAGATGGCCAGACAGAGATTGTCAATAAATGGGTGGAAGGATACCTCAGAAATTATGTAGTAGGGCAGCAGAAGGCATGGATTAAGTGGCTTCACATGTGCGAGTATTGTTATAATTCCACTTATCACATGTCTATCCAGATGTCACCCTTCATGGCTTTATATGGGTATGAGGCACCGAGCTTTGTTGATTTATTGTTTGCTGATAGCAGAGTGCTTAAGGCCAAAGACCTTCGAGAGAGTCAGGGTATCATGAGGTCTTTGAAGGAGAATATACAGAAGGCTCAAAATCAACAGAAGCAATATGCAAATCAGTAGAGAACTGAACGATCATTTGAGGTAGGTGACATGGTTTATTTAATGTTGCAGCCCTATAGGCAGTCCACTCTCAAGAAGAGTGGAGCAAAGAAGCTTAAGCCACGATATTATGGACTCTTCAGGATCTCTAGGAGAGTTGGAGAAGTGGCTTATGAGCTAGAGTTACCGGCAGGAAATAGGGTACACAATGTATTTCATGTATCTTGCCTCAAGAAGGCATTGGGGCATAATGTGACACCATCAGCAGAGTTGCCTCCTCTTGATGAAGAGGGGAAATTGATTTTGGTAGCCGAGGCTATAATTGATACCAGGGAGTGCACTTTGAGGACTATTAGAGAATACTTGGTAAAATGGAAAAACCTGTCAGTGGAGGATGCTACTTGGGAAAATGAGCAGATATTGAAGCATCATGATCTGAGATTGGTTGAGGCAAGCAATCTTAGGGAGGGCGGACTGTAATGTCCCCTTTCTAGCTATAGTGTTAGTCTATCATTGAGTTCCCGTAGATTGACGGTTTGGTTAGGGAACCATTGTGATTTGGCCTTGGATGGGGTTTGGATCCAGTTGGTAGTTGTCAGTGGCAGTTTGGGTGTCCTGTGGCGTACTTACTATTTTTAGTAAATTTGAGTTCGATGCCAGATCGGGTTTTTCAGAGTGGGGATGGATTCGTCTTGTCGAGACCTTTCCGATGAGCTATGGATCATCGAATTCCAACATCATCTTGTCAGTTATTTTAAAATCCATAAGTTGAATTGAAATATTTAAATGGGATTTTAATGTTAAGTTATAAAGTGACTCATGAAAAGAAATGTTTAAAGGGGGTCACTAAAGGGGACATGGGTGCCCATCCCAAGGGGGATAAAAGTAAATTAAAAACAATTAAATTTCCCCCAAAAGCCAACGCCCCAGAGAAGGAAATAAAAGAGGAAAAAGCAAGTCATTTGCTCATGCTATGTTTATGATATTTTCTTCTACTTGGCTCTGCTAGGGTTTTGATTGTAAGGGTTTGAAGGATTCGAACTAGAGGCTCTTGAAGACGAAAACCCACCTGAGTAATAGCATTCTACAGATGTACAATACCATCCAAAGGTGTTATTGAGGTGGATACATCTAGTATTCACATTTGGGCTTCCATGGAGTTGATATTTTGTGGATGTGAGGATTCGAAGACTATATCATCTTAAGATTTTGTTTGGAGCAGTTGATATATTTGATGAGTTGCAGATTGGAGGGAGTTAGTGAAGGGTTGTGGGTTGCATACACCTTCCTTGGCTAGTCATACCCATATTAGTCCAGCCGTACCATTTAAATGAGAAGTTTTTGGTGTGTTGAAGGGCAGATTTCTCACACATACCTAGTCGCCATCACCCTATGACAGCATATAGAACATTTGAAGGAGAATAACAAGGGTTTGAGCTATGTATTTTGCTGTTTGCTCACTCAGCCATGGTCATACCACCTTGCCAGTGGGATGTGTGACCTTGGGAGTTGTTCTTAGTGTTTGCAGCAATAATATATCTTTTTTTTGGGCGATTACAACCTCTATTGTTGCCAATATCATTTGTATGCATAACAGTTCATGTTCGTGGGAGTTTGGAGTGTATTCTGTGATATCCACTTGCTGGTCCAACCCCAGCATATGTACCAAGTTGCAAATCTGAACATGGGTATGTTATAGTAATTCATATTTGGCTTATTTATGATCTAGGTATCTGTTATTTTCCTAATATCTATTGTATATTTTCTGGGTTTGAAATATATGTTCAATATTGTATTGTTCCAACAACACACATCTTGAGAAAACTGAAACCCCTTCTGCATCTTCTTTCTAGTCTGAAAGAACACATAAAAATTTAAAAATAACACTAAAAAAATCATAAAAACAACCAACAGGTGCGGCACATTACATATTTGTAGCAATCAACTCTAGGGGTGGATTTCCAATCATTGTGTTTGATTAGTTTAGATTTATATGTTTGCTTAAGCCTACATTGGATTTTGATTAGCCTAAGATTGTTTTAGATTAGCATTCTCTGTTTTCTTTAATTCTTGTTCATGTTTTATTTTGCTCTTGCTATATTGTTTGTTCATGTGTTGTCCATTCTCTATCCTAGTGAGCAATAATCTCATTCTTAGTTGAAACCCTGTTGTTCCAAATCATTGTTAAATCAAAGTGTTATTCAAAAACTTTGCCAAAACAACCTTGTATTTTGAAAAAGAATCAACATTTTCTACCTATCTAACAATACATATTTTCCATTTACTAGTTTTCTGAAATCTGCATAGCAAAAGTAAAAAATCTGGAAATTTAGTTTTACCTTCGGATTTGAGATTTTTTTTAATTATAACTTGCATAAAACTTATATGCATCTAGATTTTAAAAAGGGAAAATCTTCAAATTGCTAAGAACTACATAACTTTGTTTCATATTCCAAAAATCAGGAAAAGAAATTATGGAGCATTCATACAAAATATTGAAATCGTAAAAACTCGTATTATTGTTTTGTGATATTTTCAAAATCTTATATTCTTGGGTCTTTAAT
Organism: Cunninghamia lanceolata; assembly: GCA_027924645.1. Lineage (NCBI taxonomy): Eukaryota > Viridiplantae > Streptophyta > Pinopsida > Cupressales > Cupressaceae > Cunninghamia > Cunninghamia lanceolata. The sequence continues at coordinate 59,375 of BSBN01000834.1, forward strand.
CAAAATGTTGTTTGCTTGCATTTTTGCAGAATAGCCATTTAAGAAACATTCATTTTAGGAAAATTTGCACATTCACTTGCATATCATCCTAGTTGCACTCATTAAAATGCTGCATTAGAAAAATAAACAATATATATTTAGACACATTTTTTATGTTCCTTGCAAATTAGCGTACCTTATTTTCAGCCTTCCACTTTCTATCAAAACAAGATAAAAATGCAGATTTTTTTTTTAAAACTACATTGCATACATTCAAACATACATAAACTTTGCCCAGTCTAAAACACACATCATGCATCTATGCAAAACCCCTACAACTGCCCTACTAGCTAACAACCTGGGATTCCCTGGTTGCAACTTGGCATTAACAGTGGGTTGCGGCAACACATGTTCACTTTGACCTCTATCCCACTATTCATAGTAAATCAACTAATCGCTCTTGAAGAGTAAACATGGATTGCAATGAGCAAATTGGTTTAGAGGGCCTCTTGTGCCAAGAAAAGGCGACTTTCGCCTACTCTTCCTCTTGATCTTTATCCACCTCATCCTCACCAAAAAAAACCCACCAAACTATCCATATCAACCACATCAACGTTGGCTATAGAGTTAACCACCTAATGGCTTGCCTTTGGTCTGACCACAAGAAGTTGTCTGTCATTATTTGTGCATACAGGTATGGGTACATTGGTTCACCAATTATATATATCAGAATGGTTTATAAATGTTCAAAATATAGCAACACTCAGAAGTTAGTTAGTTCCCAAACTGTGGGGGTTCCATCTCAGGTCCATACCTGGGCCAAACCCACAATCTGGCACCTTATCCAAATTGGGACCGGTGCCTGCCAAAACAGTTACCCTTTCTTTACATGTTTAATTGGTGCAATTATGTAACGTCCCCATTTTGAGCGAATTTGATGGTTTAGCCTATCACTGGGTCCTCGTCGGCTAATAATGGTGTTTAGAGGACCCTGTTGTGGAGTTTTATGGCTCTCCAAAGGGCAGTTGTCCGTGTTTTCATCTCCAGATCCTTCGTATGTTCTAAGGCATTGATATTCGGGGGTTTCTAGCATTATTTGCATATACTTACTATTTATAGTAATTCAATTGGACATTAGAGACCCACCTTACTATTTTTAGTAAGGCATCCAAATTGACAGTGGGAGCAATGGGCTAGCCAGTGATGAAGTCAGAATTATTAAATAATGATTATTAATAGAGTTATGACATTTAATTATTATAATTAATTATTTAAGGAATATTATATTGACTTCATGTGACTTTATAATTGAGAGGTATTTAATATCATACAGTCAAAATATTAAGTGAGAGCATTTAATGACTTTATTATAAGGGGCATTAATTATTATGAAGTCAAGCTATTAAGTGCTTTATGAAGTGCACCCACTTTGAGGATTTGATTGAAAAAGTGATAAAAAGAATATTTTAATATATTTTAAATGATTTAATGCCTCAAGTGAAATCGACCCTCTTGGGGATGAGTATATAAGGACCTCAAAAAGCAAATAGAATTATCATTTGATCATCTTACAAATTGGAGTTTAACGTTTTGGAGAGTTCTCTTGGAGAAGAAGAAACCTAGGGTTTCGCTGAGATTTCAATTGAGGCATTGGAGAACGTAGCATTCTTCATTGTGCTTCATTGAAGGATTTATACAGGAATTCACAAGGGTTTTAAGAACATCATTATTGAACATTATTGTTGATAAATGTGTCTATTTCTCTTGGGATGTGGGAATCATATGGTGCATTATTGAAGAGATTATCTTCAGAAATTTAGAGGGTTTGAAAAGTAAGTATCAGATTATGATCATAGTTCCACGGAGTTTCCTATCGGGGACGGGTCCCCTATCGAGGACGGGTCTCGAGGACAAAGGGTTTAAGTTTGGGGACGGCGGGGGGACGGCGGCGGGGGGGCCAGCGCTGATATACATATGGTACTTGAATAACTAGTTATAAAAAGATGTTTAAGAATAACATTTCAAATGGCAAATTAGTAAACTAGCAAAATTGCAAATACTAACATTTTAAATACTTGAATATTATTAGTCTATTACTAAAAGACAAATGAAATTGTCAAATTTGACAAATGAAATTGTCGAATTTGAGATTTCTTAGTTTCTATTATATCGAAAACGGAAAATATAACATGTCACATCATAATATCATAATCATATCAATGTATCATAAAGTCTTAAAGATGGTTACAATGAGTAGCATATGATGATATCAAAATAAGTACAAACTACAAAATGCAAAAATCAAAATGTAGTGAAGGGAGGCCTCTAATCGTCCCCAAACTCCTCATCACTCGAACTACTAGAATCCTCGCGGTCAAGCTCTGCCAAACTAATACCAACCAGCCCTGCATCTGAAGCCGAAACTGAAGCATCCTCATCAATCTGTGCTGGCTCCTCTGGCTCTACATCCCATCGTGCTACTGGACTCTCTTTGTACACAAGTGTTTTGCGGTCAATGAGACGCAAAGCACTATGTACAGCCACAAGCTTCTCTGCTCTCCTAGAGATAAGTCTGTTCCTCTTAAGAGAGTGGATGAAGCTATATGTAGACCAGTTCCTCTCAGCAGCTGAAGAACTAGAAACCTGAGATAACAATCGAATGGCTAGAGTGGTAGTCAAAGATCCCGATCCATGGCAAGTCCACCACAAAATTGGGTCATCTTGCGCCATAGTTACCATATCCATCTTGGCCGCATTTGAATAACCCCTAAGAGTGGCAAATTTGCTCCAATCAGTGTGAATCATGCTAGCATCTACATCATCATACATCCTCTCAATGCACCTGAAGAACCCCGCCTTCACCTCCGGATCCTGTATTGGTGTCACTCTACCAGACCTAGTCAAGTACCACTTAGGATTAAGTGCATAAGCTGCCATGTGCAAGGGAGTGTTGAGCTTCTCCCATCTCCTGTGAATGATTGGCTAAATGTGCTCATGGTAGAATGCCAATGTGGGGTCCCTCTGTCGCACAACAGCGCTCATCTGATCAAGCATAGAATCGATGCACTCATACACCTCTCCAAGGTTAGATCCATCAGCATCCCCATACCTGATTACCTGGAAAACTGGTGTAATGATGGCAACAATATATTTTGCATCAGCCCAGAACACATCATTCTTCACCGTATCCTTCACCCTCAAACCCTGCTCTGTCTTAGACTCAACCCACCTACTCCATTCTGCTGTCATAATTATGAGTTGCAGTGCCTCTTGCAACTCAATCATTCTCTCCAAGAGAATGAAATAGGAAGCATATCTCGTATCAGTAGGTTTCAGGAACTCCTTAGCGAAGGTCCTGAAGAGTGCATGTGATGTGTGGTGGTTGCAGATAAACATCTGCACATCTCTCACATCATTTACGACTTCTCTAATTCAACCAATCTTCCCCATGTCCTTGAGTGCATTGTTCATGGCATGCACACAACATGGAGTCCACCAAATATGCCTATAAGCTGCCTCAACAAGTCTCCCTACAGCTTTGCACACATGTGCTGCATCTGTCACTACTTGGACCACATTTTGTGGCCCAACCTCCTCAATAGCCTCCTTGAGGACCTCAAACTGAAAATGAGCATCTTTGCGATGCCCTGAACAATCAACTGCCTTAAGAAAATATGGGCCCTCAGTACATGTAACCATGATATTAATGAGTGGTCGATGTCTAATGTCCGTCCACCCATCCATGACTATGCTGCATCCTGTCTTGACCCAACACTCCTTCATCTTCTCCATCAACAAATTGATCTTGGAATAGTTCTTATCCAAGATCGTGGTCCTCAATTTCGTCTCACTTGGTGCCACATATGATGGTCCTGTCCTTGCCACCATCGATATCATCTCCTTAAAATAAGGAGATCGAGCAACATGAAATGGGATGCTATTGGCAAAGAAGAACTTGCCAATGGCATCATCTGTGTCATCCTTGAGCTGCACTTTAAACAAATCTGCTATGGGGTTACTTTGAGTTTGCAATTTCCGTTTCCCCCTCCCCTATCCTACATAGGCACTGGAAGAAGAAACTGGTGTCCCTCCTACTCTCGTCTACAAAGTATGGCTAGAACTCTGTGGCTGGCTATGCTGAAGATGTGCCCTATGGTGCAAATTAGTATGCGCAGGTGCAGCTGTAGTATCATCAGGGAGACCCCATAACTTATTTATTTCAACTTTGTATTTGATGTTTTGCGGTGTTGCCAAAAAAGAACATATGTCTACACCTTTTCCTCTAATGAAAAGAAGGTGTGCATTAACTCTAGTGATGCTCCCAAACCACTCTAGAGCACAAAAGTTGCACTTCCACCTCCTTGTGCCACCAGATGGTAACCCTTCCCTATTTAGTAATTTTGTTGCAAATTGTTTGAGAGGGGATTTGCGATCAAAAGGACCCTTAGCATACGGTGCCAGTAGTGCAGAAGAGCACTCAAAACTAGTTGCTTCACTTGCCATGGAACTAATATTGGCTTCAAGCTCAACCCCATGGTCACTCCCCTCAGCGTCAGGAGCATATTCACTTCCACTATCAGGATCACTATGAGAGCTCATTATGATACTACAATAATGAATAAACAAATAAATTCTATAAGTGAAATTTGATGTTAAAAGTAGAACTTAAAACTTAAATCTTGATGGAAAGATGAAAAAAATTTTAAAAAATAATGGGCATTGAAATGAAAATCAAAACATGAATATGCATTTGCAGCCTCATGTTTTGATTTTCATTTCAATGCCCATTGTAAGATTCAACATAAAAAACTAAAACTAAGAACTTCGAAAATTAAAAAATAAAAATAAAAAATAAAAAAACTTCAAAAAACAGTGATAAAAACTTACCTTGTGTTTGAAAAATCCTTCACTTGGTGTAGAATGCTCCTCCTCCTCTTCTTCTTTCTCCTTCTCACCCCTCTTGCACTTGCAACACCTCAAACTCACTCTTTCACCCACTCTTCTCACTAGTTTTCCTCCTCTTCACCTAGTTGTTGCAAAACATGAAATGGCATATTGAGCAAATAAAATGAAGAATGAGAGTTTAATGAGAGTTTTTAGCTTTTAAAATGGTCAAACGCCTCCTTAGGGTTCGGACTTGGGCTCTAAGTCCAAGGCAAAACCAAAAAAAAAAAACACTTTTCGCTGCCCCCAGCTCGCGGGACGTCCAGAAGTCCCCGAGACGCTCGAGGGACGTCCAGAAGTCCCCGAGACGTCTCAGGGACGGCCAGAAGTACCCAAAGTCTCTGTGAAGTTTCCGGCATATCGGCGGCAGTGGGGGGACGGCGGGGGGACGTCTCGCAGGTGTCCCCAAGTCTCGGAAACGTCCGGGACAGGTGGACGGGTAGTTTTAGGAGGGAGGACGGGTCCCCGTGGAACACTGATTATGATATTTTATTTCAGGGTTTAACTACGTAGTTTTTGAGTCAAACACATGACCCAAAATTCATGAGTATCAGATTGTTGAAGGCACAACCATTTGAGATCTTAATCTGCTGCTACAGTACCCACATGAACAGTACCCGCGCTACAGTGCTAAGCATTCATCATTGTGGATTCTGAGCATTTGTTGGGGTTTCGTAGAGGTCTGGGAGCTGGATGAGTTACAGTTTGAGTTAAGCGATTCTATGAGACCTGGTGTTTGCTGCTGCTAAGGAATTCTGTGCAATACTGGAGGTTATTTTGACATTTCAGACTTCTATGCATGTTGTTCCAAGTCTGAGACTTCCTTATATTCATTGTATCTTGCTTGAACTGCCAAATCCCTCACTAGTTGTTATATATCTCAGTCAGTTCAGTCTAACAGAGTTAGAGGGAAGTCTTGTAATTTGTAACCTGATTATAGATTGAAAATCTTAACTTGTCTGGGCTGTGGTATTGTCTTGTAATTTGTACCCTGATTATAGATTGAAAATCTGAACTTGTCTGGGCTGTGGTATTTCTGAGTTGTTTAGCTGTCCTATTTTCCAATTGTGATGCTCAGAAATTAGTTGGAAGGGGTCTGCATTAAGGTTTGGTCTGCGATCAGAATTATGATGAACTGCTGTACCTTTTATAAGTCTTGTAATTGCTCAGTATGGGTGTTGAGACTGAATGTTACCAGTCTGATATAAGAACTTATATACTACTGTTCATGCTAGAGTTCCCTTACAATTTATCTGTTGCATTCAATATTCAGTACTGATCTCAAGGGAACTGGAAATGCATTTTGAATATGTCTATGCTGTTCAGTATGAATGTGAAGATCAGATTTGAGAAGCCAATGTAATGAATTCTATGCTCTTGAAAATCAGTTCAAGTCACATGTGCAAACTCAGTGAAATTTGGGACTGTACAATCATTCAAAAATCAGACTTGTAAGTTGATGCTTCTATTTGAGTATATCTCTACTTGCAAGTATATGTGTATCATTTTATTTCCTGGCAATATACCATTTGAGAATCAAAAACCCAAATATTTTATGAATCAATTATTCAAACAAGGCAGAAAATTTTGTATTGCAAGTGTCCACCTGGGGTGAGACATTTCAAGTTATCATCCCTTTCTTTGTTTACAATGTACCCACTCCCATCACATTCCAACTCATCAATACTAAACAAACTTACAATCATTTACATTGCTAAATGTATAGGCATAAAACACAAATGCTTCTTAAGTAGCAAGGAAGTCAAATGAGTTTAGATTTAATGAAACAAGAAATGCCAAACCACATAACAATATCCCAATGAGCAATATAGTTAGTAATGGAACAACAGGTATATGACACAAGAAATAAATCAAACATAAGGATCAAATTTTAGTATTACATTAAGATTAAAGGAAAGGTGATCTAATGTATAGTGGAACCGTAATTAAGCTTCAATGAAAGGTTACCACAGGATAACCACTGAAAACATAAATGGTACATTCATCACTCATGGCAACCAAGTTGAGATGGATTGTCCTGTAATAGCCAGTTCACAATTATAGGCATCCCATGTAGACCACAATGCAAAAGGATACTTGATATATTCAAAGATAATTGGCATATGGTTATATTATGATTCATGTTTGATTCCAAAGCATAGAATCTTTCATCCTATTAAAATACCTAACAATGAAGATATTATTAACATCCAGTACATGCATCCTATTCTTATGTGAATTTCAATCACAATAGTTCAAAAGATTGATTTGCATAAGAGAAAGAAATCTTACTGTGAGCAGTAGAATATTATAACAGCCTTAAAAACTTAAACTGATTCACTACATACCATGCAAAATGTTGTGTGCAAGACATACTACACCACAGCTTGCTTTGATGGTTGAGTAATGAAAATAATCCCACTTACAACTCTGAAGATTGCATGTGGAATGCTTTGACAACTTTAGTAAGCACAAAAAATACAAATAAATAATCATAAAGCATAAAAGACCAAAATTTTCCATGACAACTATTGTCTTCCTTTATCCAGGTACACTTTCTGCTCCCTAGCAGATATATCATATATCATTGATATTTATTCCTAGTGATATAACAGTGACTTCATAATCAGAAAGAGACACAGAAATTGTAAATACTAAAAGAGTTAGAAGAGCGAAGACTTGACTGCAAAAGAAAAACAATGGAATGCTGAAAATTTTGATTCTTGGTGATCACCTGCAAATCATAACCAAGAAACTAAAACAAGAATGGCTAATTCACCCAGATTTATAAGCTTCTTAGAGAAAACCTTATATAGAAACTACCAATGCAGAGGAGAACCAACAATCTCAATGGTGATTTTTCGTATCATTTTCCTTGTTGCTGCACCTGGCGATGTATCTGAAGAAGCCATTCTACATATCCACTGGTTCCTGCAATTTGATCTTCTATTAGGTTGAACAATATAAGGGAACTTTCTCTCGGTTGCTCACCTTGTCTCAATAGATAGCAATGCTGGTAAAATGCAGGGTCTTTCTCTCTCAATGTTTTCAATGTGACAAAGAATTTTCTTGAGAGTTCATTACTCTGCTCAATTACTGGAACCTGTTAAATAGTTAATACCATAAACCACAACTGCAATCAGATATAGCATAATATTGCTATTACTTGTTCTTAAAAAATGCATAGGCCTCAGATTTTAAAAGCAGTCAAATTCCAACAGAATTCTAATCTCAAAAGAAGATAAATCATTTTCAGTCTGATACATAAAACAATTTATGCCACTTATACATATAGGCTTAAACATAGTTTCAGAACATAAAAATAGCTGGAATACCAAGTAAATAGCCCCAACTATCATAGAAATTGTGATATTTTATCTCGCAGAAAAATACCTTGGTGTACCATCTAATACCTTTTTGAAAATCATGCATTTCCCTTTAAGGCCAAAGACCATGTACGGAATTGCTTTGCTTTTTGCTTTTCTGAGCATTTATGTCTTTCATTAATTTATTCCTTTCTTTCTCAGAGCATGACACAAATAGCATCGATGATATGTTACTCCTTAATACATGATTCATTAGTTGCTGGTTCAGGTTCAGCTTTGTGTTTGGATTTGGGGTACAGGGGGCATGGTTCACTGATTTTTTTACCTGGGTTTGGTCAGGCTTGGGTAGAGCCATACAAAAAATATAAAAAATATAAAAAGACTAGCCATAATTTGTACAAAATATACAAAATTAACCACAAAACATAACTGATGATTGATAAGTGTAATTAGTATAGTTGCTTTTAGGGTTAGAACAAATTAGAAATTTATAATATTTTTTTGTATTTTTTTAATTATAAAATTTTCCTTTTTTAAAAAACTGGGTCATGGGGTCTTGGGTTTGTACTGAGTGCATCTCAGATGGACCGAGCAGCACACCCTTTCCAGGCCAGACTCAGGCCATCTAGGATTACAAACCTGGCCAGGATTTGGAGCAGGTGCAGGTATGGCCCCCGGGCAGCAGAACATGGCTTCTGGTTCCATATGTTGTGTCTAAGTTACCGATCCTGATACTGATTTGGATTCCGATTCGCAGGTTCAATTCGTGGATTCAGTCAAAAAAAAAATATTGGTGTGCATTTGTTTTGGATTTGTTAATACAAAAACATATAAAAATCAGAAATATATACATATTTGCAGCAGTAATTAAGTTCAGAATACCACATAACATCATGATCATTTAATTTATAATAAACAAAACCTCCATAAAACAATAGAAATTAAAAATACTACAATGTCAATTAGTCAAACTCGAATGTCATGATATATATTAAAATTAAAAATAATAATGTCAAGTGTCAACAATCAGCCATCACTAATCAAGCATCAGCATCATATGGGTCTTCAAAAAAATCATCATCATCATCCATATTAGATGACATAGATAGTGGTCTATTAGAAGAACCACAAATAGTGGCACCAACACTGGCACTAGCACTGGCACTAGCACTAGCACTAGCACTAGCACTCTCATGCTTGCTCGTCCTCAACATCAAGTGCAACAAGGTGGGAAGTGGTAGAATCCAAGTCAATATGCTCTGGCTCGATATCCCACTTCTTTGTGTGTAAACAAGCGCAAGTTGGAATGCACATACACTAAGTCCTCTACCTTTTTGGAGTGCAACCGGTTATGCTTTACTAAGTGGATGAAGGAGTATGAGCTCCAATTCCTCTCAGATGCAAATAAACTAGCAACCTATTAAGATAAAATTGAAGAGAGTTCTAATATAAAATTTAAAATTTAAAATTATAAATGAAACTTAAAACTAAAAGATAAAAAAAATTATAAATATTAGAATACTTACTTGTGATAAAACTTTCATTGCAAGAGGTTGTAGGTGTTTGAATGATTGGACATGGAAGCACCACCAACTGGCAGCATCAACCCTAAACTTGTCCCGAAGAGCATCAAGACTACAGTCATTGGAGCGTACAAAATCCATTGACTCTTGTCTAACTGCAGCCCACATGTCAGGATCAATGAAGAGTCTACGAAACACTGCCTTGTACCCATGGCTGACTTCAACATCTCTATATGGGGCAATCCTTGTTGGCACAGAAAGGACTTCAACACTGTAATATTTGGGACTCAATGCAAATGCAAGAAGATGCAACGGGGTGGTCACTTTGTACCATCTCTCTTCAATAATTTTGTGGAGTTATTTAAAAAAAATTTCTTAAGGATCTTGCTCTTCTACATTTATGATGGATTTCATCTTCTCAATCGAGTCGATGCCATCATATATCTCTCCCAAACAAGGCCTATCCATATCAGTTTAACAAATCATACTCAATATGGGCTTAGTGAAAATGAGGAGATATTCAACGCAATCCCACCAAGTGTCATCTAAGATCATCTGTTTAATTTTTGTTGCCCTTTCAATGCCAGATTGCCTCCATATGGACCAATTTTGACTGATGACCATGCTAGAAAGTGCCTCTTTAACCTTCACAAGCCGTCTTAAGACAATTGTGTTGGAGGCAAAACAAGTCTCAGCAACCTATTCAACATTGATTTCAAAATTAAAAAATTAGAAAATAAAGGTTCTTAACTTATTGAATCTTAAAGAAAAATTTAAAAAAACAGACTTCAAAAAAAATTACTAAATTGAAACATAAATGATAAATGATTAAAAATCTAAATCTTATTACTTCACTTACCTTCAACAGCTCCAATTTTGAGAATGATCTGAATATGCCTTGCAACATATGGAGGTTGGTGATGAACATTTCGATATCTTCAACCTCATTGTACACCTGTTTGATCCAATCAATTTTGGTGCCAAATTTTTGTAGCGTAAGGTTGAGGAAGTGGACCGCACAAGGTGTCCAAAAGATGTGTAACGCTCCTCAACCATTAAACCAACTGCCCTACAATTTTTTATGTTGTCCGTAACGACTTGAACAACATTTCGAGGCCCCACTTCCTCAATGGCTTGACAAAGAATATAAGCAATAAATGCACCATCCTTCACCTCCCCCTCACAATCCACTACCTTCATAAACATTGCCCCTTTAGGAGACACTGCAATAACATTGATCAATGGCCGATTTTTTGCATCCAAACGATGGATACACCTGTCTCAACCCAAGAATCCCTTATGGGCTTCAATGAATCCTCTACAAATTGCACCTCCTTTTCCAGCTAGTACGCACCTTTTCATAGCCTGGGCCCTTGTCCTCTTTTGGAGCCTCATTAATTGCTTTCACCATTTGTTGCCAATATGGTGAGAGAACAACATTGAAAGCCAATCCATTTGCATACACACATCTTGCAATGTGTTGATCGGCAATCACACGAGACTCATTCTGAAATGCCATTTCCAATGGGCCCTTTGATCTCTTACATGCAACAAGTTCTTCACTTTGAGCCTGAGGTGTGTCTAAAAATAGGTGGCCCTCTACAGGTTGACAATTAGATGGCAATGAAGGGGGCTTCATTCCTCGAGACCCTTTATTTACCAAAGGATGATTTGATTTACGACCTACTGATTCATCTGCTTTCTCTTGCTCAACAATATAGGCTAATACTTGTTCTAGAGGAATGTAATAACCACCCTAGTTTTTTTTTTAAATTTTCAACTGATATGAAGATGCAATCATGCAAAATCCTCAACACTTTCTGATTACCAAGATCTCAGTGTGGGCAAGATGAGAGCAGACAATGCTTTGGACCACACACAACTACTCTGATAATGCAAACACTGAATGCTCCACAATGGCACACAAGGCGGCAAGTCGACTATATCTTCACTTCTTCAGTGCAGTGTGCCAATGCAATACAATATGAACACACAAGGCGGCTGTGCCGTCCTTATCCACGCTTATTCAGCGGAGTGTGTTTGATTCAATTACAGAAAGAGCACACAAGGCGGTTGAGCCGACCTTATTGTTGACGTGGATGTTACTCACATCGAACACAAATAAAATTTTGTACAACAGAACACTTATCTCTCTTGAAAGACTTCAAATTCACATGGAATTTGCAATTAGAAGGCTTCGATAGTCAGGTCTTGATGCGCGTGTTTTCACTCAGGGTTCGTTGTATCTTGTTGTTTTACTAAGGGGCTTACACATATTATGTTCTTACAAAGTTGAAAGTCATCAAAGGACTCAGAAATCTTCAAATATTTGCAAATATCATCAAGATTTCACAGGATCTACAATCATCCGGTTAGAATTTGCAATTATCTCGTTAGATTTTCTTAAGGGAAAGATAACTTTGAATACTTTGATCAATTCTTCTGAAATTACTCAAAGATCTTCATGAAATTGATAAATTCACAAGTATTTCAGTAAATTGCTTATGGATTTAGCTAGATTAGCCTTTATTTAACAAATTTGATAAAGAACTAACAAAAGATAGGGAAAGGAAGAGAAAAGGTTCTAAGAAGTTATGTTTTCAGTGATTCCACACATATACTTTGTCAGAACAATAAATTGAGACAAATCAGCTTATACTTCACCAGAATTATTCACAGCTACACATAAGTGATGCAAATCTTCAAAGGAAATTTGTAACAACATGAAATAAGTCAAATGCACTCCAAATCGGACGCAACAATTTGATATTTCACAACTATCAACAAACATGCAGTCACTTAAGATAAACAATTGAGCTTGACTGGTAGTTGGCCTCAAATTCACTATTCTGCACAAAGTAACAAATGTTCTCACTGAGGGTGAGAAGAAACCATGAAGCAAACAAAAGTTACAAATTCTGCAACTCTAGCTTCACAAGTATCAACAATTTCTAATCTGTTAAAAATGAATGACTTGGGTCCTTTTATAGAATAATGATGCCCTGAGTCAGTTACAATTCAACGGTCTGAATTGCATCAAAAGAATCAATGGCACGTATTCAATATGGCTTGTGGATGACAGTTGACATTCTAGAATATTCTTGTAGAATCTGGATCTCTGACAACTAGCACGCACTACTAGAAGATTCTGGAATTTATGAGATGACGTGGCACTTGGTCTTGGACAGAGAATACAAGAATTTGCATCTAGACATTCGGTCTAGTTACCCAACAAAAGAATATAACCATAACCCATATGGATATCCAGTACAATTGATGTGCTAATCGCCTTATCATGACCTGATCCGGTTGACCAAAAATAATGCACTAAATATGAAAGAATGAGGTTACTATCTATACAATCTTCAACTATACATTCCCCTATCTCCCAAACTCTGTAAGAACCATATAGTATCAAAACTTTTGTGATCTCACTCTTATCATAGGCTTGTGCCTTTCCCGTGACAAATTCTTGTGCCTCAAAATTGTATTCAATCGCCTTCAACTTATCCGGCCTAGACTTTTTTTTTCCTATATCCTTTTATTTTTACACTCTTGTCCATCATCTTGTCTATAGACGCTTCTGTGAGGTTTTGTATAGGATCATCAAGAACTTTCTAAAAATTGCTCTTAAATTCCTCAAGAGCTAGACCTTCATCATATTTTTCATCAGTGCCAAAAAAGTGACCTACCAGATCCTCCAAGATGTCAACATCATCCACCAATAATTCACCTATCTTCCTCTGTAAGTCATTCATCCCATCCTGGCATTCCTTGAGAAGATCCCTTTCAAACTTAAGTTCTTTAATCAACAAGGGAATTAAAGATAAGGTCTTATCTGTCGCTATCTTCTCCTTAATCAAAAATGACATCATCTGTCTCTTCAATGGACTTCATCCTCGCCAATTCAACTTGCAACTGGCACTTACAAATTTAAAGCATTCATGAATCCAACCCACTTTTGAAACTGCTAAAAATTGTACCTCATTCTTTGATTTTAGTTTTCCCTTGTAAAAATATGTAATGTCTCCAATCGAACAACCCTAGGAAACAAGCAATATTTTGTGTGTTTTTGAAAAGGTTTGTAAACCAAACAACAAGTATCAAATTTTGTTCACAATTTCAAAACCCTTAATTTGTTGATATCAATCCACAATTGCAACATTCAATATCAAATGTTGCTGATTTATGTTATGATAAACCCTAGGATGCCAAATAAGCTCAGATCTGATCAAAACAGCTACTGGAAACAATTATGAATGTTGTTAAATGACGTTAGAAACACAATTTCAGGTTTACTAGTGCAAATTAGACTTCAAACCCGAGGAGCAGCAATAAATGATTCCAAATAAGTCGTACAAACTGCTGTACGGTGTCAAATCAGACCTGACACAACTAAAATAACCTCCAAAATGACTGAAAATGGCGGTTTGGAGGTGTATGGCCTGCTGTATGGTGACTAGGAATGGAAGAAATTAGTGAATGAAGTGTGGATCGGCTACCAAACAAGTGGTTCAATTGGAAAACAATGCTGACAATGATGTTTGGTGGCTGGAACAACAATATTTGATCAATATTAATCCTCCAAATGATTGTGCTATGCTGGTCAGAGATGTACAAGGGTTGGAATGATGCAAATCAGCGGCTGGTATGACTGTCACAAGGCTGGAAATGATAGATTTTGCTCTCCCAAAGGTGGCACTCAAGTCGTATAACTGAAAATTAGACTTATGATGTTTGTATAGCAACAAATTCTCCGTGGCTAGGGCTAGAAACCTGCAAATAATGTCAAATCTGATCCAAACCCTCCAAAGATTGATGGAGCAGAAGCTAGGGTTTGCCAAAATGATGTAAACTCCTCAAATCCAGCGAATGATGATGCAAATCTGCTCATAAAAATTCTAAAATTGTTGTAGAAACCTCTCAAAAATGTTGTGGCAACACTGAGGTAGCAACATATAACCCTCCAAAGGATGAAATATTCAGCAAATCACTGTAGTGACACTATAGCAAACTGAAAAATGTCTTCAAATCCTCCACAAATCAGCACAATTATGATCGCTAGATGGAACCACTCAAAATGGGAAACAAGCGTTTTTGTCCTTGATACCAGATGTGGAATCCAAGAGGACTTTCCTCCTCTCAAACCCCGGACAAACCAAGGGTTTTCGTCCTTGGATGCCCTAGATTGAACAAACTGCTCAAATCTGAAAATTGGATGCAAAAATGGATAACTCAAATGAAGATAGAAACCTCCTTGATATACCTTTTCGAACTGGGCCCTTGGGTCCTAAATTTCCCTCCAAGTATTTAAAAATATTTTTTTTAAAATTTTATTTTATTTTATTTTAAGTATTTAGAAATACTTTTTATTTTTATTTTTATTTATTTTAATACTAGTGTTTAAAAACACCTTTTATTTTAATTATAATATTTTTTTTAAATCTGTGAACAGGCTTAAGGGAGCTGTACCCCATAAAGAAAATGACATATAACAAAATTCACACCAAAAAGGTTGCTCTTAAAGAGGGCCACTCTATTATATTAACTAGTCTTTTACATGCCTTGTCACTGTATTCTGGACTTAACTATAAAAACTTATATATACATACTATTATTTCTATTTCCAACAGTTTACCTATGCCACTTCTCAGTCTTCTTCAGTCACCGAGTCATTCGATACCACTTCCCCGAACCAATCAATTCCTTCGGCATTCACAAGCCCCGTATTGGTTTTGAGGAAAGCTATCCCCCACTTGGCTTCATTCTTCCACTCTGCCTCATTCACGCCCACGGCTGGAATTACAAAGGGAATCCAGGGGCCATTATAACTTGGGAGGATAGCAGGCCAAACCCCCTGATAAGGCAGGATGCCAATACCCGGTATGGCCAAGTCAACGAAATTGTGGAAACCCTCCCAGCCACCAAGGCTTTACCAATGCTATGAACAACTCCCTAACTGTATCTTTTGATTCCCCATTATCAAGCAAAACAACAAGAAACATAGAAGCTATGTTAGCATTTACCCTGTAACGGTGATCCGAATTTAAGAAGCTGGCTCCAAGCACCATTTTGACCACATAAAGCCCCACAAGGGATTTGAGTTTGAAGACCTTCCGCAGACGTTTCTCCGTGATTACTCACCGAAAAGCCATTTGTCTTTTTTTACCAGTGAAGCAGAAGGAAGGATCCATTTTGCAATGCACGTTCGCCATCAACCTGAAGGCTAAATAATCTCTCTTCCCTCAAGCTCCATACACATTCATAATGGTGAAATAATTGCAACCATCAACCATCGAATCTCTTCCCACGAATGTAAGCCTCCGAAGTGTACTTCTCTGAACTTAGCTGATGGTGTGGGGTGGCGGATCCCAAAGATGGATCCCCACACGAAATAAAATCATGTCGTTATACTCCAAAGAATGTCTACTTGACACTGATGTCAGTCGCTAAGGTGTCAATAATCAATAGGAAACTCCTCACAAAGGTCTTGACTATTAGAGATTATAGATGTTGGGAAACCACGCCTTCACTTAGGATAAGATCTCCTAGGTCTGGAGCTAAGGATTCTCATTATTCGAATACATTAGTTTGGTATAGAAAAATGCTCTCCCCTAGTGTCACGGTAACAGCATAAATTGAAAATGGAAGAACAGATGCAATTCAACCTATCTTGCCTGGCATAAGCAGTCAAACCAGCTAAACTCTTCTTTGCTGTACCTTTATAAGACACAATGCATGTTGCCCAAATGGTAGTCTTCAAGCTACCACCAAAGTAGTTTTCACATGTTGCTCATTCCAGAAACCCTCTCTCTACTAGTGCTCTATAATTTTGTTCTCTAAAATTGTGCAATGAACATCTGTTTCTTAAGATCTGTTTCTTTCCTTTTCAGGCCGACCATGTCAAATTCACTGGAAATCTTGTTAGTTGTGTCCCCAATCAGGTTGATAGGTAGTGATTTTTGGTGCTTATTCTAGAGCTTCAGCTGTATAATACTGTCTCACATGGTATAACGGCACCCATCATCATAAAAAACATTCTTCTGCTACTTAAACAAATACTTTCCATATTTTCATCATAACATTCTCTCTGTTTCTGCTAAGGACATCAACAATAGAAGAGATGTGTAAATGACCTCACTATGTAACAATTCTTACACACAGAATGAACACAATAGAAGAGATGTGTAAATAAGGTCACTATGTAACAATTCTTACATGTAGAATAAACGAAGGAAAGTAGATGCACAATGAAAGATTCATACACAGGAAAAAAATTACATAAATTAATCTTATAAAACATTGAAGTCAGCAAATATTTCAATCCTCCTAAAAATCGAGAAGCTATCTTAGACAGATCCAAGGGATCAACCAATAGTAGCAGAGAATTCTCAACCCTATATGACTTGTCTTACTAGCAAGTCTTGCAATTAGAATTAAAAGAGAAATTCCAATGCATAATTCAAAATTGCTACATAACAATCCAAAAATAAAAATCCCATTAAATATTGAAGTGTATAAACATTTAAATCCTTCTATAAGATCCATAAAATTACCTTTGACAAATCAGGGCTACTAGCTGCTTCAACTCCAAGCAAACTTGTAACAAAACCCACAGCCAATACTTTTCCCAACCAAAGAACAAAGCGAAAGCCATCATCATGCAGAAAAGCCCCTCTTGGGTCCAATTTATCAGCAGATAATGCCAGAGGTTGAAGCAAATCTTTGATATCAGCTTCATCTTTAATGGTACTCTATCGACATGAAAACATGAAAAGTATCCATTGATTTCTCATTTTGAGTGATCACTCTGTTTTATTCTGAATGAAAATTCAAAAACAGGAAATAATAAAGGGTTTGCAAACACATCTAAGGAACAGTACCTTTTGCAAATATTCATCTAGGCGGATGAAAGATGGATAAAGGAGCTTTAATAACCTTTTAATAGGTATAATCATTATATTGAATCCAGCTGCACAACGCTCATCAATTTGGACATCCACATATCCTCCTCGGAGAGCTAAAGATTTACACAGAGCAAGTCCATACAGGGGCAATAGCTTCAATGATTCAGGGTATATAAGCCGTCCAGCCAATCTGTGTTGGATGGCATATAGGTTACGGTATTCTTGTAAACATCTTACAATTCTTAACTGTACAACATGGCGTGCATCTTCCAACTTATGAGATAAAGTCTTTTCAATTGCTGCAAAGCATACGTAAGAATCCCATCAGAAAAATATTTCGATGTTTCAACTTCTGGAAATGATAATCAGCTTAATTGCAGAATAATGTGATGTATTTATTATCACAAAATAATCCAAAATCTGACAAATTTTACTGTATTATATATATATATGATCTTTTATGATACAGTTGCTGATCAATAAACAATAAAATTTCACCTCATCCATGATTGGTCCTTACCAAGTCTACTCAATAAACCCATTATGGCACCTGTATCTGCATTATGATACATTTCACTGAGGTCTGCAACAACAGGAACAGCCGCTGTATGAACTCTGATGCGTCTTTCACCCAAGGATGATGTGTATCTGTGATTTGTTGAGGACAATTTATTTTTAAGTAACCCATCCCAATTTTTTCATCATGAAGAAACAAAATTATATAAATTTGCTCACTAAGCCCTGCAATATACAACAACAGGCATTCAATTTTACCCAGAAGACTCTGCTATAAAAGGCAAACAAAACTTTAGCACATAAAGATCAGAACAATTTTAAGATGATCTCCAGGAATCAGAGACAACCAAATGACTCAACAAATCCAAACGCGTATGTACAAGATGCATTTATTTGTCATAACTCAATAAGCAGTTAAAACAGCTGACACAAACAACAATTCAGACTGAAAAATATCTCCATAGCAGCTGTTTCATGAGTAGGTAATACTACAGGTCCACAATAGATCTGGCAATGTATGCTCCAGTCTCTTCATGCTTCCCTCTGAATTGACAATGTGGGTATGGATTATTCGAATCAAGGATTTTGTGATAGTTATTCATTTATAGAAAATGCACAATGATCCTCTGCCTTTAATACTGTGGGTCTGAACCAAAACCTCTCTGGAATGTTAAGTACATCGCTAAACCTTAAATCTCTCTGAGAACACAATCATGAACTTCCACATATTGATCAGAGCCAAGTGTTAATTCACTCACATAAAGTGTTGTAATTCCTGTAATCAGTCTCCTGTTGTCCTATTACGTTCTTCATAATATACCTACTAGTTATGCATGGTAAATACAGAATATACCCCCAGTTAATGGGGTAATACTAATAGTAATAAGAAAAAAGATAGAAAGTTGAGCTGGATCCTGCCACCAAATGAATGGTGGAAGCTGAAATTTTGATGGGGCTTCTCCGGGTAACCCAGGTCAAGCTGGGTCTAGCTTAATTGTTCGCACCCCTCGAGGAGTTATGTATTAAGATATTCTTTTATACTTAGAATCTCCTATTTTTAGTTAATGGTCAGTTTCTTGTAACGGTATGTAATTATGACAAGATCGTGTGTCGATCTCTGGCAGTCTTTGGCAGTTTCAAAATATAGAAACTTGCTTTCTTTGTAATTATTTGTAACCTATTTAAGAGCCTTTGCTCTATGTGAATATCATCCAGCATTCTGCCATTTACCTGTGTAATATGGTATCAGAGCTTGCTTCGACTTCGAAAACATAATTTCATTCGAAATTATTCAAGTTTTTTTTCGAATCTCAAATTTATTTTGGGCTCTTTGGTTGGTTCTTGTTTTTTTCGGTAAGGCCGGATTTTTTTTTCTGCAGACTTCCTGTTTTTCGAATTTGCTAAGTGCCTAGGGCGCGGAATTTTTTCGTCTAGGGTTTTGACCCTCAAAAATTTGACGAATTTTTTTTTCGAAGACATTCTTGGTGGGTTTTTCGAGCAGATTTCTGGGTCTTCATCCGAATTTTTTTCTGGTTTTCTGAAATTTCTGAATGTCTAGGGCACGGAATTTTTTCATCTAGGGTTTTGACCCTCAAAAATTTGACAAAAAAATTTTTCGAAGACATTCCTGGTGGGTTTTTCGAGCAGATTTCTGGGTCTTCGTCTGTTTTTTTTGGGTGCATCGTTTTTCGTGCAGCGTACCTATTCCGAAATTTGTGCCAGTTCAGTTCTATTTGGCGTACCTGCAATGTTCTGTCCGGAATTTCAGTTCGCATCCACTTCTGTTTGTCGTTTTTCGTGCCTCAAAAAGCGTGTGGAATGGCAAGCTTGTCCAATATTATGTTGGAAGGCAGTCAGCGGTTCAACGGCCGCAACTACAACACTTGGAAGCAGCGAATGATGACCATCTTTGAATATCGCTTCCTCACTCAGATTATTCTAGGCACTACCACTCGTCCAGCCACGGCGGGTACAGACCAAGATAAGTTTGACGAACAAACCCGTGAAGCAGTCATGCTCATTAAGTTATCAGTCACAGATGATCAGCTACCTCAGATTCCGGCTGGAAAGACAGCAAAGGAGATTTGGGACCATCTGAAGGGTTTGCATGAAACCTCCGCCAAGAGCCGTGCGTTCTTCCTGAAAAATATACTGTTTTCTATCATGATGGATGAGAAGACATCTTTGCAGACACACCTGAACAAGATCCAGGAGATCAGAGATCAGCTGGAGGCTATTGGTCGAAAAATGGAGGAAGAAGACCTGGTTGTGATCACTTTGAAAAGTCTACCTAAGTCCTATGAACATTTCATTGAGACTCTCAACATTACATCAGCTAATGTTGATCTGAAGTTTCCAGAACTCTGTACTATCCTCTTGCAGCAGGATCACTGGAAACAACAGTTTGGTAGTAGTGCTTCTTCGTCCTCTTCAGAGCAAGCTTTTGCAGCCAAGTTTCAGGCTCAGAATAAAGGCAAAAATCAGTCTCCACAGCAGAATCAGCCAGTGCCATCTCAGGACAGCGGTAAGAAGAACATTCAGTGTAACTACTGTCACAAGTTTGGACACATCAAGAAAGATTGTCGCGCACGTATCGTTTCTGAACAGAAGAAGCAGGGAGGGTCTCAGCAGAAGGCCAACAGTGCGGAGCACACTGAGTAGGAGTTTGCGTTTTACGCCTTCATGGCTAAAAGACCTGTAGACCATGCAAAATCCTCTGCCTGGTACATTGATTCAGGTGCTTTGTGTCACTTCACTCATTGTCGTGACTGGTTTACAGAACTCTCCCCTTTCAGTGATTCAGTGGTCTTCGGTGGTGGAGAAGTGTACACAATTGCCGGTAAGGGCACTGTTCAGCTTCAGTCTGGTGGGAGGAAAATCATATTCCTCAACGTATATTATGTTCCTGGTATGGAACTTAACTTACTATCAGTCAGCCAGATCATGAAACACTCTCCACAACTTGATGTGGTGTTCAGCGCTCACAAGTGCTCGATCATCGACCGGGAGACCAAATGCACTCTAGCTGTTGGCATTGAGGACCATGGTCTTTATCGACTTGTGGATTCGGATGGTCCTCCTGAATCAGCCCTCGCAACTCGACACTCTTCGATTACCAGTCTCTGGGATCAGCGGTATGGGCACCTGAATGTGCACTACCTGTCTCAGCTCTCCCGACAGCACCTGGTAGATGGGCTCCCTGAGATTCAGGCTCAGAACTTCGGTGTCTGCGGATCGTGTCAAGCTGGGAAACAACACCGCACACCATTCCGGACTGGCGACTCCTGGCGCACATCCAAGGTACTTCAGTTGGTTCATGTTGATGTTTGTGGCCCTATGAATACTCTTTCAGTTACTGGATGCAAATGCTTTTTACTGTTTGTTGATGATTTCAGTAGGAAAATGTGGGTTTACTTTCTTAGACAGAAATCAGATGTGTTTTCAATTTTTCAGAAGTTTAAGGCCTTAGTAGAAAAAGAGTCTGGTTGTTCCATTGCAACTCTTAGGTCAGATAATGGGGGAGGAATTTTGTTCAAATGCGTTCTCCAACTTCTGTGATACATATGGCATCAAACGCCAATTGACCACACCCTACACTCCTCAACAGAACAGTGTTGTAGAGCGGCGCAACCGCACTATAACTGAGTTAGCCCGTTCCATGATGAAGCACAGATGTGTTCCTAAGAAATTTTGGGCAGAAGCAGTTTTCACTGCAGTTTACCTTCTTAACCGATCTCTGACCTATGCAGTTAAGGATAAAACTCCAGAAGAAGTCTGGACTGGCCGCAAGCCGCGGGTCAGTCATCTGAAAATTTTTGGCTCTCTTGCCTATGTTTGGATTCCCAATGCCAAGCGCTCTAAACTGGACTCCAAGAGTCAAAAATTAATGTTCACAGGATACAGTGATAACCACAAGGCCTATCGGCTCATTGACATTGAGACAGACAGTCTCATCTTCAGTCGTGATGTGGTTTTTGATGAAGAGCGGGGACCCTTCTCTCCCTCTTCTGTGCAGCAATCCGAAGATCAGCCTTTGAAGGCTCTTGACTTGGGTGTCCGTCTTCCATTAGGTCTACCTTATGGGAGGGATGTTGATAATTCTTCAGATTCCGATGATTCTCATATTGACATGCCTGAGGATGATCCTGAGTATCCCCCTGATGCACCTGTTCTACATGATGCACCTGTTCTACCTGTTGCACCTGTTCCAGAACCTCCTGCTGAACCTGATGTTGGCCCATCTACCCGTCGCCCCAAATGGTGGTCTCAGACGATTGTCGATCTTCATGATGATGAACTTGTTGAGGGTAGATCCTCCCGGAATAAGAGCAAACAGCAACATACAGTAAACTTTGCTCTCATGACCAACCTGCATAGTGTCTATGAGCCTCAGACTCATTCAGAGGCTAAAGGTATTCCAGAGTGGGATACGGCGATGGAATCAGAACTCCAGAGCCTTCAGAAGAACCACACCTGGGTCCTTTTAGACCTTCCTCCAGGGAAGAAACCCATTAGCTGCAAATGGGTGTATAAAATTAAGTACAAGGCTGACGGAACCCTGGACAAGTACAAAACACGGCTTGTTGCTCGGGGTTTCTCACAGAAAGAAGGCATCGACTATGAGGAGACTTTTGCTCCTACAGCCAAGATGAGTACCATATGGCTCGTCCTTGCCTTAGCAGCCCAGTTTGGATGGAAAGTCCATCAGATGGACGTCAAAAGTGCCTTTCTCAACGGTGAGTTGCAGGAAGAAGTCTATATGACGCAGCCTCCTGGTTTCAAGGTTGCTAGACAAGAACAGAAAGTCTGTAGACTGGTCAAAGCACTTTATGGCTTGAAGCAGGCTCCAAGAGCATGGTACATCAAAATTGACAAGTACCTCACAGATCATGGCTTTAAGCGGAGTCCATCTGACCCCAATTTGTACATCAAACATACTGGTAATGATATATTGTTGCTCGTTGTCTATGTGGATGACTTGCTCATTACTGGTAGCTCGGCACACCTGATCGATAAGATCAAACAGGACCTGTGCAAATCCTTTGATATGACAGATTTGGGACTTTCACACTATTGTCTAGGTGTTGAGGTTTGGCAAACTCAGAACAGCATCTTCATCTCTCAGTCGAAGTATGCTCGCAGTCTTCTGGATAGGTTCCGAATGCAGGACTGCAAACCAGCCTCCACCCCGATGGAAAAAGGACTTAAGTTGTCCACGAAGTCTGCCTCACCAGTGGTTGATGAGTCTCTATTTAGATAGCTAGTAGGCAATCTTATCTACCTAACTGCTACTAGACCAAACATCAGTTTTGCAATCAGCTACATTTCACAATTTTTTATAGCTCCTAAGGCTGTTCATTGGGTAGCATCCAGCATTCTGCCATTTACCTGTGTAATATTATGATCAAAGGTGGTTCTCTGCTATTGGGTAAAAGGACTAATAACGAGGCTGAGTAGGAGGTTGTGATTGGGGGCATTTCTTTGTCTTATTTGGACAGGTGTAAAAATCTGGTTGTAGAAGGCAACTCCTGAATTGTTATCAATGGTCTTCACAAAGGGACTTGTCCGAATTAGAAACCTCGGAACCTTCCTGAAGATGCTACCCTTATTTGCAAATAAATTGAATTGGTGTCTTTCTCTCATTGTTTCCGCAATCAAAGGAAGGTAAGAAGAAATTGACATGAAATTGACCCTCTAATACTAAATCTTCAGTTTGAATTGCGTTTTGGCATTAAAAACCTTTACAAGAAAGCAAGTTTGTTCAACATCATATTGGTTTTCTTTCTTCCACTATATATTTTCCTTCTTTCAAACTCTTAACGTCAGTAAGAAGAGTTCGATTATGGTTATTAAGGCACAAGATATCTCCAACTTTGTCATATATAAGCTTCAAAGAGTGCTTATGTTGCAATTTTAATTTCAAAATTTTATTACGTTGGTCTTTTAATTTACTTTTTAATATTACAATTTCACGTTCATGTTTCCCTCCCATTGACCATTGTTCTAAAAAGATTTTATGAAATTGATTCCATATTATTTTAGTTTTAGTTTTAAAATCAGTACTATACCACCATTCTTGGGCCTCATCTTTTAAATAAGAAAATATCTCAGTTGAAAAAGTTACTTTTTGTTTAAATAATCTCCACAAAGCTTCACCATCTTTATTTGCCATAAAAACAAATAGGGGATCAATAACATTGGAGAAAACAATTTAAATAAAGTCAATTTCTTACTATGAATGTTGACGGGATTTATTAGAGGCCTTATTTCAATTCGTTGTTGTTTATAGCTTTTATCCACCCCGATTATTTTTTATTATTTAAAAAATAATTTCTCATTTAACATTTTTTTCATTTGTATGTATTCTTCTGAAGTTCTCTACCTTTTACTATTCTTAATACGTAATTAATTATGATAACTAATCTATTAGTTAAGAAGAGTTGCCTTCTTAATAAAAGGTTATATCTTGACTTCGATCTCCTTATTAATAAATAAATACTCATTTTTCTTTTCTTTTTCTCTTATTTCTCCAATATGTTTTTTTGTCCCATGGCTTGCACAAATTTTCTTCTCTAATGGGTATAAATTGGCCACAGCCAAGAATTTGTTTCTTGTTACCGACCACATATTAAATCAAACCACAAAGCTAGTCTAGAAGGGCAAAAAGAGTCCTAATTGACTCTGATGCCACTTGTATACCTACTAGGTACACATAATAAATAAAGAATATATATACATAATGAAATCTAAAATAGAATATGTAATTGATATGTGAGAATGAATGAATGGCTGATAGGTTATTTATATACAAATCAAGGGGCACATTTGATAGAACGTGTCCCATCTATAGGAAAATTTAACGTCAAACAGTAGAATGTTGACGAAGTTAAGAATGCTGATGAAGTTAAGTGATGCTGACGCAATCAAATTGCTGCTACTGAAGTCTTAGTTGTTGTTGAAGTTGCTGGAAATTTGAGTGCAACTATTTTTAGGAAGATATTTTATACAATTTTATTTATAAATTAGATGCTTATTTTAGGTAAAGTCAGTCACTGTTTTGTGGAGTTGTTTTTTGATATTTTTAGCAGCTATTCTTTTGTATCGACAATTCTTTTATGTTTCTATTGAGAATGTCCTAGTGCTTCTAGTCTAAGTTTTCATAATTGTTTCTAGTTTTGTTTTTGCTTCCATTTATGTTTTTATTGCCTGGTAACATAGTCATTCATTATCAGTGATTACATTCTTGCCTCAAAATGGAGTAATGCAGTTGTGTTAGTTTGTGTATGGACCAACAACTATAAGTCTATAACTTGAGCAAAATCTTCAAAGAAAACTGATTCAGGAGGAAGGCATTGAGAATTTTCCTAAGAAGATAAACAAATATTTAAGAGAGATTGCACTTACCGATATTTATTCAGTCTAATGGAAGAGGCTTGATGTTTGATATTATCTTATCTTTCTGCAGCATCTTTTGGGTATCTTTAACAATTATAATCTGTTCTCAATTGTCGCTCTAACAATTTCTGTCTACATTTCTTGTTGAGTGAATTTTCAAAGGACTGCTCCATCCATATGATGCATATAATTCAAATCTATCTATGTAATGCATTTACTTGATGATTTGCTCTGATTTATTTACACTATCCCACAGGCATACTAAATTTTATGTGCTGCTTCTTCTATGCCAACAATTCTGTGCCTGTTCAGCCTCCTCAAAAACATGCCTTATAAACTTAAAGCTTGATTCTTCCAAGCATTGCATCTATTTGGATCTTTAACCCAATCTGTTTTTTATATCACTGTTACAGCTTTATGATGTGCTGGAATTCAAATGGAGGACTCAGGAATTAACCCTGAGATTTGGCCCTTGCTTTAAAATGTTGCACATTGCTGATTGTTTGTGGTTTAAGATATCTATGATTCTGAATCATAATAAAAAAACTCATAACATACATCCTAAATAAACCGGACAAAGGTTTACCCTGTGACTAAGTTTGATCTGAAATGGTGATACAGAGGCAAATATCATGGTAACAGTTTCAGATTTTTAGGATATAGGGAGATAAACATTTTACACACATATGTATAGCAGATATGTCTGTTAGTGCAGAAACAAGGGATGCCTGCCTTTCAGTTTACAGAGATCTGTAGTGATATAATTCTGTTATAAGGAAATGTTTATTTACACTAATCTGCAAACATGATTCCAAATGGAGCATACCTTCAATGAGTACCATTTTAGAGGATAGAGCCAGTCCTGAACGTGAGGATATAAAAGAGAATCCAAAATCCCTCAAGTTTGCCCTTTATGACCATTGTCTCACAATATTTCACCTTGCCCTGCCAAACAGCAAGTCTTCAGAAACAGGGAGATGGTAACTACCATATATGCACCTAGCATAATATGTAACTTGGGTATGTACCTAGTAAGCCATGTACCAATCATCGGTACAGTAAAGCTAGTCTGTTATTGTTAGAATAGACAGAGCTACAGATTATTATAATCAGATACTATCATGTTGTGTCATCAGCCATTGCTAATTGGAACATTATTCATCTTGAAGGGTTTGTTATCTATTGTGGTTTCATATTCTGCAGCTTCATATTGAGCTATTATATCCATTAAGCTATATTGTTTCTAAAGCATTGGTATCTCTGTCTGTTGAAATACATCTGTACTTCCAACCAAAAAGAAGGGATTACATTAGTAACAGCAGTTACATTTCTTTTGGCTGCATTGTCTGTCTTTTCTGTTGTGCATTTCGTATTTCTGGGGAGGTAGAAGGCTGAAGATTTCAACATTTGCCTTGATAAGATATAGCGCATTGAAGCTAGAATGGGATTGTGAGGCATAAGGGCCCCTTGTGCGCTTGTGTTTTATCCAGATAATATTTCCTTCTTTTTTTTAATATGTTCCAGTTGCTCCATAATCTTCTGAAGTATGCACAAATTCTTGGACTCCAGTAAAGCCTCAGTATTTAAAACATGGTGTTGCACCCATACCTTATTGTTTGGAGTTCGCAAACATACCAAGTATGAACATAAGGACAGGAAATCAGACTTACAAACAGGTAATAAGCTTAAATATTTACAAGAGATGGAAAAGCCATGAAAGACTAAAGAAAGAGATGACAAGGATGGAGACAGTTTCAAGGTAAAATGTCATCAGTTTCACCTGATCATAAAAAATCATCATTATTTTTAGAAATGTTCTACAAGACTACAACAATTCCAATAACTGTTCTCTATAAAGACATTGCAATTTCCAATGATTTTGCAGTCACCTAAGTTTAAATAAATGTTTTATTCTTTAGCTACTTTTAAGATATTTCACTAAATCATACAGAAAAGTATCAACTCAAAATTCTATGTTTTATTTACACTGCATCACTAGGTGTATGTTGTTCTTCTCTAAACAAGGATACAGAAGAGCAACTTGAAAATAGACAGTCTGGGTTGTCACTAGTGTATCCTCCAATGATAATTGCAGTGCAAAAGCTTTGTCACAATCAACAGCAGGAAGTGCCAGCAAATCTGATGACCTCAGCATGAAATGCCCATGGTAAGTTGTAAAGCGCACACCTGCAAAATCATTAAAAAAATATATATTCTTTAAGTGAAGATACTACCATCTTATTATGCACCAGCTGAATACGTGCCGATGGAAGGTTCACCTTAGCTTTAAAACAGACTTTTTAAATAAGTAATAATCAATTCTGTGGACAGAAAAATAAGAACAATATACCTTTTCCACATCGTATTCGCATAACAGCTTCCCATGCAGTCTCTCTAGTCAAGTCTCTTTCAAGTTCATGCATGAACTTTTCTTTGTAAAGAATGGCATTAAATGATGGGTAATAGTAGACCTGCCCACCTGTATATTTGCATAAAGTACCTGCAAAATAAGTAAGACAATATTTAATGAATAGCAGTCCACTAATTTGATAAAAGCTAAGTTGCAGGGTTCGCCTGCCAGAGGACCGGGTGCGGGTGCAGTGTGGCTCGGGTGCGGGTGCGGGTGCCCTGAGGGTGCGGTGGAAGGGGGCTGGGTGCGTCCTGGACGCACCCAAGTTCGCTGGGTTTGAACCCAGCCTAAAAACAAAGAACCCGCATGGCACTCGGAACGCACCCACGCCCCCATTGATTTTTTTTTTTATTTTTTTCAACTTAAACATTAATTTTTTAATTTTTTAAACATTCTAAAATGCAAATGAAACCTTAAAAAGACATTATAAACACAATTTTGCCATTTTCAACTCATTTCTTTTATTCCAAAATAAAAAAACTCTCTATTGTGGCTGAACTCAAAAAAAAAATTGTGGTTGAAGAAAGAAGCTTGAAAATTGAATCCTGAAGGTTGGAAATCCATTGCTCCACCATTCCTACTCATTTCCAATGGTTTAGAGGCTGCCAAGAAGATCAAAGGAAGAGATTTTTGCAAAGAGGTAGGTTTTCTATTCATTTTTTTTTTGCATTTTTGAACAACAAACAAATTCTTTTCAACTTTTTTTTTTTTTAAACTATTTATATGAATCATGAATGTATCACCATGCTTTTGTTTTTGTTTTGATTTTTGAAAGTTTTGAGTTTTCATTGTTTCCATTTTGTTTACAAAACTTATTGCCACACCCACAGGTGACAGGAATCACAATGGTAGCTAGTTCTAGCTCAGTATCACAATCAAAATTCAAAATCGATCCACACTCACCTCTTTGGAGGCATGTTGAAATGATTCAACAACAACCAGGTGGTGGGGGTTACCTTTGGAAATGCAATGGCTGTGATGTGCAATATAACAGTTCATATAGTCGGGTGAAAGCCCATTTGTGTAACATCCCTGGGATGGGGATCAAAGCTTGCCCAGGAAAGAATAATAAACCTATACCACGAGAGCAAGTGTTGTCATATATCATGGAGCAAGAAGCAGCAGGCCGTAAATCAATAGCAAACATGTCGAAGAAAAGAGGCAGAAATCAAAGAATGGATCCTCCATCTATTCCTAGTTCCAATGTTGTGATAGAGAGCCACCCATTTTTGGTCACTCCTCAAGAGCAACCCACAAGCACTACAAACAAGAGACCAAAGGGACCTTTGGAAACATCATTTCAAAATGAGGCTCGAGATATCACTGACCAACATATAGCCAGATGCATTTATGCAAATGGTATGTCATTCAATGTTGTTCACTCACCATATTGGCAAGAGATGGTGAGAAAAATTAATGAGGCTCCAAAAGGGTATAAGAGCCCAGGTTATGAGAAGGTGCGTGGCACCTTATTGGAGAATGAGGTGAAGAGTATAGAAGATGCATTGAAGCCCTTAAGGGATTCATGGAGTGAGACAAGGGTGTCGATTGTCTCTGATGGATGGAAAGATGCAAGAAATCGGCCTTTAATCAATATCATTGCAGTGTCCCCTAAAGGGGCAATGTTTTTGAGAGCTGTGGATTGTGAGGGACAGGTGAAGGATGGTGAATTTATTGCTCAGATCCTCATTGCAGCCATCGAGGATGTGGGACCTCGTAATGTTGTTCAAGTGATAACGGACAACGCAAAAAATTGTAGAGCTGCTGGGTTGTTGGTTGAGGAACGATATTCACATATCTTTTGGACACCTTGTGCTGTCTACTCTCTCAATCTAATGCTACAAAAGATTGGGAAAAAAATTGATTGGATTAGAGAGTTGTATGCAAAGGCCGAGGAGATACGAATGTTCGTCACCAACCACCACATGTCCCAAAGCATATTTAGATCATTTTCTACATTGGAGTTGTTGAAGGTAAGTGAAGCAATATATTTTTAAATTTAAATTTTTCATAGTGCTTTAAATTTTTAATTTCACATATTCTATTTCTTCTTAAAAGTTAAAGTTTGTTTTCAATTTTTTAAATGTTTAAATTAAATTTTATTTATTGTACTTTTTATTTTTGATATTTTAATAGGTTGCCAAGACCCGTTTTGCCTCAAACACAATTGCCTTGAGACGACTTGTGAAGGTCAAACAGGCTCTTATCAGCATGGTAACAAGCACTACTTGGTCCGTATGGAGGCAAAGCAACACTGAGAGGGCAGCAAATGTTAAGGGGATGATCCTAAATGACTATTGGTGGGATCGTGTGGAGTATCTCCTTAGTTTCACCAAGCCCATTTTGAGCATGATTCGTTATACAGACATGGACAAGCCTTGCATGGGGGAGATATATGATGGCATTGATTCAATGATAGAAAAGATAAAGAATATCATAAATGAGAAGAAGAAATATCCTTAAGAAATTCTCTTCAAGCAAGTGCATGAAATTATTGAGGCTAGATGGAACACAATGACAACCCCCCTGCATCTTCTTGCATTTGCATTGACTCCAAAATATTACAGCAATGAGATTCTTTCGGTGACAAATAGGATTCCCCCATGGAGAGATTTAGAAGTGTCTGATGGGTACAAGGCAGCATTTCGTAGACTCTTCCCTGATCCAGATTTGCATGATATGGTCATTGAAGAGTTCACTGATTTTGTACACTCCAATGGTCTAAGCATTGAGGCTCTTCGTGATAGATTCAAGAAAGATGCTCACAATTGGTGGTACTTTCATGGCCAACAATTCCGGTGCCAACAGCCTCTTGCAGTCAAAGTTTTATCACAAGTATACTAAATTTCTATGTTTTTTATGATTTCTAATTTTATCTTAAAGACTTTTAAAAATTTGAAGTTTGAAGTTCCATAATTTTTAATTATTATAAATTTTATAACTTGTAACTTTATAAGTTTTAACTTTGTAAGTTTTTATTTTTAACTCTTTCTCTCTACTTTGTCGTCATAGGTTGCTAGTTCCTCTGCATCTGAGAGGAATTGGAGCACGTACTCTTTTATCCACTCGATAAAGCGCAACCGATTGCACTCCAAAAAGGCAGAGAATTTAGTGTATGTGCATTCCAACTTGCGCCTCCATTCGCACAAAAAGCAAGACTATAAGGAGGGGGAATCAAAGTTGTGGGATGTGGAGCCAGAGCAAATTGACATGGATGCTTCTACTTCCCAATCCAAACATGTTGCACTTGAGGGATCAGAGAGCGAGCACACTTTTTCAGCGAGTGTCGCGAGTGGCAGTGGTGTTGGTTGTGGTTCTTCAAATGATCCTACTAATGTCCAAAATGATGATGATGATGTGGAGGATTTAGCAAATCCATATGATGATTGACACTTGTCATTTGACATTGAAACAATGAAAATTGATTGTTGAACATGATATTATTATTTTGAATCTTGTTATTGAACTTGAAGTTCGAGTTTTATGTTTTATGATATTCAAGTTGATGGTGGTTTTGTTGATTATATGATGCTATGTGGTGTTCTACACTTTATTCTTGCAATTCTACACTTAATTCTTGCTTCTATGCTTAATTTTTTTGCATATACATATATTTATATATATATATATATATATAAAAACGAACCCAACCCCCAAAAAAATTTTTGGCTGAACCCGCGAACCCGACCCCGCACCCGCACCGGAACCGGCAACTTAGGATAAAAGCCACACAGAATAATGCCCCATGGGATGTACTCATAAGGTAAGTACCTAATGAAGCTATATCTGTATAGCTATCGCTAAATGCATACAGATTCACCCCGATTTGATATTTTGAGAGATCTGCAGCCATCTGTTTATAGAATGGATCCTCAGCAATTCGAATTGTGTGCTCTTTATAGGTGCCATATATGCGTGGATCACCACCCCGTAGCTTTAGACGTCCAACTCCAAGCGAAGGTAAAGTGCTCTGAAAGACAAGTAGCTTCCCTCCAAGATGGCTCTGCTCAAAATCCAAAGTTGCGAGCATTTTCAAATTATCTTTTAAAAACATCTAGCAGAAAGAAAGCACACAAGATCATCCACCATAGAAAACAATGTAACTAGTCAAAGAATCTAAGCATACCATAATCATGAAAGCTGCTTTAAGTGCAGGCCCAAAAGCAGACTCAACATTGATATTTCCCTCAAACATTGATGGAAGGCTATCCAGCAGAGCTTCTACTACATGTCGAGACTCAGACAAGTTGACAAGAAGATCATCAGGCAAGGGAACAAAAGGGTCATCCAGATCTGCTACAACCATCATTTGTGGCTGTGTCAATGAAGACTGTCACACACATGCACTACATGTTAGTGCCTATATAAAAACCAGTTCTTTCATAAATTCTGTATTGGATATGTTTCTACTTGCAGCTTTGGATTAAAGCATATCAAGAATGTTTAACCTTTTGCAAAATTCAATATAAAGGTTGGTATAAATACAGCATATAAAATAACATGTGAAATTTTACAGTGCCTTTGATACATCACTTAGGAAACAGCCAAATACATTGAGTAATCCATCCAATTAATAGAAAAATTTATGGAAAGAAACAAAAAATTTAAAAAGGCTTGCCTTTAGATTATAAAAATGCAAAGCGCTGTCAAAAGTCAGAAATCCAATCTGTGTTCTAGGGAAACCCGGAAGCTTATCCAAACAAGATTTTATAGTCTCTGCTGCCACCTGATAGATACATAAAAGAGCACCAATGTACAGTTAAATGTAAAAGAACATTATAAAAACCGCCAACAGGCTTCAAATAATAAACATGCTTTCCTGATAAGTATTACCAAATGTAAGCATTATCACTTGAGATTTATCATTTAACAGATAGCTTTTTTTGTTCATTTTGCCTTACTAATTGGTATGTGACAACCCAAATGTTTACCAGATAGGTAGCCATTTCAAATGTACTCATTATCTTCAATCATGTTGCAGATATTTCATTATATATAGGGAGATTCAAGAACAAGGCAAGCACATCTGTAATCTATGGACTAAGGTTCAATCTGTGTATCCCATATTAACAAACTACTAAATAAGCACTCACAGTTTGTGATAACAAAACGAGAAGCTAACTGAAAAGGAAGAGGATCCCAGCATATCTTTTATAATCATGATGCTGTAACCCTTACCATAAAGCTTCAAGATCAGCTGAAACACTTCATTGACTTAAGTAACAAGTAGATATCCAACGACAGGAAATGCAAATAAAAAGAGATTCTTTAATATTGCATTAAGTAAGAGAGGCATCCAAATTCAATGCCTAGTTGCCATCCAACTAGTAATTATCATAGCCCTCCAACCAGGCACCACAAATAAAACCCTCAGGATGGTTATCATCCAGAACATACAGCAGAATCTAATCTATGATGAAAATCCCTGCAGCAACTAAGTCTAAACAAACAGCAAATATCAAGGTTATGTGATGTCCAGATTCATTTTTCTAATTTCAGCAAAGTCAAGCCACCTACCAGTACAAATTACCGATGATTTCTCGTAAGGGAGCCAACTTCATCTGCTCCTTTGCAGCTTCCTTGTCTAGATGAGCAGAAAAGAAAGTCCTAAACACCCTATTACTAATTGGAGAACTCATAGTAACAAGTTATGTTTGTTGAGCCCTTGAGGCCTTCTTCATTAAAATCCTGTGCACCAAACAGGACATTGGAGGGTATCTTTGCCCTCCTCAATTGTTCCTTGCCAGGAAGCAGAGTTCCCTATCAAACAATGCCAGGACTCATTAGGTGTCCTACACTTAAGTATTCCAACAAAGGGACCTTGTGTCTTCATTGATTTCCTATTTATCATAGCATTTTCTAAAGATGTTCCAAGTGATCCCAATGTTGTACACTTCTACTCAGATCGGTATATATCTTAGCCTTCAAACAGTTTTATCCTTCTTTTTCCACTCTACAAAAAAGAAAATGGTTTGTCAACACAACAGCAATGAAGTGCTCTTTCATACTGAGTCTCAACAAAAAGAGTACCTGTCCAATCGTTGAATGCAATAGCAATAACACCCAGGATTGATGATAGCTAGTAGAAGAGGATTACAGACATGACCAAAATCTAAATGCAGAAATAAGGGAAAGACCAATGTAGTTAGACATCAGTTTTGAAATATTTGCTAAGTTGCCGATCCTGGTACGGGTTCAGATACGGATACGGGGTTCGGGTACGCGGATACGGCAATTTTTTTTTTTGCCCGGGTATGGTACGGCAATATATATATATATATATATATATATATATATATATATATATATATATATATATATATATATAACAGTAAACTCTAAGACTAAAAAAACTTAAAAACAGTAATACTCATAATATGATAATTGCCAATAAACAACAAAATAAAATATCAAAATACCTCATATTTCATAACTTGCAATAAGGAAAATCAAAATACTCAACTGGAATAGGGATAAATGTAAATTGCAACTTGGCTTTGCATTAGTTGAGTTTGACAAAGGAATTGTGACGTTCTAGAGTACTCATTGAAGGTAATGGTAGAAATTTTAGCATATTGATAAAAGTTATTATCAGACCTTGTAAGGTTGTACTTACGCTAATTCAGTTTATTTTATGGGTTATGTTGTGTATTGCTCATCTATGTTGTTGAACGTTGCAAAAATGAGGGAATGAGGAATATAGTTGCTTGTTGCAGACTGATCTAAACTACATCTTATACTTAAGAACATTGGGATGTTGTTTAATGTTGTAAGGAAATAAGTTGTTTGCTAAACCATGATTACAAGTTAGTTAACGTATATTGGAAAGTACTTGAAAGAGGATAGTTCTAGGTGATTATTAAATACTTTAGATGTTGGTTGAACAAATCAGATGTCAAGTATTATTATGTTGTTCTATACTTACTCACTAGGTATTATGAACCCCCTGTTTACCTTGTTAAGTTGAAATCAGATTTATCAACAATAAACTGAGTTAAGATTAGATGCATGTTTAGACTTTAATAACTGTCGAGTTATGATTTAAAAACTTTATTTCACTTTTAGTCATACTTGGACAAATTTCACTTCTAGGGCGAAATAGACTCATTTGGATTTTTTTAAAGTTAAAAAAATGTTTAAAAAAGTTGATTTTGACATCATTTTGTGCATCCCTCCCCTGGGTTCTCCTGGGTTCCCCTGGGTTCTACCCGGGTTCTCTGTGGGTTCTTCAAAAAGAACCCACAAAGAACACAGGGTGCCTGGGAAGAACCCACAGAGAACCCACAGGCGAACCGTACCCGTACCCGTACCCGAGCAGAACCCATACGGGCACGTTGGGCATTTGAGAAGAACTTGGTAACTTAGAATATTTGATTCTCCTTGCCTTTACTTACCTTGTGACTCCCTCAATTTCTCTTGGACTCGGAAATGCATTTGCCAAATTTTGTCAATGAAACTTTTGACCTTGTGGACCTTGGAATCCACATTCTCTAATTCTTTGAGTGACTGTCCAATAGCAACAACAAAGGGACTCGGTGGTAGCAAACCAAAACATACGTCAAACGGTGACAAGCTAGTGGATGTATGGACTGCCATATTGTAAGAGCATTGAATAAACCAAGTTCTCATCCCATGACTTTGGACACTTCTGATTATACCCCCTCAAAAGCTGCACTAAGGTTTGGTTCACCACTTTCGGTTGCCCATCGGTTTGAGGTAAAAAACAATGAAGCACTTCAATCGGGTGTTCATCTTCTTCCTTAATGCACATCAAAACTTTCCCAAGAACCTAGCATCATGGTCTGATATTATGCTTTTTGGTAAACCAAAGTGAACCCACGCAAGTAAAAAACAGTTACACTGCTTTGCTGCCATTAAAAGTCTTTGGCAAGGTATGAGCACACTCATCTCACTAAATCTGTCCACCACCACAAACAAGTAATCATGCCCTCTCTTGGACATGGGAAGAGCCCTACAAATTCCATGGAGATACTCTCCCATGGCCTCAAAGGTGCTAGAAGTGCTTGGTACAGGCTACAGCCCAAACTTTCAATTGTTCGGCCTTGCTTATACATAGTGTGCAACTCCAAAAGAATCTTGAGATGTTTACTTGTATATATGGCCAAAACACATAGCTTTGTAGGTTAACCAATGCCTTTGCAACACCAAAATATCCTGCAACTTATAAGGCATGAGCCTCAAGCAAGAGCAGCAATCTTCTTTCCTTTGGTACACAAAACTTCCCCAACTTGTATAGCAATCCTTCTTTGAGAAAATAATCCAGATTTGACTCAAAATAAGCCACTTTACCTACTTTTGCTTGCATGTATATCTCACCAGAGTCCTCATCATGCTCATGGTCATCCACATATACCTCCTTAACAAAGGGTTCCAATTGAGAAAAAGTGCCAACTACTGAAAGTAGAGATGGCCAACGCAACATATCTGTCACCTTGTTTGTCACATCCCATTTGTACTTGATTTGATAAGCACGCGATTATACTGAGAATGGGGAGAAATCAGTATAATACAATCTTTTACTTTTCCAAAACTTAATAACCATAACAATAGCAATCACACAAGATCTAACAATTATGCAACACAAGAAGAACACAAGATATATGTGGAAACTCTTTCGGGAGAAAACCACGGCAAAATATGCTTATATAAAATGTTTCTTACAAACTTTGTAGGAACCAACCTACTGGAGACACCACTCCCCACGGCTAACCAATATGTAGGCACCAACCCACTGGAGACACCAATCCCCACGGCTAAGCAATTTGTTGGCACCAACCCACTGGAGACACCAATCCCCACAACTGAGCACCAACTCAGCAAGAGACACCAATCTCTTCTTTTGACAGGCACCAACATTCAAATTCCTCAATGGATGATATTGTCTTCACAAAATCTGAATGTACATAATCTCTCTCACAAATCTGCTCTTGAATGATGTAGCCACTGTCATACACTTTCCTTCTCAAATCTGCATGCACTGCCCCATTCACAAATCTGCTTATTATGCTTTCATCAATATGTTGTTTATACTCAGAAATCTGCTTTCAAATTATGCATCATGTATTCCTTCCTTCACATCTTCTGCTCCTGATCCATTCTTCTTTATTGATATGTCTTTATCTCTGCACTAGATCTGCTCATTAAAGATATATCATCTTCACACTAATACGTTCCTTCAAATCTTCTGCTCTTGATCCATTCTTCTTTATTGATATGTCCTTATCTCTGCACTAGATCTGCTCATTACTCTTATGATGTTACATTGAAAACTTACATGCTTAATATCCAACTCTCCTTGCTTTTATACCCATCGCACCTTTTGGTGATTCATTCACAAAGGGACGGCTTTTCCCAATGGTGGCGACTTCTTGGGGGAATCGGCCTCTAAATAAACTGATTTTATTTTAATTTATCTTAACTCTAATTCCCTCAAAAAGGCGACAAAGGCAAGGGAGTCGGCCTTACATTTAAATCTCTTTTATTGTTTGATATTCTTTAATCCACGATTCCATATGAAGATCGCTGCCACCATTATTAAATTTAAACTTGATCGCTGCCTTTGTCAAGATAAAGTCGGCCCATATAATATCATTTTAATTTCTCTTCCATAGTCGGCCAGCATGAATAGATAATAGAATGAAGTAGAAGTGCTGCCATGTGAAGGTAAATCAGTCAACTTATTATCTCAAGGAGTGGATCAATTAGTGGCCTTTGACCATTGCAATTTTTGTTTACTGCCTATTGAGTCTAAATAGAACATACAGAGTAAACAGAATGTACATGAACTAAAAGTAAAGTAACATCATAATAATATATTCATTGCGAACTCACAACAGAACTGATATGTATATTATATCTGAATTGCTCATACAATGTCATCATAAGTCAATTCCCATCAATACTCATTCATGTCTATCTCCCCAATACAATGATATGCCAAGTATATATAAAAGAGGCCGACAGTTGCCCTGGGTGGCCAACCGTTGCCAATGACTACAACTATCGGGAAGATAATCTCACTGATCACAACCAAAACATTACTAAATACAAGTATATTATGCAACTTACATTATCCCCCCCAAAAGTTTTAGTCGTCTTCCAGATGACTAGGACTACAAAAACCCATAAGCTAACACTACTAAGAAGTAGGTGGAGGGGAAGTAGACGTCCTAGGAGGAGTAGGTGTCGATGGAGCTGATGTTGAAGTCTGTTGCTGGGAGACCAAGGTACGCAATCGATAGACTTATGTGTGTTGTTTGAAGTAATGAGTAGCCTTCTGCTACTTCTTATTAAATTTAAACTTGATCGCTGCCTTTGTCAAGATAAAGTCGGCCCATATAATATCATTTTAATTTCTCTTCCATAGTCGGCCAGCATGAATAGATAATAGAATGAAGTAGAAGTGCTGCCATGTGAAGGTAAATCAGTCAACTTATTATCTCAAGGAGTGGATCAATTAGTGGCCTTTGACCATTGCAATTTTTGTTTACTGCCTATTGAGTCTAAATAGAACATACAGAGTAAACAAAATGTACATAAACTAAAAGTAAAGTAACATCATAATAATATATTCATTGCGAACTCACAACAGAACTGATATGTATATTATATCTGAATTGCTCATACAATGTCATCATAAGTCAATTCCCATCAATACTCATTCATGTCTATCTCCCCAATACAATGATATGCCAAGTATATATAAAAGAGGCCGACGGTTGCCCTGGGTGGCCAACCGTTGCCAATGACTACAACTATCGGGAAGATAATCTCACTGATCACAACCAAAACATTACTAAATACAAGTATATTATGCAACTTACATTATCCCCCCCAAAAGTTTTAGTCATCTTCTAGACGACTAGGACTACAAAAACCCATAAGCTAACACTACTAAGAAGTAGGTGGAGGGGAAGTAGACATCCCAGGAGGAGTAGGTGTCGATGGAGCTGATGTTGAAGTCTGTTGCTGGGAGACCAGGGTACGCAATCGATAGACTTATGTGCGTTGTTTGAAGTAATGAGTAGCCTTCCGCTCCCTCTCCCTAGCCTCCTTAACCATCTGAACAACTTCTGCCAATTGTTTCTTAGTTTGCTCATGGGTGTTGGAGAGTTCGGCCATGGCTTGACCTTGTGCTGCCAACTCTTGTTCCTTAGCTACTAACTCTTTTTGTGTAGCCTCTAGTTTATTCTTTTCCATCTGAGTAAATGTAGTTTATTGGACCAGCTGTTCTTTTGAGCGATTAAGTTGATCCTCATAAATGGTTTTGTGCTCATGCAACACCCTATAGGCCTCATCAATCTTGGCCTTAGTCTTCGTGGACCCCTCTTCCCTAACATAGAATAATGCTCTAAAATGTTGCTCAATGTTATATAGGGCAGCAAGCACCTCACTATCCCTACCACCAAAAAAGGGCACATTTCTCTTGGGCTGCCAGGCTTTTTGCATTTCTGAGGTTTCTTTCTCTGGCCACCCCTTCTCCTTGAAAATTTATGTGAACTCTATGTCACACTCCTTTGCCACAAGTCGCTCAATGCGTTGCGCCTCTTGGAAGACTAAGGGGGGATGAGTGCTATCTAACCCACGTGCAATATCCGCCACATTACTGATAAGGGCGCCGAGGGGCTCAAGATCCTGCACATACCTCACCATTGTGCCAAACGGATCCTCAGGATTGGGTTTCCACAACTTTATATTCAGCACTTTCGGCTCTGTGGTATGGAGGATGAAGACTCGTGGTCAGGACTAGTGGGTGTCGCCTAGACGGATAGGTCCACTACCACTAGTAACTTCCCCTCATCCCGAGAAGGGGACAATTGCGAGGCCCTGCTCAATAGTCGGCTGCACCATAGGTATTGTATCATAGGCAATAGTCGGTTGCACCACCAGTATTGTATACCAAGCGGGACTCAAAGGAGGAAAGTCCTCTAGATTGAGAGTAGCTCCCAATGTACTGAGCCACACATCCATATGTGCACAGTCATACTCGGGTGACCACCCGATCCAAGTAGTAGGTGTAGGGCTATCATGTATTGGCTCAGTGACTGGCTAAGCAACTAGTGTCACTGTCCCTTCCCCATCTACCGGCTAACTCTCCTTTGCAAGTATGTATCGTGGTATCTTGAGGGTGGCGGAGGTTGAGGAAGACACCTCAATGGTATCCTCTCCTCTTCCTCGTCTAAATTGTCCCCCTCATCTTCCGAGGATGTATCCATTGTTTGGTATTTTATTTTCTTGCTTGCAGACTTTGGTTCTGATGATACACCCAACTTTGTCCACATGAAAACTGTTGGCATTGTTGGGTCATAATTAGGATCAAGCTGGAATTGGCCACCCTCCAGTGATGGCACCTGTCTATGTATGGCATCCAAGAAGAGTCCTATCAAATGTTGTGCCATATAAATAGTTGTGTTTCATTGTCATGAACTCCTGGATGCGTTGAGTTAATACTGCTGCCCAATTATATATCGTGCTCTCCCACAGCCCTACCATGTAGTCGGTGATCCATACTGCAATATCCGAGGACCTCGTAGCCCCAATTAGCCTACTTTTGATCACATCCATAATACACCTCAATTCGTCACTGGCTAGATCGTCTTTTCTGATCCCCAAGTTGCCTTTCCCCCATATCCTTGCTCTGGCTTCCTTTCAAATGTCAGGTTTACAAAGCCTATCAATATATGCCTCTTTGCCCCGTTGTGTGATTTTAGCTGGAGGTTTCGTCACATCTAGTCCCCAACTAGGAATGCCAAAAACCATTTGTGAAATCTTCAGGTTTAAATGTGACTGTTACACTAGTCTGCATGTACGGGACTTTTGTTTGATTTTCCAACCGACTATAGTGTGCAAGCATACTCTTCAGAAATGGCTCAAAATCTCTGAAATTAAATATAGGTGCTAGTATTACCTTGTCCACTCGAGAGTCTATGAGGGGCTTCCTTCAATGGATGGTCATCTGGATCATAGTTGGAAAACTCGACTCGCCAAAAAACTCGCCAAGCCCAAAATTGACGAGTCAAAAAAAACTCACCGAAAACTTGGCAAAAAACTCGGGAACTTAAAAAATTGCTTAAATTTCATTAGAAACACATTTTTTTTGCAAAATTCAATGACAAGATGAATCCACTAAGTCCATAAATGAGTACAAAAGTGTTTTCTATTAAATTTGATTGACTTTAATGCAAATTGATTACAAAATCGCATTCTCATGCGGAATCCTGATGGCTGAAATCTTGATAGTCTGATACAAATTACAATAGATAACTGAAAATGAAAATAGTAAAACTAGAAGTAAATACTAAATACAACATTTTACACCTTCCTCTTCCCTAATTTAGTCAAAGCTAGGGAAGAGGTAGATGCTCTAGTCCTGCGAGTACGTGGTGTCGGTGGCTCCTCGGTTGGCATGGAAGGTTGTGACTGTAGCTCGACCACCATCCTGGAAATATCTGGCTCTGGCAATAACTCCTCATCCTCATGAATGTCCTCCAACCCTACATCTCCTGTTGCACCCACATCCTCCATTGCATGTCTCTTGAAATCAAGAATCTCGTCCGCGGTAAACAATGGAGGCTGCTCATCCTGCCATGTCCAATCACTGTAAAGATCTATCTCGTCCAAATCAATAGGATCTAGTGATTTGTCCTCTACATTTGTCCTCTACTCTTTTTGTACGCAACCGAAGGTTGTATTGCACAAAGACAAGGTCATTGAGGCGCTTTTGAGCTAATTTGTTCCTCTTCTTCATGTGAATCGCCTCAAACAAGCTCCAATTCCATTCACAACTGGATGCACTACAAAACTCCTATTTTCCATGCCTCAGAATTGCAAAATCATGTCAAATTCCACAACATTTTACTAAGGGGTCCTTGTTCTTTCACCCTGATGCATGTTTCTGAAACCCTAAATTTGGCTAAGTTTGAAACCCTGAAACCCTGAAAAATTGGTTAAGTCTGAATTCTGATGGATCCTCCAAAATCTAGAATCTGCATGTTAAATCCCATGGATCCGGAACCTATCTTAAACATCCTGACAGTATATTTCAAAATATTTCAAGTATAAGAAATTCAACTTATACTTAAATATATTTTTAAATATACTCACTCAGGGAATTTCAAAATCTGGGGGAATTTTTGCTTCCTACTGCAATTTGCGCTAAAAACACCATCAACAAGACCCTGTTATGCAAATACAAGGTGAATTTTCTGCTCAAACTCACCGAGTTTTGGCGAGTACTAGGACCCTGTTATGCAAACACGGCGAGTTTTCTGCTCAAACTCGCCGAGTTTTGGCGAGTACAAGGACCCTGTTATGCAAACACACGGCGAGTTTTCTACTCAGACTCGAGTACCAGGACCCTGTTATGCAAACACACGGCGAACATCACCAACAGGACCCTGTTATGCAAACACACGGCGAGTTTTCTGCTCAGACTCGCCGAGTTTTGGCGAGTACCAGGACCCTGTTATGCAAACACACGGCGAGTTTTCTGCTCAGACTCACCGAGTTTTGGCGACTAGCAAAAAAACTTGCCATGTGTTTGCCTAACAGGGTGCTGGTGCTCGCCAAAACTCGACGAGTCTGAGCAGAAAACTCACCGTGTGTTTGCATAACAGGGTCCTGTTGATGGTGTTTTTAGCGCAAACTGCAGTAGGAAGCAAAAATTCTGCCAGATTTTGAAATTCCCTGGCTGACAGTATATTTTTACTCGCCAAAAACTCGGCGGGTTTTCGGCAGAGACTCGACACAAAAACTCGGCGAGTCTAAGTCATAAAGACTCGCTGAGGAAAAAAACTTGCAAGTTTTTCAAGACTCGTCGAAAACTCGGCGAGTCTACCAACTATGGGCTGGATGCTTGTGCCACCATGTGCGGCACTAATTCCCCGTCAAGCTTTCCCAACTAATGGTGTCTACTGTAGGTTTTTCCTTCGCGACTAGCTGCACGGGTTTCTTCTTCTCTAAATCTTTCAATATTATTGCCCTGAATTTTCCTAGGGGTTCCTGGGTAATGTCTTTTGCTACCATTGTTGTAGCTTCTCCCGACTATGGTAGTCTCTTCCCAACTACTACTG
Organism: Cunninghamia lanceolata; assembly: GCA_027924645.1. Lineage (NCBI taxonomy): Eukaryota > Viridiplantae > Streptophyta > Pinopsida > Cupressales > Cupressaceae > Cunninghamia > Cunninghamia lanceolata. The sequence continues at coordinate 102,467 of BSBN01000834.1, forward strand.
TCTCGATTATTGCAAAAAAATAATTTCTCCCAACTACTACTGCAACAAACTTCTCTCGACTACTATTGCAAAGAATTCCTCCTGACTACTCTCACTGCTGGAATGAATTATCCCGACGATTGCAACAAGAGCGGCTTGTTTTTTGTCCCCTCGGAATAGTTCCACTAACTATTTTTCAAATGATGTTGGAGACTTGTTGCCAATATGTACGGCGCTCGGAAACAACAATCCACATGGCACTCTTTAATTCATACGCCGTTGCGGTTGGGGTAACAACTTCGATGCTTTATCAATGATATCTAATGTCTCTCCACAGGCGTTGCGGCTGGGGTAACAACTTCAATGTTTTATCAATGATATCTAATGTCTCTCCACCGGCGTGTGCTTCCTAAATGTTATGCCTTGTCTCCAATTTGAGACCTTCTGTACCCGCCCAAGAAGATGGCACGACTCTTACAATGTCATGTCCCATATTAAGGCATTGTTTAAATTAAAGATTTAAACATCATGATTAAGATGGAGAAATCGTTCGTCAAATATATATATATATATATATATTTAATAAACATATATATATTAATTAATATTATTCTATATAATTAAAATACAATATAGTTATTGTATTATCAATTTGAGTATTAATATAATAATACTATTAAATATAATATTATATAATTTATAATATATAAATATAAATATAGATATTAATATTGATATAGATATACATATTAGTATAAAAATATAAATATAATTCCATGCTAAATAGTATTATACTATAAATGTTAATATTAATAATTTATATATTAAGAGACAAATTAGGGATGCGATCCTTTAAACACTACAAAATGGAAGGGTTTGACTACTATTAAACAAGTCTTAAGAATAAGGAAAAGTAGCGTTTAGTGGCAGCGGTCAACTTGACCCCTGATTTCATAACATTCAAGCTAAACGATTAAATGGAAATGATTAGATTGTTTTAAAGGACACGATCACTATAAAAAGTGACGTCTCTTACCAAGTGAGCCCGCAAGGGTATAAATAGTGATTAATGGGCAGCGAAAAGGAAAAAAAAGAAGGGAAGGGGGGAGTCAGATATCATTCGGCACTTACAACCTCCTTTCAACAGCGAGAAATAAGAAATAGAATACAAGTAAGAAAATCAGCATATGAATTACAGACTTTGATCAAGATTGGAAGCTTGAGGATAGTTTACATTCATATAAGACCATTGAAGCGATTCTCCTAGAGCACCGGATTCCATAGAGGTTCCCATCGCTGGCTATTCATAATATACATCTGTGACAGATCTGCATTTGTGACAGCCATCGCCATTTAGATATGGTCATCGTGAGCTGAGTTGTATCCTTAGAGTTGGCAATCCATTTTGGAGAGAACTTACATGTAGTTGAGAGCGCGCTGTGTGAGAGATCAGTATCTAGAAACCGTGAAATACCATCTACAGATAGCATACAGTGGTCAGTCTACGTAAGGTCAGAGACACATCACATAGCAACAACAATCAGACATTCATTAAGGTCAAGACAACGATCACTGTAGGAGTGTTGCAGCAGTGATCTCTCATCATATTGGAGGTCTGTCACACCACAGATCGGGTTGTATAGCTCATTCCATTTTAATACTAAATCCATTCAGATCATAGACTTGGAAAGCAGCGATCAGCACTGGAGATAGTCGATCTGCTACAGTAGATTGGATTTCATTTTGGAAATAAATTGAAAATTTATATGCAAATCTAGAACGGGACATTACAATTGGTATCAGAGCAGAAGATTCTGCCATCCTGTGAAGAAATTTAATGCAACACTGTACAAGACAAACAGCCCATAACAATAACATGGATACTCAAGATATGAAATCATTCATGGAGATGATAGCCAAAAGCATGATGGAACAAAATGAAAGAACAACTAAATCCATGATGGAGCAAGGAGAGAAGACTACACAAATGCTCCTAGAAGCACTCCAAAAAGTGGGAAGCACCATGGAACAACTCAAGGGCCCTTCGGCAAATGGAAAGGAAGTAATTTCAAACCAAGCCGAAAATAGCAACTCCTCCTCAAGTTCGAAAATTCCACTACCGTCCTTCCTGCCAAGTGAGGAAACTCCAAGAAGGGAAGAAGAAAGTCCACAAGCTATGAGCACCGAAGACGTGGCTACGGCCTATGCCAATCTAGAGCCCGAAGTAAGAAGAGCGGTTTCCTTCCAAGAATTTAGTAACTCTAAAAGGAATGAGTTAACATGACACGAGAGAAGACCTATCCACCAAGACTTAAAACATAAGGCTAATAAAGTAAACCTTCCTAACTTTGATGGAACCCCAAAAATCACCCCACATGCGTGGCTCCAAAAACTTAATGATTATTTTGCACTTAGTCCCATGATCGAAAAAGATGCCCTCCAATTTGCAATCCTCCACTTAGAAGGAACAGCCTATGAATGGTGGCATAATGGGAAAAATACCCTGGGCCATGAGACCATCACATCATATGCCGAATTCTCTAAAAGGTTCCTTAAGAAGTTTGATAGGAGACATCCCCAACAAGACTTTAAGGACTTAACCTTGGTAAGACAAAAAGGAATGGTGGATGAGTACATAAGTGAATTCGAGAAAATAGCTATTCGAGTTACCAGAATTGAAGATGAAAGACTAACATTTCTATTTATTGAGGGCTTGGATGAGAAATTGAGAGGACTAGTGGGAGCACTTAAACCCACCTCATTGGATAATGCCATTGAAATGGCAACCCGTTTGGAAAAGAACAAACCCACAAATCTCTATACAAACCCATCCCACAAGAAGGAAAGATTCCATAAACCTTTCTCATCCGAGAATGAAATAAAGGAAAAAAACTTATGTTACAGATGCAAGGAACCCTGGACTCATGGACATACTTGCAAAGGAAATGGGAGACCTTGGACCAGATGATAACGATAAAAGACGATTTCCGAAAAAGGAATCTATGCTTCAATTGCAACGAAAAATGGGATCCGGGTCACCGGTGTGCAAGAAAAAGAGAACACCACTTAAAAATCATAACAAATGAGGAATTGGAGGAAAATTTTGAACCAAAAGAGAAGAAAAACAAACATAGTGAAGAAGAATGTTCATGATGGCTCAAGCACAAGCAAACCCTGTTCAAGACATGATAGGTAGGAAGTGTGCCCTCCATCATGTTCTTGTCAAGATGTGATAGGTAGGAAGTGTGCCCTCCATCACACTCTTGATCCTTAATATTAAAGACATGATAGGTAGGAAGAATGCCCTCCATCATCAAGACATGATAGGTAGGAAGTGTGCCCTCCATCACACTCTTGATCCTTAATATTAAAGACATGATAGGTAGGAAGAATGCCCTCCATCATGCTCTCACCAAATTATTTAAAGGGATGATAGGTAGGAAGAATGCCCTCCATCATCAAGACATCATAGGTAGGAAGTGTGCCCTCCATCATGTTCTTGTCAAGATGTGATAGGCAGGAAGTGTGCCCTCCATCACACTCTTGATCCTTAATGTTATAGAGGTGATAGGTAGGAAGTGTGGCCTCCATCACACTCTAATTTGCAAGTATCTCTATGGATTCCATCAAAGGATCAACTTGAGGTATGGATAACTATATGTTGAAATTAAAATTTATGTTATATCATTCATTATATTATGATGTATTGATTTCATTACTAATTTATGGATCTTTAATGTTGCTAATGTTCCTTTCTAGTAGTGATTCTTGTGTGCAGGGTAATAGATCAAGAATCCCAAGAAGGGGGGGACATTATCTCATCATCAACCCCCAGAATCATGCTATATGTCATCTTATCATCAACTTGCTTAAGCAATCAAGGTCTTACTTACAACATTGTTAGATTCGCCTTTTGGAATTTTCATTAATATTATTCCAAATCTCCAATCTCAGATTATCAATACTCCCAAAGTTTTCTTTAACATTGAAAAATTCTTCCTTCCTGCATTCATTTGATTAACTACATTTCCTCAATCATATTGCTATTCAAAATCAAATCAAATCTTCTTTGATCATGACATCATATAATCAATTACTCCTCAAAGAACATAACTCTTCTCGATTTTGAGGTCAATAACTTATGTTACCGAATCTCGTAATCAAAGATCAAGATGCATCTTGGTATCTCAATACTTTCAAATCTTCATTAATCTATGGTACTTGCATCACATCGTTGTTATTCAAACATCAAACAAATGCTCTTTGATCACAAATTCTCTTTCATTGAATCACAATCGATCTCTCTTCACTAAAGTATGTTCAATCTAAACAAAAAACCACGATTTCGTCTCAACACATTGGAAAGTAGATATTAAAAGGTGCAAGGTAATAAAAGAAATCGTTGTTATTGCTTGAGGACAAGCAATCTCGAGAGGGGAGGCTTGTCATGTCCCATATTAAGGCATTGTTTAAATTAAAGATTTAAACATCATGATTAAGATGGAGAAATCGTTCGTCAAATATATATATATATATATATATTTAATAAACATATATATATTAATTAATATTATTCTATATAATTAAAATACAATATAGTTATTGTATTATCAATTTGAGTATTAATATAATAATACTATTAAATATAATATTATATAATTTATAATATATAAATATAAATATAGATATTAATATTGATATAGATATACATATTAGTATAAAAACATAAATATAATTCCATGCTAAATAGTATTATACTATAAATGTTAATATTAATAATTTATATATTAAGAGACAAATTAGGGATGCGATCCTTTAAACACTACAAAATGGAAGGGTTTGACTACTATTAAACAAGTCTTAAGAATAAGGAAAAGTAGCGTTTAGTGGCAGCGGTCAACTTGACCCCTGATTTCATAACATTCAAGCTAAACGATTAAATGGAAATGATTAGATTGTTTTAAAGGACACGATCACTATAAAAAGTGATGTCTCTTACCAAGTGAGCCCACAAGGGTATAAATAGTGATTAATGGGCAGCGAAAAGGAAAAAAAAGAAGGGAAGGGGGGAGTCAGATATCATTCGGCACTTACAACCTCCTTTCAACAGCAAGAAATAAGAAATAAAATACAAGTAAGAAAATCAGCATATGAATTACAGACTTTGATCAAGATTGGAAGCTTGAGGATAGTTTACATTCATATAAGACCATTGAAGCGATTCTCCTAGAGCACCGGATTCCATAGAGGTTCCCATCGCTGGCTATTCATAATATACATCTGTGACAGATCTGCATTTGTGACAGCCATCGCCATTTAGATATGGTCATCGTGAGCTGAGTTGTATCCTTAGAGTTGGCAATCCATTTTGGAGAGAACTTACATGTAGTTGAGAGCGAGCTGTGTGAGCGATCAGTATCTAGAAACCGTGAAATACCATCTACAGATAGCATACAGTGGTCAGTCTACGTAAGGTCAAAGACACATCACATAACAACAACAATCAGACATTCATTAAGGTCAAGACAACGATCACTGTAGGAGTGTTGCAGCAGTGATCTCTCATCATATTGGAGGTCTGTCACACCACAGATCGGGTTGTATATCTTAGAATCAACTCTCTAGCCTACTCAAACAACTATGGAAAGAGGGGCAACAAAATCACAATCCTCATAGGAGGTTTCCAACGAAGAATCAAAGACCATTTGGAATCCAAATGGGGGTGCTTGAATAGACTTGAAAACCCAATCAAATTCACAATTAGGGGGGTGCATCAATCCATAACATCGAGATTGCCCCTTTTACCGGATAGGGTTGCCCCTTTTTCCAAGGTAAGTGCAAAGCAATGGGGGTAGAAAATGGCCAAAAAATGGGAATTTTTTCCTAAAAAATCAAAGTTTGTTATAGTTGGGGTAAATATTTGAAGCATTCCTAGATAGAATATTAACATGGTGTAAAAATATGAAATATATATATTTTTTCTAGTTTTCAAATATGTAATTTATTATATACCCAAATGATAAAAGTTGATTAAATAAAAAATGTACAAAGTGGTCTTTTGAAAAAACTATGTTAGAGACCAAAACATGTGCATGTACAACCCACATAAAAAGTAGTAAGTGAAAGTGTTTGTCAAAATCCTTTTGTGAACAAATGCATATGATGTTGAAGTTTGGTGTGGACTTTTAAAAAAAAAATAGCAAATATGTTTTTTATTAATTATTTAGTGGGATTAAGGTGTAAATATAAAAGCCCTTATGTATGACCCACATAATTTGACCTTAAATAATTATAACATGAAAAAAATAGTGTGCATAGAATGATGTCTAGATTGGTCACACATAAAACAGTTTAATTTAAAATCAGAAGTTATTAAAAATAGTAATATATGTCATTTCAAGTTTATGAGATCTTATGTTTAAAAATTAATAAATAAATAGAAAATTGGGTTTAATATTTAAAAATTACATATTTGAAAACTAGACATTCTCATCTATAGTGGATTTTAATTTCACAAAGAAATATTAAAAATAAAGCCATTAGCCATATTGTTGAAGTCAGGTTTATTAATAGATACTACTATGACATTGTACTTGCAAGTCCATGGTTTAGGTTCAGACTTCCAAGCCTAAAACCAAGGCAAAAACACAGGGGAAGATATTTGAATTTAAACATAACACATATCCGCTATAAAGGATATCTGTTATCTTTGTATTAGATACACATTTATGTAACGGATATTCATTGCTAACAAATATATGTTTACATAATGGGTATTTGTTTCTAATATAGTCATTGTACACCTTTATTCAATAAGGTACAATACAAGTAGAGTACTATTTTTCCTGATCACAAACTCACAATGACTATATATGCAAATATTTTTATTCTAATGTCTCTCACAATCTCTTTCAAACATTATTTTATTAATTTTTTTGCATGTCTTGTTCTTGAGATAATTGGTAGAAGGAATATTGAAGCATCTAAGAATCATTTTTAAAAGGGAATCAATCATAAGCAACATTTGCAATCATAAGCACCACTTTTTGGAGGAATCGAGCACATGCACCGTATTTAAAAGGAATCAAGCACACGCACCATTTTCAAAAGGGATCTTCAAGAAAAATTTGTAAAAAGGATATTCAAACACAAACACCATTTTCAAAAGGGTTCTTCAAATACAATGACCATTTTTTAAGGATTTCATGCATCATTTTTAAAAGGGGTTTTCAACCACCATTTTTAAAAGTAATATTGAACAAAGGATCTAGATCTATTTATATTTTAAAGAGCCCAAGGAGTGGATCTATTTTAGAGAGCTCTTGTTAATTTAATCAAGATTATTTGGTAATAATGAGATCAAAATAGAGATCAACAAACAAAGGAAGGTCTTGACACCTAAAGAAATGAAAGCACATTGAGAGGAGGCAAAATTAAAAGAGATAGGAGAGAGGATTTGACAAATGAAGAATGTTGGAGTATCTAATTTGGTGGTCGTAGAAGAGATAAACATTAAATAGGAGAACATTGAAGAGATGAAAATGGAAGAGGCAAATGTGGAAATGGTGAATGTAAAAGAGGAGAATATGGAAATGGTGGTTATGGAAACAAGTCAAGATAAGTCTTCAAATGTACTTAATGAGGAAATTAATACTAATTTTTCAAAAGGATGTGAATATATTGATGTTAAAATAAATTATACTATAAACAAAACAAGAGATTTAAATAACATAAATAATGATTTAAACATGAATATAGAGAACATATAACATGTAAACCATAATTTAAACATTGATGTAGAAAAAGATGCCAAACCTATTGATATTGAAACCCCCTTTTTTGAGGGCGAGGTAAAAAAAAAAAATTATTCAAATAAGGATAAATGCAAATATACAAGAGAGATTTCCAAATAAGAATTGCCATCAAGATAAATAGCAAAAAAAAAAAAAAACCACCACAAGTTCCTATAAAACCACCCAACAAAAAACATAGAAAAAATAAAGCACCAACCAAGACTCATCATCCTCAACCTTGAATAGTTGAGATCAGATACCCTTATCATCCTAAATAAGCTGAAGAAGCTGATGAGACTTTTCTTGGCCTAAATACCCCCAATCAACCACATTCCATCTACACATCTCTTCAAAGGTTCATTTAGCTAAACAATCAGCTACCTTGTTCCATTCTCTGGGAATGTGAACAAAAGAGATTGAATCAAAGCATGTGGCCAAACAAAGAATTTGCTTAACCACCATAACCAATCTTTAGGAGGACTCTTTAAAATTCATATTGTTCAACAAATAAACCAAAATTATAGAGTCAATCTCACAAATCACTCTTCTCCATCCCATTGCACTAGATATTTGTAAAGCCTTAAACATTGTTCAAGCTTCCATTCATTTTAATACTAAATCCATTCAGATCATAGACTTGGAAAGCAGCGATCAGCACTGGAGATAGTCGATCTGCTACAGTAGATTGGATTTCATTTTGGAAATAAATTGAAAATTTATATGCAATCTAGAACGGGACATTACATACAAGCTCATGGTGGGAATGAGGTAACTCCTATTCGCAGGTGATTTTTCCTAGCAACTCCAATTAGCACCAAACGATATAGGTGTCAATGACACCCTAGCACTCACCTTTAATGGTTCTACCCTTTATACTGATTGCTAAGAACAAAAAGATCAAGTCAGCATTAGTTGACTAGAGATTGTAGATTATTGCAGCAACAGTGAACTCTTGATCGCCCAAGTTTAATCGCCTCAAATTTTTATGCTTCGAACTTGTACAATTAGGAACTAGGGTCGATTACTTGGTATTTGTATGATGACACTAGCAAGTCATATGGTTAAACACTGATGCAAGTCATACGATTATAGAAGCATCCCAATCAACCACCCACATTTGAATCGACCACCTGCTTCTCTTAACCAGAAATCATACAGTTGCTTTCTTTAATCGCCGGTGTTCAAGTAATCGCCACAGTTGGTTGATTGCCCCTCTTTATGTTGACTATCCTTTTCAAATCGTATGACTTGAGGTGTGGGGGTCGGTGAGAGGAGGTCATACAACTTGGGGTCGTACGGCCCAGCCATACGACTTTTTCTCTTTTTTTTTCAATTCTTTACTTTTTTCAATTTTTCAATTTTTTTTTCTATTTTTACTTTTCGGGAGTGGATATTTTCCATTCTTTCAAAGTCCATTTTTTCCCATAATTTTTCCCAGTCCACCTTTTCGTCGTCTAATATGGTGGTTTCCACACCCTTAGTGCAACTTGTCTCCAAGTGTTCTCCTAACCATCGGGGCCATTTAGTTATTTCAGCCCCTTGTCATCTAATTCTTTTGCCATGTTTATTAAATGTTCTTTGTGATTGTCCACCATGGTTGGGCATTGTCATACTCCACGTTCCGTCACTCCATTGTTCAATCTTCGTGACGTGACAAAATATGCACTCTATGTATGCCCCTTTGAGACAATCATTTACACAACATCTCTCCGCTGGTTCTAACTTAAAAATTTGATCGACAAGGCAATCTTCGTCCATACCTTTATATAACATTCTTTCATCTATTAGATTCCACCCCTCAGGTTCTTGGAGCCATGACACCGATTTGCCATCGACTTTCAATTTTTGAGAAGTATACACAGCTCGCCACAGCCTTGACTTTGGTAGAGGCGTACTTCGGCATGCTCCCTCTGGCAACTATTTTTCACTGAATTCTTGCAGTGCATCATAATAGCCCGATCATTCGACTATGAATATGCTCTCGGCTATGTAACTTGTCCGTGGTGGGACCACTTCTTTTGGCAACAAAAATTCAAATTTGTCTCATACCTTGTTAGATTCTTTTATCCATTCGTCCCACTTGTCCTCTTCCAGACTTTGATCTTCTCGGTCGACCCAGGGGTCAAAATTGTTATCCTCAACCATCCCTTCTCTCATGCCTATGTAGGGTGAATATGGTATCCAGTAATCATAAATTCTCATGGATCGTACTCTTGGCCCAAAAAATCCAGTGACCTTGTCCAAGTGTGTGCTCGAGAAGGCCACTCCATCAATCCTTTCGTTTAAGTCCCCCATCACCAAACATTCTTTTACTCCATGGAATCCAACTTTGCTTGATTCATACTTCAAAGTATCGCCAACTTCCTTCTTCTTTTCACCTCCATTTCTACACTCCATGAAGTTTATAGATATTTCTTGTCTTTGTTTGTAGATCTTAATCTTCGACCCGTTCACTACATCCTTGATTGGAGTACCATCAAGGTTCTCAAGCTTTATGGACCCATTTTCGAGTACTTCCCATACCTGGAACGGTCCTAACCACCGCACCTTGAACTTCCCGAGTTTAATCTCGTTACAACCATTGTACTTGAGGACTAATTGTCCTTGCCGGAAGTTCATTCTCTGGATATGTTTGTCATGCCAATACTTGCGGTGTTTCTACATCACCTCCGTCGACCACTAAGCCAAGACTTGTTCATCAAGTTTATTCAATTGAATTAGTCTCTCCTTTAAGCTTTTTGTGTCACCCAATTGATTCTCTACTACTATCTGGAGGCTTGGAACCAAATACTCTACAGGTACCACGACCTCTTGACCATACATTAATTGAAAAGGCATGTGTCTCGTCATCACCTTGTAAGTCGTATGGTAGACCGATAGTACAGTTGACAACTTTTCTTCCCAATCTGTCCCTTCAATGCCACATGATTTGTGAATGACGGAAATTAGTATTTTATTTGTTGCCTCTGCCTGTCCATTTGCTCTTGGATAATAAGGACTCAACAGTGTGAAATATTTTGAACTTAGTTGTCATAAGCCAAATTACGTGGTTGATGAAATGTCCGCCACGGTCACTTGTTAACTGGATGGGAATTCCATACCTTGTGATTATCTATTCATAAATGAACCTGGCAGTACTCAATGTTGTGTTGTCTTCACAGGCTCGAGCCTCTGCCCACTTCGTCAAGTATTCGGTTGCCACTACTATGTACCGGCACCGATGTAGTTGGCTAACTTTCAACGGCCCTATGAAATCAAGTCCCCATCTCTCAAATAGCTCCTAGGGCTGCAAAGGTGAGAGTGTCATGTAATCCCTCTTCAAGGGCTTTCTTACCCTTTGGCATGTATCACACCCTACCACCCACTCTCGGGCATCTGTATACAGTGTTGGCCACCATAATCTTGCCAACAGAACTTTTCTTGCTGTGGCATCTAGTCCCATATGTCCGCCGACCAACCCCTCATGAGCTTCTTGTAATACTCCTCTTTTCTCACTCATCACACATCTTCGGAGTATGTGATCTAGCCCCATTTTATACAGGAGTCCATTTATTAATAGGAATGTCTTACTTTTTAGTGCCAGCTTCCTCCTCTCGCCTGACAGCATGTCTCTAGGAAATGTTGAAGTGGATAGATACCAATATCTTCATACAATGGTGGTAAAGCAACAATCTGAAATAGATGTGCATCCGGGAAATCTTCATTTACCCCTTCCGATGGTTCTCTTATCTTAATCCTGGAGAGCTGGTCAGCTATTACATGGCTCTTTCCCAGGCGTACCACTATTGTAAATGTGAATTCTTGCAAGAGTAGTAACCATCTGCTGATGCATCCTTGTATGATTGGCTTATTTACCAGATACATCAATGCCTGATGATCTACGAAGAAGGTGAAAGGTGTTGCCAATAAATAGTGCCTGAACTTTTGCACCGCGTAGACCATTCCTAATGCTTCCCTCTCCGTTGTACTATAGTTCCATTCTGCGTTTGAGAGTAGTCGGCTGGCAAAGAACATTGGGTGGTCAAGTCCTTGTGGTCCAACTTGTGCCAAAGTAGCCCCGATTGCAAAATTGCAAGCATCGACATGCACATGGAGTTCTTTGTTCCAGTCCGGGTAGGCAAGTATGGGTGAGCTAATCAGCCATGCCTTCAATTCATTGAAGGCTTTTTCTTGCTCGTCCAACCAAATGAATGTTACTCCCTTCCTAGTAAGCATGTCGAGCGGGTAGGAGACTTGTGCAAAATTCTTTATAAACCGCCAGTAATAACCGACATGGCCGAGAAAGGACTTGACACCCATGAAATCTCTTGGTGCCTCCATTTGTACAATAACCCTTATCTTATCTGGATCCGTCTTTGATCCTGCTTTGCAAACTGTGTCCAAGGAGTTTGCATTGTGGTACCATGAATCGACACTTTTTCGGGTTCAGAGCTAGTCTCGCGGATCTACAATGTTCCATGCACTTAGTGAGGGTTTTCAGATGGATTTGTTGGTCACTATAGATTGACCAGTCATCAAGAAAGGCCTTGAAATTCCCCACTGACATCTTGTCAAAAATATGAAGAATTATCCTCTGGAAGGTGGTTAGAGCATTGCATTGCCCAAACGGCATCTAGTTGTAGGCATATACTCCATCTTCTGACACAAATGTAGTCTTTAGCTTATCCTCTTCGACTATGATGATTTGGTTGTAGCCGGAGAAACCATCCATAAATGAATAAATTTCATGTTCGGCCACTTCTTTGACAATTGAATCTGTGAACGAGATTGGAAACATGTCCTTAATGGTTACTGCATTTAGGCACCTGAAGTCCACACATCCGAATTTGCCCTCCTTGTTTGAGTGAGATGACAATCAGGGATACCCATTCACATGTGTCCACTTTGAAGATATGTCGACTTCCAACATTTTTTCTATTTCTTCTTGGATTTTTGCTGCATAGTTTTATTCATCCGATAAGGCCTTTTTCTCACTGGTCTTGCTCCTGGTACCAATGGTATTCTATGAACACATAACTCTAGAGGTATTCCCTTTAGATCCTTATAGGTCCAAGCAAACACATCTTTATACTCTATGAAGATTTTGAATGCAGCTGCCTTAAGTACTGGATCCCAGTCATCTCCTACCAAAATTACCTAAGGATTGCTTTTCTCTCCTAGGTTCGCCTTCCTCGTCGAGGGTTCTTCATACATGATGACCTTATCTGGTTCAAATTTGTGTGCAAGTGTACTCTCTGTTTTAGCATCTCCCTCTTTGTATTCTTCATATGTGGTGGATGCTTCAAACTTTGCAAATGGAGCCACCTTGGCGCAAGTGGGACCCCAAGGCCTCGACCACCTGGTATTTTTTGCTAGTTGATTACTCTCGAAGGTTGAACGCAACTATAGTACGACTAAGAGGGAGGCACTCGGGATGGTCTACTCAGTCCAAAAGTTCAAACTTTACCTACTAGCAACACCATTTACCTTTTATGTGGATCACCAAGCACTCATGTACTTAGTAAACAAGCCCATAATACAAGGAAGAATCGGCAAATGGCTACTTCTGCTACAGAAGTTCACCTTCACGATCATCGTATGACCGAGGAAGAGTCATGTGATAGCAGATCAGTTGTCACGAATCAAGTCGGGAGAACCGGCTGAAGGAGTGAACGAGGACTTCACGGATGCCCATCTATTTCAGATAGCATCCCTACCTCCCTAGTATGAAAAAATCGGTGAATATTTGTCGACGTCAACTTTCCCTCAAGACATGTCATCCAATGAAAGAAGAAAGCTCGCTCTCAGAAGCAAGACATTTCAACTAATTAATGAGCTCCTCTACAAGATGGGGCCGGACCATATCTTGCGGAGATGCATAATGGAAGAAGAAATAAGAGGGGTACTTCAAGAAGCCCACAAAGGACTGGCCGGGGGACACATGGGACCAAATGCAACTGCAAGGAAAGTCTTATTGGCCAGATTATGGTGGCCAACACTACACACGGATGTTCGAGAATGGGTGATGGGATGTGATACTTGCCAAAGGGTAGGGAAGCCCTTGAAGAGGGCTTATATGCCTCTATCACCTTCACAACCCCAGGAGTTGTTCAAGAGATGGGGACTTAATTTTATAGGGCCACTAAAAATTAGCCAACTGCATAGATGTCGATACATAGTGGTAGCAACTAAATATTTGACCAAGAGGGCCGAAGCTAGAGCACTTGAAGATAATACAGCCTTAAGTACTGCGAGGTTCATATATGAATAGATAGTCACAAGGTATGGAATTCCAATCTAATTGACAAGTGACAGTGGGGTACACTTCGTCAACTACGTGATATGGCTTATGACATCGGAGCTTAAGATATTCCACACTCTCTCGAGCCCATACTACCCAAGAGCAAATGGACAGGCAGAAGCAACGAATAAAGTACTAGTGTCTATTATCCATAAATCATGTGGAATTGAGGGGACATACTAGGAAGAAAGATTACCAGCAGTACTATGGGCCTACCGAAAAACTTACAAAGTGACGACCGGGCATACACCCTTCTAGTTAATGTTTGGCCAGAAGGCCGTAGTACCAGTAGAATATTTGGTTCCGAGTTTATGGATAGCCGTAGAGAATCGACTAGGCGACATAGAAAGTCTAAAAGAGAGATTATTCCAATTGAATAAACTTGATGAAAGATGGATCCTAGCTCAATGGTCGACGGAGATCATGCAAAAACGATGGAAATACTGGCATGATAAGCACCTTCGAAGAATGGACTTCCGACTCGTGCAGTTAGATTTGAAATATAACGGTCGTAATGAAATCAAACCCAGGAAGTTCAAAGTGCATTGGTTAGGACCGTTCTGAGTACGAGAAGTACTAGGAAATGGGTCTATAAAGTTCAACAATCTGGATGGTACTCCAATCAAAGACGCAGTGAACGGATCAAAATTAAAAAGTTACAAACAGAGACAAGAAACAATAGCTATAAACTTCATGGAGTGTAGGAACGAAGGAGAAATGAAGAAGGTGCTAAAACTTCGAAACATGAACCAGGCAAGTTTGGGTACGAGGGACTCGAAGAACGTCCTGTGGAGATGGATACAAACAGTAAGATCGCCGGAGTGGCTTTCCCAAGCACACACTTGTAAGAAGTCACTGGATTGTTTGGACCGAGAGTACGATCAATGAGGATCGCGGATAACCATTGGAGGTTGTATTCACCCTACACTGGTGTGAGAGAGGGTATAATCGAGGACAATAATTTCAACCCTTGGGTAAATCGAGCGTGAAGATGCCGAAGATGAAGCGTGGGACGAGTGAATTAAAGAATGTAAAGTAAGAGAAAAATTTGAATTCTTATTGCCAAAAGAAGAGAAAGCTCCACTGCAAAGAAGATATTTAGCAAAAACTATGTTTATTGTGGAACGTTTGGCCTACTATGATGAAATCCGAGAACAAAGTGAGAGAACTTGCCAAATGGGGCAACCTTGGAGTGCACCAGTTCCAAGAAGTCGGATTTGGAAAGTGATATACAAAACGAGACATCTCAAAATCAACAAGGATGGAAAAACAATTCAATGGATCCAAGAGCCCACCAAACTGAATTTAATCAATGGGAAGGACCACTCGGAGTTTGTCGATCAAATCTTCGAGTTAGAAGAAGTCGACCAGTGTTGTTCGAATGATTCTCCAGAAGACCTATGTCAACTACATTTTTCGTCACATGTCAGAAATCAAGATTCTTGAGGAAGATGGGAAAATGGCGAAATTGGAAAATCTTAAAAGGAGAAAACCCAAGGAAAAAGTAGATTGAGGAAATTCGGAAATTTGAATAAAAAATCGAAAAAAAAATGAAAAATTGAGAAAAAAAAAAAAAAAAGGAAAATTGAAAAAGAAAAGAGAAAAAACTATAGCCATACAACTATAGGTCACACGTCCTTTCTAAGTGACAATGGAACTTTTAATCGACCACTCCCTTTAACACTCAAACTCTTGGTAAAAAACAAAGAAATCCTCTTCATCGACAGGAGTTGGTAAGTTTTTTCAAAAGCAGTCGTACGACTGGGTGCATCGCCAAGAATAAAAGAAATCAACATCTCAATCGACGCTGAAGATTTATGACCTCCGCCCTCCCCAATCAGCATATAAGTTATCCAGTCTCAAGTAATGACAAAGGTCGCGGCCATACGATTGAAGATGCTCTAAAATAATCAACACAGGCCATACAACTGAAGGTACTTCACAATCGATAGGAATCTGCATCAATAAGAAATTTTTAAGGAAAATTGACCAAGGAAAAAAATAAGGGAACCATACAAAGAAATGAAACCCTGTTCAAGCAACCAAAAATATTAACGTGTATGGCTTACAGAGGCAAGGAGGCCTGTGATGTCACAGTTTCAAATGCAGAAGATTGTCATACAGCTAGGAGTAGAGGCCGACCATTCACCAACAGCATCATTTTGTCATACTAGGTTCTACGCCAAGATTGGAGTTTGCCTGCCGTACAAAGCCAAGGCCGTACCAAGGATTGTTCATTCTGAGGTGCGAACGTGCATAAAATCATTGCGGTCGTACAAGGGTGAGATAATTATTATCCAGTTTCTAGCACATAGTGAGAAGTTGTGTAGTTGGGTAGTGCATTTTCAATAGTCGAGAGAAATGGCAACGAAATTACACAAGAACCAGCTGGCAAATTTAGACCAAAAATTTTGAAGGATTCCGAGAAGAAGAAAAAACCTAGTCAACCAGCCGCAAAAGAAAAACCCCCAATAAACTCCATCAGCTGGAAGAGTCTAATAGGAAACGAGTGTCGCACTTGGTGGCAGAAACATGCAGCCGACCACCCTCTGAAAGAAGCCCTCATCAATTCGAGAGTGGATAAGGTAATACTAGCCCTTATATTTAATTACAAAGAGTTTGAACCATTCCTTAGAAGCATGTTGGCACATTATAGCAGCCTCAAAAATCAAACAAAGGTCCAATATATGCACACGACAGTCACAGTTACATTCAAACCCGAGGATTTTACAAGGGTTTTTGGCATCCCTAGCTGGGGAATAGACGTAACAAAACCTCCAGCGAAGGTACACAAACAGGGAAAGAAGCATTCATTGATAGACTCTGTAAACCAGATATGCCATAGGAAGCCAGGGCCAAGATTCGGGGAAAAGGCAATAGAGGAATCAGGAAGGATGATTTAGTTGATGATGAGTGGAGATGTATCATGGATGTCATTAAAAGTAGGTTGATTAGGGCAACAAGGTCATCAGACATTGCAGTGTGGATGGCAAACTACATGGTTGGGCTGCGGGAGAGCACAGTATACAATTGGGCAGCAGTACTGCTCCAGCGCATTCAGGAATTCATGATGATGAAGCATTAAAACATTTTACATGACACATCACTTGATAGCCTTATTTTTGGATGCCATATATAGGCAGGTGCCATTCTTGGCGGGTGGCCAGTTTCAGTTAGACCCCGACTATGACCCCGCTATACCAACAATTTTTAGATGGGCCAAGTTGGGTGTACCTTCAGAACAGAAATCTGCAATAAAGAAAAGGAAGTACTAGACCATGGATACATCTACAAAGGAGGAAGAGGACAACATAGATGAGGAAGAGGTAGAGGAGGTGTCTTCCTCAACCTCCGCCACCTTCGACATACCTCGGACAGAGCAAATACTTCGAGATGACGCTCAACCAGTAGCCGGGGTAGGGGCACTTGCACCAGTGGAAATACAGGATAGCCCTACACCCACTACCCGCACAGGATGGTCACTTAAGCATGGTGCACGCATGGATTGGCTTAGCACGTAGGGAACCTCTCTTGGGCCAGAGGACTTCCCTCCCTTGAGCCCCGCTCGGGATGTACAACTGACTATTGCGGAGGATATTGTACAGGTAGTGTAGCCAGTAGTAGTGCAGCCAACTACTGAGCAGGGTCCTACAGTTGTTTCTGTAGTTGTTCCATTACAGCAGAAGGAGGTATCAGTAATAGAGGCAATGGACCTCTCTGGTGAGACATCTGGACAGGACCACGAGTCTTCATCTTCTAAACCACCGAGCCCAGGGGAGCTCACTGTTACTTTGAGCAGACCAGACCCAGAGGACCCATTTGGCACTGTGGTATGGTATGTGCAGGACTTGGAGTCCTTAGGAGCACTTATCACTAGTGTGGGAGGACTTTCACGCCAATTGGATAGTACGCATTCACCATTGGTGTTATAGGAGGCTCAGCGCAATGAGAAGTGGGTGACGGAGGAATGTGAGAGAATTCACTTGGACTTTTACAAAGCAAGGGTGGCCAGCGAAAGAAACCTCAGAGATGAGGAAAGCATCGTTGCCCACAAGGAAGGTAACATTCTTTGGTGGTAGGGATAGTGAAGTGTTGGCTGCTTTGTACAACATTGAAGAGAACTAAAGGGGTGTATTTTATGCATTACAGAATGAGTCCGCTAAGGGAAAAGCCAAACTTAGGAAGGCCTCCAAGGCACTGGAGGAAAAAAAAAGTATGTATGAAGATCAACTCACTCATTCCAAGGAGCAGCTAGCCCATCAGCAAGCCTTGACGGAGATGGAGAAGAACAAAACAGAGGCTGCCCAAAAAGAGTTAGTAGCTAAGGTGCAGGAGTTGTCAGCTACACAGCATGAGTTGACAGTTAAGGAAGAGCCACTGGCAGCACAAGGTCAAACCATAACCAACCTCTCTAGTTCACTTGAGCAGACAAAGAAACAACTGGCACAAGCTGTCCTAATGGTGAAAGATGCTAGAGAGGTGGAGCAGAAGGCCTCTTATTACTTCAAGCAGCGCATCGAAGAGGTCTACTGACTACGCACCCTACTTTCCCAGCAGCAGCAGCAAACATCAATGTCAGCGCCATCGCCATCCACTCTTCCAAGGACGCCCACCTCCCTTCCACCTACTTCTCAGTAGAGTAGTTTTTGGGTTTTGAATTTTTGTATACGAGTCATCTGGAAGACTAAAAATTTTGGGGGGGGATAATGCTAGCGGCATTATATACTTGTGTAATTAGTTATGTGTTGGTTAAGATCGGTGAGGTTGTTACCTTCCGACAATTGTAGTTGGTCGCGACGGTTGGCCACCCAGGCAATCGTCGACTTCCTTTATATACTTGTCGTAGCATTGTAATGGACAGTCAGTTTTTGGATGTGATTGTATATGCGAGTTCTGAATTAATAGAGATATGAGTTCTACTATGCAATTGCAATGAGCATATTGTTATGAAGTTACTTTATTTGCAATTCATGTATTTTATGTTTACTCTGTATAATTTATCTAGACTCAATGGCCAGTAAACATGTTGCTGCCACAATTGAGGTCAATGAGAAAAGGGTCACTTTTCCCTTCTCTACCCTTTTTAGATTTCAATGTTTACAAGACAAGAACTTCCCTATTGCATCAACTCTAAAAACATTTGCTTTAAAAAAGATATAATTTTTTACTGCCTGCAAGCCTATGGGATAAGGGATTCAAATTCAATATTGAAACTTTGCAGAACAACTTCCGTTGGAAATTACCAAAGAAGTAGAAATAAAGAGAGGTCCACGCTCTCCTATATATGTTTTTGGGCACAAACCATAAGTACAGCCATCCTCCTCAGTCTCGGCCAACAAAAGATTTGATGTGGAAATCCTATAAAGGGAGCATTCAAAGTAGAAGATTGTGAAAGGACACTATGAATACACTAGGGAGCCGTGTATAGTGCAAGATTAGTCCATTCAACTCAATGCTAGTGATGGACATTGTCCTACTTTGTCACTTAAAAAACCTTGCTACTTATGATAATGACATAGGATTGGACAAAGTGGGTAAAGTCCAAGACAGAGAAAGGAAAGAGGATGATTGAGATTGCGGTCACTAATGTTTTTTGGTCGGATGTGAGATATATCGCATCGTTTGTATCCCTTGTTTTCAGCCTCGTTGGATTTGGAGATTCTGACAGACCCAGCCTTGGGGAGATCTGCAAGTGCATTGATAGCATGTTTGGCTAGAAGAAGATAAGACAGTCGTTAGAGAAACCCAACCTACAATTTTACCTTGGGCATATTCAGCCCATCATTCAGCAAAGGTGGGAGAAGTTGAACACCACTCTATGTTTACTCGCCTATCTGATAAAATGAATACTTGAAATAATTTACAGAATTACCAATACATACCAGATAGAGGAGTAAAAGTATATATTTATTAGCACATGAGAGTATTACAAAAGTAGACCAGAGATGGTCGGCCAAGGACCTGAGTTGATCCGACTACATCATACTACTTTCCTTGACGATACAATGACTATTTAAAAGATCCGACGGTTGCCAAGAGGAACACAACTGTCAACTAACTAACTCAGATGAACTGACTCTTACAACCACCCGAGAGCCGACAAACAATTAATACATAGTTGGATAACCCAAATTATCAAATATAATAATCGACATTTTACATTGACTAAATCATCCCCCCCAAAAGAAAAAATCGTCTTCTAGACGACGGAAAAACATAAAGCTTCAAGTGACCTCAAGTAAGATATTCCCCGCTGGTGACAACATTTCAGACGAAGAGCTTGTATGTAGACTTGGAAGAATCCACAGAATAGAAGTAGAACCAAATCTTTAGAACATATGCTAATGATTGAAAAATACTGAAGACCAACCAACCAAGGGACCCCTTCAGATTGCACACTGAAAGTTGTGAATGTTGTTCTGAATCGATCACTGACTGCAAGCACCTTGGAAGCATTCCGATCATGAAAAGATTGCTTAGTGTCCCCATATGCCATGAATGTACATCCATTTAATTCACCAACCAACAAGAATGATTCCTTGTTTCTATCTGGTTTGATGGGGGTCTGGGGGCAACGCCCCCAGCGGTGCCAAGGGGCAGCACCCCCAGCGGGGTCGAGGCGCAGCGCCCCTGGCGCACTCCCTGTCGCAATACAGGGCGGGGTCGAGGGGCAGAGCCCCTGCTACCAAGCCCAAAATAAGACCTTTAAAACCATTTGATCCTTCATGGCGCACATCATTTTTTTGATACTTGACAAAATCCAACACTCATTTTCAGTCCAAAAACTCGTACGGTCGGCAACAAAGGAACTCGTACGGTCGCGGTGACTTGGCAGAAGACCTCAACTCGTACGGCGGAGTTGATGTCCAAGAAGGCTCTCATATGGATCTAAGAGGTCAACTTTGTACAACTGTGAAGAGGAACCCGTACAGCAAGTGCAAGAGACCACTCGTACGACATTAGAAAATTTTCAAACCGTACGGCGAAAAAAACTCATGAGCACTCGTATGGTAGCAGAGATGAACAAACTCGTACGGTGGAAGATAAAAAAAAACTCATAACAAGTTTCAAGTTGTACGATGGCAGTCTTAATTCGTACGGCTCACACAAACCAAGAACTCGTACAGATGGAATGATTCGTACTGTATCTGACAGGAAGGACTCGTACGACACTGAGGACTACTCGTATAGCACTGAGAGGAAGGACTCGTACGGCTAAAAATTCCAATCTTCTCATTTTTTTGCCAACTTCGTATGGCTACCTTCACTCCAACTCATACGACTAGTGCATATGGGAGTCGTACTTGCAAACTCGTACGGAGGTGAAGAAATCTCTGAGACTCAGCAATCAAATTAACTCGTACAACTTAGGCCTTTTTTTTTCCTTCATACGGCATCAAAAGGTTTTCTCATTGATAGAACTGACTCGTATGGCCTTGTTGAGGGAGATAGGTCGTACGACAAACTTGTACAGCCACTTTGTCACTTTTTCAATTTTCTAATTTTTTTTTTTCAATCTTTCAATTTTTCTCTTTTTTCTATATATATATATATATATTTTCATTTTTTCAAAAAAAAATTTCCGACATCAAATTTTTTTTTTCGTTTTTTCCAATTTTCCATCCATAACAAACTGAATAGAGTCTTTATGTTTTCTCTTCGGCGAGGTCCACCTGTTATCTGCCTCTCCGACTATAGAAATTTCTTGTCCCGTAATCCCTTCTCTGCAATGTTTCCTTCTTTATTAATTTTGCAATCCAGAACTATTGTCTTTTTTGAGCAGTGTACTACATTCCGCCCACATAAACTGTCTGACTTTCTAAATTCATCTTTTCTCTGTTGCTTTCCACCAATCGCCATAACTTCAATAAAATTACAAGTTGACGGAAATACTCCATAATCCTTATTCATCCGGTATGGTCTCTTTCTAACTGGTCTCGCTCCTAGTACCAATGGTATTCTATGAATGCGTAATTCTGGAGGTATTCCTTTCAAATTTTTGTATGTCCAGGCAAGTGTGTCCTTGTATTCGAGGAGGATTTTAAATGTTTTTAATGGGTTCCAGTCGTCTCCTACTAAAATCGCCTGAGGGTTACTTTCCTCTCCCAGATTGACTTTCTTCATCGAGGGTTCTTCATACATGATGATCTTCTCATTATGGGCCGGCGTATTGTCTATTTCAATATCTCCTCTGTATTCCTCATATGCCACTGCAAAAGTATGAGCTACTCTCAGTTGGTTATTATCTTCCTCAAGTTTGTCACTCGTCGACAGAGATTCTTTCTTGCCAAGTGGTTGAGCACTCGTCAGCCGAGATTTCCCTTCATCGAGTGTCTTACTCATCAACAGTGTTTCACCTGTCGACCAAAGTTTGCCGAGTGTTTCACTAGTCGACCAAGAGTTGCCGAGTGTTTCACTCGTCGATCGAGAACTCTCGTCATCTTCTCTTATTTGGATCATGTTACGTTCCGGTTCAAAAAATTCAAATGGAAGAGTCCACTAAAAGAATTTGTTTCATCTTCCGAGCATTCCTGTAGCTTCAGTACGCCTTCATCATCTGGTTCCATGGGCCCTCTTTCTCCCTCGACCAATGTCTCACCTTCGTCTGAATAATAATCAGATGCCATTTCTTCGCTGACAGTTTGAGTTCTAAGGTCAATGACAAACTTCTTGCCTTTGTTTTCTATTGACAAGGTGTTTTTCTTCCAGTTGTGGTCGGCCTTGGCGGCTATTAGCCACCCTCGGCCAAGTAGTGCATCATAAGTTGCATTGCGTGCTGTAATGACTACAAAATTCAATAGAAACTGCTGACTACCGATCCTTACTTTTTGAGCCATTAGCACTGCCAGCGCTTTGATCCCGTGCTGGTCAGCGCCCACTAACTGGAAGTTTTGTGGCCATAAGGTGGGTTTTCCAAGACTCCTCCAGGTATCCTCCGGGAGTACGTTTACCCCAGAGCCTCCATCCACAATTGTATTTGTCAAAGTATTTCCAAGGATCTCCATGTGGATTACTGCCGGTTGCTTCCCCACGCCAATGGACAACAACATCAGATTGATAACTTGTTCGCCTTGTGGTGGCGGTTCTACTCTGACGTCGTCATCATTTGTTTTGTTGTTCTTCTCACTCCGTTGTTCTTTGTTCACTGTGTTAGATATTGCTACCCTTAGTTGTGGCACACTTTGCAAGAGGTCTGCCATTTTGATTGGCACAGTAGTCTGCAGAACTTGATTTGCAATATTTTTATCAGACTCCAACCGCGTAAACGTGCTTGTTTTCTCATTAGAGTGCCTCCGTTCATTTTCCATGGCCTTTTCAACTTCCATCTGTGCTTCTCGAATTCTTTCCTTCTCCGTACGAGGGTCAGGGTAACTCACCTTCTTCATTTGTGCTCGAGTAATGGCAAGAATTGCTTCCTCCCCATCTTCTATGTCAATATGATTAATACTAACCTTCTATTTCGGGTAGTTGTTATCTTCGTGGTCACCCAGTCCACACCATTTACATAGCATGCTTACTTTATTCCGGTTGTTCTGGCATTCTCTGGCAAAGTGCCCCCATTCGTTGCACTGACGACATTGGATTATCGGTCGTCCTTTGGCATCGTATTGTATTTGACTTCGACGTCCTCTTTGATTTTGATAACCGCCTGGAGATACGTTATGTGGCTTTGATGGAGGGGACTGCTCTCCCTGTGTAAAGAGTACTTGTGTACTCCTAGTCTTCAAGTTATACGGGCACTCTTTTATCGAATGACCCATAACCTGACAAATCTCACAAAACAATTTTTTGGGACAATTACTTTTGGTATGACCTTCACTTTTGCACTCAGTACACCAGAGTTCAGTGGATTCTTTGTTGGTTTCTGTCTTCAATTCTTTCATCATCTGGAGCATGTCCCTTCGGAGCGCTTGTACCGTTCCTGACTCGCTATCACTGTCGTCATTTGAACTACCATCTTTCTCTATTTTTCTTTTACTACGGGACATTTTGTCTTCACTTTCTATATCCATCGCCCGATTGTAGGCTTCTACGTACGAAGAGGGTGGTACTATCTTCATCTTTTTTCTTAATGACAAAATTAAACCTTCGATGAACCACCTTTTCTTAAGACCATCAGCGAGTTCTTTTTCTAATTTTACAAGTACCTCTTTAAGTCTTCGGTTATAAGTTCGTACGTTCTCATGCTTGCCTTGCCTGGTATTGTAAATTTTGGCTACTATTTCATTATCATCTCGCAGCAACTTAAATTCTTCTTCAAAGGCCTTTAATTTCTCCCATGTGTTTCGGGATGCTTGGTCAAGTTCGGTATACTAGTCAAGTGCTACACCTCGCAAGGTGGCTGGAAAAGACCGTAGCCAAATTGCTTTATCATCTTGCCCATTTGTTGTCCAAATTGTCTCACAAGTCTTACAGTGCCTGGTGGGATCCTCCGATCCATTGCATGTAAATTTCGGCAACTTTTGCTTTTCTCCAATGGGGCTTACCATGGTTTTGTTCTGATGCAAACCTCATGCCTGGAACTCACTTGCTAGGGAGTTTCGATTTGAACATTCCGGTGCTTCTCTCACACTCTCGGCCACGTTAGAATCCTCCACTCTCCCCGCAACATCAACGTTCTGCGCACTTGTTTCGCCTTCAGATTTGCTTTTATACGCCCTTGGCTCGGCTTCTTCTCCTTCGATTGACAACCCTTCGATGCCTCGAAGATTGCTCTCGTACGCTTCTATGAAGGAATCTGACTCTGACTTCCACCGTCCCTCGTCCAGAGGCTGTTGTCTTGACTGTTCAACTTGATCGGAAGGATCAATGCACTCTTCGTCTAGCAATGAAAGGTGTCTGGCGATTGCCTCCCACTCTGCCCTTGTGTGAATATTTGTAGTGGAAATGTGTTCGGTCTCCCAACTACGAGTCTCCTACTCGCGCTCTGACTCCGACTTTTACTTTAGGATGGGCTTCAGCTTCGGGCTTCAGCAATCTCTCTTAGTCTTCTTCTACGTTCTCTTTGTTCTACTAGCCTAAGAGATCTTCTGATCTCTTGATCCTGACCACCTGGTCTCTTCTCGCCTTTATTGGGGTCTAAGGGCATGAATCTCTTCTATCGGACCCGATTTCTTTTAAGGCAATGGCACCAATGTTTACTCGCCTATCTAATAAAATGAATACTTGAAATAATTTACAGAATTACCAATACATACCAGATAGAGGAGTAAAAGTATATATTTATTAGCACATGAGAGTATTACAGAAGTAGACCAGAGATGGTCGGCCAAGGACCAGAGTTGATCCGACTACATCATACTACTTTCCTTGACGATACAATCACTATTTAAAAGACCGGACGGTTGCCAAGAGGAACACAACTGTCAACTAACTGACTCGGACGAATTAACTCTTACAACCACCCGAAAGCCAACAAACAATTAATACATAGTTGGATAACCCAAATTATCAAATATAATAATCGGCATTTTACATTGACTACACTCTACACATGGCTTCATATGCATGTTGGACATGTTGTCATTGATGTCAAGAAGGTAGTCATGATTGTTGTTATGAACAAGCAGACGAGAGTATAAGAAATGGTTGTCATTGATGTCAACATAGCAATATGATTGAATGAAAGACACGGAGCCATTGACGATGTCATTGATGTCAAAGGTTGAAGAAATTGTCGAAGGTTGTTATTGGTGTCAAGAGTGTATCGACAAGACTATCTGCGAGATTGTTGGCGAGAAAGACGTATAATGAGATTGTTGGAGAGATGGTGAAATGAGAAGACTCGTATATGATGGCCAACTAAGATATGATAAGAAGCAAATATAAAGTAAGCGATCAAGTGTTGTGAAGAGATCAAAAAGGACAAATCTATAATATAACCATTGAAGTCTTTGATCATTATTGTCTTTGAAAGAATATAATTATAAAGAAGTCGTTTTCATGGTTTAAATTAAAGATTTAAACCATTCTAGAGATATTGGCCGACTATCAAGGATAAAATTCAAATAAATGAAACAAGGTGGCTGACTTACCCTATGGGCTGACTCACCCAAGACAAGCATAAGAAAAAACCAACAACTCATATAAGACAAAGTATGATGCAATTCAGATGGAGCAGTGAATATAATTATAATGAAAGGCAGCGAATATATTTTTAAAAAGAGGTCGACTTCCACAAATGGTAGCACTTCCCATATAAGACAAAATATCTTATTTAAATCAGTGTACATAAGGTGTGATTAAATAGAATTCAAGATGACCGATTAAAGACTATGAAGTGGTGCAGTCATTAAAAGGGACAGATAAGATTAATATAATGAAAAAGGTGCAATTTAAATATAAGGAGGTGCGATTAGTTAAGAAAGATATTAAGGAAGAGGCAGCGGTCAAGTTTAAAGAGTCATGTCTATTTGTTATGACATCACTTTTGTCAAGGGATGTCTCTCTTCATGAAAGTATGAAGGTATATATGATACTTGTGTTTGGCAATTGGTAAAGAGAGTGTGAAGTGTAAAAGCAATATCTGAAATACACATTCAGATCTGCATATGAGAATATAAGATCATCATTGTGGGAAGCATAAATGCAGATTTGAGAGAGGAGTGTGTGGCAGTTTTGTGTGAAGAGTTTGAGCAGAAATAAGAGGAATCTATGCAAAGATAAAGAAGAGTTTGGGCAGAAACAAGAGAAGTTTATGCAGAGATAGAGGACAAGTTTGGATCAGATTTGAAGGAAGAGAGTAGTCATATTATGGATCAGATTTGAAGGAAGAGAGCAATCATATTTTGGATCAGTTTTGTGAGAAGAGATTGTGTAACTTTTGGATCAGATTTGAATGGAAGAACATTAAGTGAGTTGCGATCAGATTTGTAGAAGATAGTGATCCAGATCCGTGGAAGGTTGATGCCTTAACGAGAGATTGGTGTCTCTTACTGGGTTGGTGCTCAATTGCGGATTAGTGCTCACGAAATCTACAAGCGAGGATTGGAGTTGTTCCCCTTGAAGGCCACAAGGTGAGGAAGAGCTTCATGAAAGCCCTCAAGAAAATGCATAATGTGGAGGAAAATTCATTGGTTAGAGCTGAGTGGATCAGATTCACTAAACTCAATGGCTACAAGAGTTCAGCAAAGATTGACAGGCACACTTTGACACAAGAAACCAGTTAGTTTGAGGTGACTATATGGGCCTCCAAGATTTCTGCATACACTTGTCTGTTCTCATAGGGTTCTAGTTCCCACGCTAAGAGGAACTAATCCAAATATAGCTTTATCCACTCTTTTAAGAGAAACAAACTTAGCTCTAGGAGAGCAGAAAAACTTCTTGTACACAGTGTTGTGCATCTCATTGATTGATATACACCAGAATAAAAGCAAAGCTCAACAATATGGTTGGATGTAGAGTCTGAGGAGCTATAGAATGCGGACCACAATGTGCATTTGGGATTGGTTGGGCTCACATTGTAGGATAAAGTTCAATACCACAATTCCAATGACGAGGAGCAATTTCCATTATTTCCATTAGATGACTTCTCCCATTTTTTAACTTGTTCCTCAAACCAGTTTATGCATATCGTCTTTTGGCATTGTCATTTTGTCATTTTGATGTTTGTCACTTGTAGTTGTGATTCTCAAATCATTTGTACTTACTTTCATTGATATAAATATAAAAATTTACATCATATCATTATGATTATCAAATGGACGAGTGGATCAATGGAATGTCACAGCAAATTCAGCACATTATATATACTTTTTGAAATTTCCACTTCATTTAAGCTATTTTCGATTTTATTTATTTGTATTTTAAATTATAAATAATATTTTTTTATTGTTTTAATACCCATCCCCATGCTGTCCCCAGAATCCAGTAAATTTTTTGCCGTTCACATGCCTCCCTTTCTCTGAAACTCAAAGAAATACTAGTCCATACTATATGAGAAACTGAAGACAAGATGAGCAAACTGTATGAATCATGTATCTTGTAAAATGCTTACCATTATGGTAAACTGTAATACCATTACTTGGAAGCTTATAGTAGCCATTTGGCAAAGCTATGTGTGTGTATAAAGCATTCACATAAGCACAGCTAATTAAAAAATAAAAGTAACATCATTGCAGAGTAAGAGAGGTGGAATGATGCAAGGTGAGGTAGGACAGAAATACACAGAAGATGGTTGGTTTAACACCTGAAGCAT
This sequence comes from Cunninghamia lanceolata, assembly GCA_027924645.1. Classification (NCBI taxonomy): domain Eukaryota; kingdom Viridiplantae; phylum Streptophyta; class Pinopsida; order Cupressales; family Cupressaceae; genus Cunninghamia; species Cunninghamia lanceolata. Next base: position 130,716 of record BSBN01000834.1, read on the forward strand.
GCCACTTTTAACTGCTGATAATGAAACGTCAATGAGGAAGAAATACAATGGCGGCATTGGCGGCCGCACCATGTTTTCAGTTGGTGCGACAAATTCAACACTGCCCTGGGAAAGTTCAGGATGTTTATCAGCATCTTGTCGCCTTCCATTCATATCCAATGGTGCAAAGTATTCTCCAGAAACTGCTCATAGTACATCCAAAACTGCAGTTGTTTAATAAATAAAAATTTGATGAAACCAAAATGGAAAACCAAGTTGCCATAGGTGATGATATCAGAAAACTAAAATGCAAATTTCTGTATACAACAAAACAGTGAAACAGAACTTGTCACTTCTCTCAATTTTATTTCACTTTAAAATGAAGACATACAAATGAAAGCTGGCTAAAAGAGCCAGAATGGTCAGGCAAAGAAATGGAGCAAACAGTAAAATAAAAGCATAGTAAATTCGGTGTCAAAAAACTCCATTAAGGCATTCTCAAATTTCAGTAAGCAAAAATGAGAGTATATCATTGATAAATAAAATACTTTTCATAATGAGTTGAGTTTCTGTAAGTTGTTTGAAACCTACCGAATGGCTCTCCTAGATCATTGATGTTCTTCAAAGCATACCAAGCTTCTATGCATATAAGATACAAATGAACTGTTTTTTTAACTCTGCAACTTATTAAGTTAACCAACAGTGTGGCAATTTGAATTTTCATAAGTTTCACCCATCCTCCAATGCCAATAGTTATGAGCTTATGCCACCTACATGTTTCGTGCTAAATTGTTTAACTAACTGCACTAGAGACTCCATCTATGAAGTTAACCAATAGTGTCACAATTTTCAAAAATTTCACCCAGCCTCCGATGCCAATAGTCATACCACTTACATGTCACTAAGCAGGGGCAGTTCTGATATGACTTTCCTGAGTAGCAGCAGAGATGATCAGCAATAAAACTTCAGTCATAGCATCTGATTTATAGAGACATCTATGTAGGGTTTTTGGACTATGTAAATGCATTGATGAAATGATCTGATTGTTATAAATGCAGTGTATGAGTCTTATTACAGTGTTAGTGTGGCTGCAATATCAGTTGGTGAGTGTTTGTTTATTCATTGAAAAGAGATGCTACAGCTTATGACAGAGCATTCCATACTAATGTCCCGAGCCTGATTTCATAGAGGGGATTTTCTCATCAGTCTTCATGATCATAAGTCCACAATCAGATTTTGAATGATTTGATTAACTTGCGTTGCTGCAGGGACTTTCATGATACATATCTTTCATTTGGCACTGGTTTAGAAACTCAATTTAATATTCTGAATTTTGAGTGGCTTTATGCTAAACATTGTAATCCTTTCTTTCCTTGCATCTCACTAAAGATCCCCTGGATGGTTTACCGCCAGTGTGGGCAAATTGGATTTACTTTCTTCATTTTTCTACCCACTGGACAAGTGGTGAATACACACTGAATAAGTGGATGGTTTATGATTTCATTCTGGTATTCACACCCACTGAAAAGTGGTGAATCCCCACTGCAATAGTGGATGCCTGCATATGCAGATGAATGTTAACTTGTTTGCACAATGTTTTAATTGGTAATCCAAAGCACAATATGCTCTCACCTTGCCCAGTTGGGATCTTGGTGATCATAAATGTGGAGGAGTTTTAGTTGTGCTAACACTGTTTACCATTGTTCAATATTTTGGAAAAATTTTGGGGTTGTTTATTACAGCTCCGGCTACATTCTAGTCGTGTATGAATCATACCTTTTGGAAGCAACTAAGGAAATTTCTTCTAATATTTTTTGACGACATCCTAATTTATAGCAAAACATGGAATGAACACCTGAAGCACATTGATGAAGTTTTAGAGATCCTTGAGCAAGAATCACTATACACAAAGGCTTCAAAATGTGACTTTGGATTAGAGGAAATTCTCTATTTGGGCCATAAAATCAGCGCACAAGGAGTTAAGGTGGGCGACGAGAAAATTAAAACCATAAAGGAATGGCCAAAACCAAGGACACTAACTCATTTGAAAGGATTTTGGGATTGTGTAGCTATTACAGAAGATTTGTAAAAGGTTTCTCTAAAATTACAGCCCCCCTTACAAACTTAACCAAAAAGGGAGTTTTTGCTTGGAACGAAACAGCTCAACAAGCCTTTGAAAACCTAAACGAAATCATGAGCTCTTGTCCGGTGTTAGCCATCCCTAATTTTTCATTACCATTCGAATTAGAATGTGATGCATTTGGAGAGGGCATTGGGGCGGTCCTCATGCAAAATAAACATCCAATTGCCTTTAAAAGTGTAATGTCCACTATTTAGCTCATTGCACCAATTGAGCAGGATTAGCCTATAATTCGACTTCTGTAGGCTAATGGAGGTGTTTAGGAAGTCATTCTAGGGACTTACTATTTATAGTAAGTCATGAGCCGAGCAGTTACTATTTTTAGCAGGGCAGTCGTGGATGGTCCTTGGCATATCTCATGGTTTCAAGATGTCTAGAGCTCTAATCGATACAATATAAGTTAAATTAAAGATTTAACTTATGACTTTGTTAGATATGATATGACTTTAAGTTATGTTATAAAGTCACTTTATAAATTCAAGTTATAACTTAAAAGTGACACTCCTAGGGATGGGCGCCCCTCATGGAGAGATAAGGGGTTAAGCGATGAATTAAAAAAAAAGAATTAATTAATTAAACTTCCTCTTCTTGGGCGTTGGGAGAGAGAGTAATAAAAGAGGAAAAGAAGGCTCATTTGCCTTATGCTATGTTTTATGAAAATTGCTCTCATATTGAGTTTGTCCGTGCATTGGGACTGAGCTTGGCTCTAGGGTTTTGAAGATCGATTTGCAAAGACGAAACCCTTTGCAGATTCGCCTTTCTTTGTGCACGAAAGATTGCATCAGGAGAGGATTGGAGGGGCTTCACACAGGAGTTCCATTTGTGCTTCAGCAGAATACATTTTGGTGTTGATTTGAGCAAGAAATGTTGATATTTTTCGGAGTGATTGATCTGTATAAGAGAACAAATGTGTATTGAGCAGATTTGAACATTTTGAAGTAGATTTGTGGCAGCCATAATAATTTCTTAGCAAGCCGTACCTCCTTGCTGCAGGCCGTACCACCAAGAGGGACTGTACTGTCTTTTGGGAGCTATTTGGTGATTGTTTGGGGCTGATATTGGTGGGAAGTTGGTCGCCCTTTGTGAAGAGGCATTGCAGATGCAACACAGAAGTATTTGAGGTAGATTGGAGCGAGCTAGGTGTTGATATTTGTTGTTGCAGAGACCGTACTGTGCTGGAGTTGGACGTGGGTAGTCTAGAGAGTCTTCTTCAACATTTTGCATCACCAAACTCTTTGAACCTAGGCGCCTAAGGTCTGCCATGTCATTGCAGCTATTGAAATTTGTACTCTCCTTGCTTTGTATGAAGTTCGAAGTGATTTCCATGGCCATGTAGTGCTGATAACAATTTCGGCAATCAAACAAGTTGAAGATTTCCAAGTGGGTATTTCACTATAATTAGTTTTAGCACTTTTTATGATCTGGGTCTTTATCTGTTTGTGCAAATTCATTGTATATTTTCTGGGTTTGTTCATATGATCTATATTTCATACATGCAATGCAAAAAACAAACATGCAAAAACAACCCATGAAACCCTAAACACAAACGCATCAGAAAACACAGAAAAAATTGGTTTAGAACACATATACAGAGGGGTGTATGATACAGTGGTATTAGAGCAGAAAATCTTGCCATCCTGTGAGGTTAAATATGACATGCAGATGTTAAAAATGAGACATGCGACCTACAGATAGATATGATTTTAGACCAAGACCAAGAACACAAAATACACAGAGGATACAGGAAAGAGAGGTACCACAGATAGAAGAACTTGAGCATCCAGTACCCATAATAAATCCATTTGAGTCAGAGATAGAGGTTGCCGCTACCGAGGAAGATTCCCAAGTTTCACGAACAGACCCTTTTTCAAGTGAATTACCACCAGTGATAAAACCTACAGGAGAAATGGGTGACAGGGAAGTTGAGGAACCTAGCATGCGCGAGATCCTGAATATGCTCACCAGGAGCTCGGTGGCTTTAGAAAGAGAAATAAGGGAGTCTCGACAGGAGTTGAGAGAATCACAAGCGGAGATAGCACATACCCTCGAACACTTGCAAGATGGAAGGAACAATAGGGATGATCACCGTGACAGGAACAGGTAAAATGGAGGTGACAGGAACAGAAACAATGACAGTGATAGAAACAGAAACAATGACGGAGATAGACACAAAAATAATGTGAGTGATAGACACAATGGTGACAAGAATCAGGGAAACAGGAATAATGGGGACAGGAACCAAGATGACAGACACAGGTTCAGAGATGATGAGGATGAGGCCTCGCTTACTCATAGGAGGGCTTCACAGTTTACAGCGGGTGACAGACCTGGCATTCTAACCTTTGCTCCCAAGAACCAAATTCCTGAATAGGATCCCACACAGGCTGAGTTTCAGGATGAGATTCTAAGGGATTGGAGAGCCTCTAGTGTAGAGTTCAAGGCTGAGATGACCTTTGCGGAGTACTCTGACATTAGGATAAGGAACAGACCTCGCAGGGGACGTAGACCTCAGAACCAGGAGTTGCAAAAGAAAGTGAGCAAAATGACACTTCCCTACTTTGATGGATCAAGTAAAACCACAGCGAGAGCCAGGGTCTAGAAGTTGGACAACTACTTGCAGATTAGTCCCATGCCTGAGGAGGACGCCATTACTTATGCAGCTTTAAACTTGGAGGGAGCAGCACATAAGTGGTGGAGCAACGAGAAGGTCACACTGGTTCACGATCAGATTACTTCATACGTGGAGTTTACAGCCAGACTGATCAACATGTTTGATAAGGACCTAGAGTTACAGTTTAAGGAGTTGGCACAGCTGAGGCAGAGTGGTTCAATTGACTCCTACATTTCTAAGTTCCAGGACCTATCTGTTATGGTCCCAGATATTTCCAAGCGCACATTGGTTATTCTTTTCATTTATGGATTGTCAGACCCACTTCGTGGTTGGGTTAAGGGCTTTGACCCTGCTTCACTCCAGGAGGCCATGAAGAAGGCCCGAGATATGGAGTCATTAGTGTGGAGGAGCAAATCTCAGTCTAAGGGATTTCCACACAGGAGGGATAAGGAAAAGGAGAAAAGACCCTTCCATAGGGATGTTGAGCAGCATAAAGACAAATCAAACAGGTTGACAGATGAATCGCTCAATGAATACAGGAGGAAGAAACTGTGCTTCCATTGCAAAGAACCATGGGATCCCTCACATAGATGTCCACATAAGGCTAAGGCCAAGTTGATTGAGTACTATTCAGATGAGGAGACTCAATCAGAGGCATCTAATTCAGGCTCAGATCAGCCTTCAGATCATGAGGATAGCGAAGATGAGAGGGCATCACAGCACAGTATTGGTAGCACTCTTGCCCAGCTTTCCAGTTTCCAGAAGGTTGGTTCTTTCAAGGTGCGTGGTGTGCTCGGTGGACAGCGCATCATTAGCCTCATTGATACAGGAGCTACGCATAACTTTATTGACGAGGGGTTGGTAGCTCGCAGGGGACTGAAGACAGAGGAATTTGAAGGCTTCAAGGTGATGGCAGCCAACGGATTCAAAATGCAATGCAACAAGAAGATATCAGGATTGAAGATCCATGGGTGAGTATGAGTTGATAGATGATTTCTATGTTGTTGGCATCGCGGATACAGATGTTGTACTTGGCATGCATTGGATGAGCTAGTTAGAGTTCACCATGAATGTGAAGATGGAAATGAGATTTGAATTCAATGGGAAGAAAATATGCCTTAGGGGTGTATCAGATGGTGGACCTCGAGTGGTGTCACTGAAGAGGATGGAGAGGCTACTGAGACATGACCAGGTTGAGTGGGCAGCAGAGTGCCTCATTATGCCAGAGTCCCCACCACAGCAGAAGGGCAGTTATCATTTTGATATTCAGAAGCTCTTATCCAAGCACAGCAAGGTGTTTGGAGATATACCACCAGGAGTGCATACTGATAGAGGCATAGAGCATGTGATTGAGCTAGAGGATGGGACCAAGCCTATCATGATCACTCCTTACCGTCATCCGAAGAGGCTCAAGGATGAGATTGAAAAAACAATTAAGAAGTTACTGGAGATGGGACACATCCGGCCCAGTAAGAGCCCATTTGCTTTTGCAGTTGTTCTTGTCAAAAAGAAGGATGGGACAATTAGGATGTGTATCGATTACAGGGCATTGAATAAGAAAACCATCAAAAACAGGTATCCTATTCCGAGGATTGATGAGTTAATAGATGAGTTGCATGGTGCTTGCTATTTTTCTAAGATAGATCTTAGATCGGGATAACATCAGATTCGCATGAGGGCAGAGGATGTAGAGAAGACTGCTTTCAGGTGTCATTACGGCCACTTTGAGTTTTTGGTGATGCCGTTCGGTTTGACCAATGCACCTGCTACCTTCCAGAGTTGCATGAACCAGATTTTCAGACAGCAGCTTCGGAAGTTTGTATTGATCTTCTTCGATGACATATTGATTTTCAACAGGACTTGGGAGGATCACTTGAGACATCTAGAGGAGGTGTTGAGTATTTTGGAGGGTGAGTCCCTCTCTGCCAAAGAGTCCAAGTGTGACTTTGGCATGACAGAGTTGCTCTATCTGGGTCACATTATCAATGCAGATGGTGTCAGGGTAGATCCAGATATATAAGGGCAATTGTTGATTGGCCCCCACCTACAAACCTCACACAGCTTAAGGGCTTCTTTGGATTATGTGGTTTTTACAGGAGGTTTTTTAAAGGCTTCTCACAGACAGGAGCACCGTTGACAAATTTGACAAAGAAGGGAACCTTTGTGTGGTCTGATTCAGCCTAGTAGTGCTTTGATCATTTCAAGCACTTAATGTCTACTTGCCCGTGCTTCCGATTCCCGATTTCACCAAACCATTCGAGTTGCAGTGTGATGCTTCTGGAGAGGGAATAGGAGCAGTGCTTATGCAGGAGAAGCACCCGATAGCATTTGAAAGCAGAAAACTTCGGGGTGTTGAGGGGAGTTACTCGGTGTATGACCGAGAGATGTTGGCCATAATGCATGCATTGGCCAAGTTCAAACCTTATCTGGTTGGAGGCAAATTCATAATCAAAACAGATCATAAAAGCATCAAATATTTTATGAACCAGAAGGATCTGAATGACAGGCAGCAGAAGTGGGTGAGCAGGTTACAGGCATATGATTTTGACATCGAGTATGTCAAAGGCAAGAGGAACATAGTTGCAGATGCCTTATCACGTCAACCTCACTTATGCTTAGTTGGAGAGATCTCTGCTGATTAGAGGGAGATTATTATAGCAGAGTATGCTAAGGACTCTTGGGCAGCAGGAGTCATTGAGGGCACTAATAGGGATAAAAGGTATTCAGTGGTGAATGAATTGATTATGTACAAAGACAGAATATTCTTAGAGCCTAATTCACAGTTTAAACATAAGGTGATAAAAACTTTCCATGATACACCAATGGCTGGCCATCCTGGATTCTTCAAGACATATAAACAGATTCGCAAAAGGTTCACATGGAAAGGACTAAAGGATGAAGTGCAGAAGTATGTTCGTGAGTGTCCCATTTGCCAGCAGAATAAGCATGAGCATACTTATCCAACAGGATTATTACAGCCATTGCCTATCCCCAATCAGAAATGGGAATGTATCTCCATGGACTTCATCACACGGTTGTCTAAGGTGCAGCGGAAGGACTGTATATATGTGGTGGTCGATAGACTCACCAAATTTGCACATTTCTTTGCTATTTCAGCAACCTTTACAGCTGCTCAGGTGGCTGATTTGTTCTTCAGGGAGATATTTAGGTTGCACGGGGTACCCAAAACCATAGTCAGTGACAGGGACAGCAAGTTCCTGAGTATATTTTGGCAGGAGTTATTCAGGCTTTGTGGCACTGAGTTGATTCCTTGTACCAGTTACCACCCGCAGACAGATGGCCAAACAGAGGTGGTGAACAAATGGTTAGAGGGGTACCTATGCAATTATGTGTCGGGGCAGCAGAAAGCTTGGATCAGATGGTTGGACTTAGGGGAGTACTGTTACAACACCACTCATCACATGTCTATTCAGATGACGCCTTTCAGGGAACTATATGGTTATGATGCCCCATGCTTTACAGATCTCTTGCTTGGTGATAGTCGGGTGCCGAAGGCAAAAGATCTTTTGCAGGACAGCAAGGACATTCTAAGGGAAATCAAGGAGAATATACAGCAGGCACAGAATCAGCAGAAGTTTTATGCTGATCAGCACCGAGTGGAGAGGAGTTTTGAGGTTGAAGACATAGTGTATTTGAGGCTCCAACCCTACAGGCAGTCCACTCTCAAGAAGAGTGGAGCAGAGAAGTTGAAACCCAGGTTTTATGGTCCTTTCAGGATTATCAGAAGAGTAAGTGAAGTGGCATACGAGCTTGAGCTACCATCATATAGCAGGGTGCACAATGTATTCCATGTTTCCAGATTGAAGAAAGCTCTTGGCGACAACATAATTCCTTCAACTGAGCTTCCACCATTGGATGAAGAGGGGAAATTGATCTTAGTACTAGAGGCTATCATTGACACCCGGGAGAGACACTTGAGGAAATGGGTTATCAGAGAGTACTTGGTCAAGTGGAAGAATTTACCAATGGAAGATGCCACCTGGGAGAGTGAGCAGATATTGCAACACCCTGAGTTAAGGTTGCTTGAGGACAAGCAATCTTGGGAAGGGCGACTATAATGTTCCCCATTTAGCTCATTGCACCAATGGACCAGGATTAGCCTATAATTCGACTTCCGTAGGCTAATGGAGGTGTTTAGGAAGTCATTCCAGGGAGCAGTTACTATTTTTAGCAGGGCAGTCGTGGATGGTCCTTGGCACATCTCATGGTTTCAAGATGTCTAGAGCTCTAATAGATACAATATAAGTTAAATTAAAGATTTAACTTATGACTTTGTAAGATATGATATGACTTTAAGTTATCTTATAAAGTCACTTTATACATTCAAGTTATAACTCAAAAGTGACACTCCTAGGGATGGGCGCCCCTCATGGAGAGATAAGGGGTTAAGTGATGAATAAAAAAAAGAATTAATTAATTAAACTTCCTCTTCTTGGGCGTTGGGAGAGAAAGTAATAAAAGAGGAAAAGAAGGCTCATTTGCCTTATGCTATGTTTTATGAAAATTGCACTCATATTGAGTTTGCCTGTGCATTGGGATTGAGCTTGGCTCTAGGGTTTTGAAGATCAATTTGCAGAGACGAAAACCTTTGCAGATTTGCCTTTCTTTGTGCATGAAAGATTGCATCAGGAGAGGATTGGAGGGACGTCACACAGGAGTTCCATTTGTGCTTCAGCAAAATACATTTTGGTGTTGATTTGAGCAAGAAATGTTGATATTTTTCGGAGTGATTGATCTGTATAAGAGAACAGATATGTATTGAGCAGATTTGAACATTTTGAAGTAGATTTGTGGCAGCCATAACAATTTCTCAGCAGGCTGTACCTCCTTGCTATAGGCCGTACCACCAAGAGGGGTCATACTGTCTTCTGGGAGCTATTTGGTGATTGTTTGGGGCTGATATTGGCTGGAAGTTGGTCGCCCTTTGTGAAGAGGCATTGCAGATGCAACACAGAAGTATTTGAGGTAGATTGGAGCGAGCTAGGTGCTGATATTTGCTGCTGCAGAGGCCGTACTGTGCTGGAGTTGGACGTGGGCAATCTAGAGAGTCTTCTTCAACATTTTGCATCACCAAACTCTCTGAACCTAGGCACCTAAGGTCTGCCATGTCATTGCAGCTATTGAAATCTGTACTCTCCTTGCTTTGTATGAAGTTCGAAGTGATTTCCATGGCCATGTAGTGTTGATAACAATTTCGGCAATCAAACAAGTTGAAGATTTCCAAGTGGGTATTTCACCATAATTAGTTTTAGCACTTTTTATGATCTGGGTCTTTATCTGTTTGTGCAAATTCATTGTATATTTTCTGGGTTTGTTCATATGATCTATATTTCATACATGCAATGCAAAAAACAAACATGCAAAAACAACCCATGAAACCCTAAACACAAACGCATCAGAAAACACAAAAAAAATTGGTTCAAAACACATATACAGAGGGGTGTATGTTACAGAAAGTCGCAAACTATCCCCTAGTGAAAAACTTTACCTATGACAAAGAAATGTTGGCTATCATGCCCGCATTGGCAAAATTTAGACAATACCTGGTTTGTGGAAAATTCATGGTCAAAACCGATCACAACAGTCTGCATTTTTTTCTTAAACAAAGGGACCTAAATGACCACCAACAAAAATGGGTGAGCAAACTACAAGCCTACAATTTTGACATAGAATATGTTAAGGGGAAGAACAATATAGTAGCAAATGCATTGTCTCAAAAACCATACTTGTGCACCATAACAAGTGTTATCCCGGATTGGAAAAACACCATCATATCAGAATATGTCAAAGATCCCCACGCCAACAATATCCTTTAAGGAAACATACAAGATGGGGAGTACAAAGTAACGGAAGAACTTATCCTTTATAAAAATAGGATATACCTTACACCAGGCTCAAAAATGAAGACAAAAATTATTAAGGAATTCCATGACAATCCCTTAGCCGGACATCAAGGATATTTCAAAACTTATAAACAAGTGAGGGAGAAGTTTTCGTGGAAAGGACTCAAAAGAGATGTACTAAAACATGTCCAAGAATGTATGACATGCCAAAGGAACAAAACGGAGCAAACACACCCAGCAGGTCTCCTTCAACCCCTACCTATACCAAATCAGAAATGGGATAGCATCTCTATGGACTTTATAAGAGGACTTCCTAAAGTCCAAGGAAAAGATTGTATATATGTGGTGGTGGATCGACTAACCAAATATGCTCATTTCATGGCTATATCCTCCGAACACAAAGCACCACAAGTGGCTGAAGTTTTCTTCAAAGAGATTTTTAGATTACACGGGTTGCCAAGAAATATCATCAGTGACAGGGATAGTCGGTTTCTTAGTTTGTTTTGGCAAGAGATTTTTCGCTGAACAGGGACCAAGCTCACACCAAGTACCAGCTATCACCCCCAGACTGATGGACAAACCGAAATCATTAACAAATGTATTTAAGGCTACTTGAGAAATTATGTCACAGGTCAGCAAAAAGCATGGATAAAATGGTTGCACCTTGGGGAGTATTGCTATAATACAACTCATCACATGTCAATTAGGATGAGTCCATTTAAAGCTTTATATAGTTATGAAGCAACTTCGTTTGGGAGCCTGATTCTTCAAGGGAGCCGAGTACCAAAGGCTAAAGATTTCATACAACAAAATATAGATATCATGAAAACTCTCAAGGATAACCTGCACCATGCCCAGAATCAGCAAAAGATCTACGCCGATCGAAATCGCCTTGAAAGAACATTTGAAATTAGAGATATGGTGTTTTTAAGACTACAACCATATAAGCAATCTTCTATTAAAACTAGCAGAGCAGAAAAGCTCAAGCCCCAATTTTATGGACCCTATAAAGTCCTAAGAAGGATTGGTGAAGTAGCCTATGAGTTGGAACTACCTATAAACAACAAGATCCATAATGTGTTTCAAGTATCCCGACTTAAAACGGTGCTTGGACAACAAGTTACTCCATGTGAGGAATTACCTCCACTTAATGATGAGACATAAGACATGTTAAAGTATAAGTATGTTAAAGTATGCGGAAATACATTTGAATATATGTACTTGTTCATTATTGTTGTTTATGATCATGATGCAACTAACCCTAATGATTATAGATGAATATATGTATTTGTATATGTTGCTATTGTTTTGAATATATGTATTTGTATATGATGTTAGGTGTGCTCCTAGTGGGAGTATCCTTTCGGGCCCTTGGTACTCCTCGATGAGTATTATCAGATTTTGTATCGGTCTCTTCATAGTGATCAACAATGGCACTAGTGACTTCGCCATTTCTAGTCCAAACAGTGATACTTGATGATCTTCAATTTTCTTCTAAGGCTGCTCTTTGCTCTTCGGGGTTCTTGTTCCCCTTTCTTGCCTATTTGTACCTATTTTCCGACCGCTTGGTTTTCTGGTCCCCTATTGTTTTGTATTTTTTTTACTTTTTGCTCTTCCCCTTAGTGGGACCTTTCTAGGTTTCTCTTCCTAGAACATTCTACTATATACCGGCATTCTCTTGAGTCCCATTGACCTACTTTTGGTCATCCATGGACACTAATATAATTCCTTTTCTACTTGGAAAATTTGTTTTCAACATAATAAGGGTTCTATATTAACCAAATAAGGAATTAATTCAACCCATTTCATTTAATCCTCAAGTAAATTTGCATTTCTTTTGGACTTCAAAGTTCGGTAATCTTTGCTTTGAACATCAAATAGGTTGCCATTATGGGTAGATCAATGTTGCATTTACCTTTATCTGCAATTTCAAAGTAAAATTGGTGTTAAGGCATGGTAGTGACAATTAAATTGGGTATCATTGCACTAATCGGGTCTAGTTTACTTGCAAATCAATAAGTTGGGAGTAATACGACTTTCAAAAACCTTAGAGAAACCCTCCCATGACCTAGTAGAGCCTATAGTGTAAAAGAGGAGACACTCTCTTGTCAAGGGCTTGAATCTCATTATTCCTTGCTTAAGATTCTTTCAACTATGATGTACCCACATCTTGAGGGCATACTTGCCAAGGACTTGAATCTCGTTGTTTCATACTTAATATTCTTTCAACTGTGAGGTACCCACATCCCTGAGGGGCATTCTCTTGCCAAATCCAAGGGTTCAAGGTTGAGAGCTCAAAGTACCAACAAGGGTCATTGTCTTACCTCTGTTGTAAGGTCATAGATGCCCTATATATTCCAAAATATAAAGGAGATACCATTGCTCATAAAGAGACTTGGGCAGTTTACTATCTACTTTCTTCCGCTACTCAAATCAATAGTCCTTGGCACCTTTTCTTGAGAGAGGTTGTCACCTTCAAGCATAGCACCTTATAGGGCGCCCTAGGCCACCAAGTTGATTACCTCATTCTTTAGCCTGCCATTAGTATTGGAGGCTTTAAGTGCCCTCAAGATACCACAAGTTTTCAGACAATTTATGACAAATTTGGAAGACAACTACTTCCACAAGCGCTATCTTTGCACACTCAAACCAAGACAATCCACCACTCTCACTCAAGGCACTTGTTTTATCATAACTCAATCCCAATTGGGGTCTCATGTTCAAGCCAGTTTCACCAATTTCTTTCCCACCTCCAACAGTGTCTTTGGTAGTGAAGGGTCATCGACCATGAATGTTACAAGAGCTTTAGATAGAGTTTCGAGACAACACTCTTCACGCCCCTAAATCATCCATCTAGGGCCCCTTGACCAAGGCATTCTATAGGGGACTTCTTCGGATCTTGGAGTAGTGTTTGAGCCACAACTATCAACGAGGGTCTTGGCTCCTCATATAGTGTTACAAATTAGATCCAATTCACCCATTCAAGCATTTCAGCATCCTTGGCTCTATCATCTTTGGCAATCAATCCTTTCTCTTGGATATTTGGACTATTTATAGTCATCTTGATTATCTCACGTGATCTTTCCCTTCTAGCAGGACTAGGGTTTCCCCACTCTAGGTTGATGTTAGAAAAACACAACACACATTCATAGGATTGTGTTGTTGAAGCATAGGATGCAAGATAGAAGACAAACAAGCAATTTAAAATGGGTACATTGTGTACCCTTTACTTCATTGATTGAATTCACTTTCAAGATGACACAACTTTCAAATGATGATTAAACTGTACAATCAACCTCATTATAAAGTGTCACTTGACTAGTGACCTATGAGGTACAACATATGTGGGGTAAATCCACACACTTAAATGAGCTCATTACACTATTACAACTTCCATTCTAACATCTGGCTTAATATGAAATAAGAGGATTTACAATCACATTCAATATTTTTTTTAAGGAAAAGAATGCCATGATGACAATCTCCCCTTCATGACAAGCTCTTTTAAAGAAAAAAAGAAATTATATTAATGTCCATTGATGACCAAAAGAAGGTCAATGGGACTCGAGAGTACAATTTACAATAGAAAGTTCTAGGTAGAGAAGTCTATAGAGGCCCCACAAAGAGGAAGAACAAAAAAAAAGAAATGATTATTGAGACATAATTGTTATCAAAAACTTGATGATTTACTTTCCACCAAAGGCTTTGTGAAGATACATCACTTGGTACTTTGTCTCAACATAGCTTATGAAATATTCTAAAGCTTCAATAGTTCACAAACCTTGTGGTACTTGATCTCAAAATGTTTGGTCCTCACATGAAAGACAGGATTCTTGGCGATCTAACGAGCATTTTGATTGTAACAACGAATCATTGGCACAACTTTAGGCACACGCAAGTGTTCTAGTATCTCGTGTAACCACACCACTTCATTCGACACTTAAGCTAGTCCAATGTAGTTTGCCTCTTTGCCTCTATTTTTTACTATGAAACGCTATTTTGCGTCTTGGAAGACCTCAAGATAATGGATCTCCCAATATGAAGACATAAGCAAAAGTAGACCTCCTATCATCAAGATCTCTTGCCCAGTCTAAACCTATGTAGCCACGATGAATGCATTGAACACCCCTCTTGAACAAAAGGCGGAGTCCTCTTCACATATCTCAAGATACACCTTGTAGCTTTCATGTAACTACTTTGGGATGCCTACATGAACTTGGCCACCAATCCAACAAACAATATATCAAGGCGAGTGTGGGTGAGATACATTAAATTTCCTACTAGACTCCAATATTTTGTAGGACCTAACTCTTCTGCCCATGTATCCAATGTCAACTTAATACTAGAATCACATCAAATTTTAGCAATTTTCACATCCTCCATCCTAAATCTCGTCAACAATTGTTTGGAATACTTTGACTAAGACAACAAACCTGTCATGTTCCTACCAAACTTGCAAAGCCAAAAAGTAGTGAAGCAACTCCAAATATGTCATCTCAAACTATGAAGCTAACTGCTTCTTCATTTCAACAATCAAATTGACATTGTTCCTTGTAAGAATTAAAGCATCCATAGGGAACAATAATGAGAATCACCTAATCAATCTTCTTAACATATAAACTAGGCACCTTGGCAAAGTTTTTGAAACCCAACTCCTTTCAATATCAACCAATCTTCCCCTTCCATGTGCAAGGCATTTGCTTCAAGCCATATAATGACTTCTTCAATCTACAATCCAAACGTTCCTCACCTTCCTTTACAAACCCAAGAGGTTACAACATGAAGATCTCTTGATTTAAATCACCATGAAGAAGCACACTCTTTACAGCCAATTGATGCACCTACCACTTATACTTTTCTATAACTACAAGAATTGTTCCCAATGTCATGAACATTGCAACTAGAGCAAAAGTTTCATTGTACTCAATGCCTCTAGTTTGTGAGCGCCCCTTGACTACAAGTCTAGCTTTGTAATTCTCAACTTCCCCTTCAAAGATGAACTTGGTCCTATAGACTCCCTTGCAACCAACAACCTTCTTACCTTTTGGTAACTAACACAACTCCTAAGTTTGATTCTTCATGAGAGAACCATATTAATCTTACATTGCTTTCTCTTAATGTGGATTGCCCTTGGCTTCCTTGTATGTCTCTGGATCATTCAAATCATGTACCTTATCCATCAAAGCATAGTTTGCAAACTAACTTCTTGTCTTCCAAGTATCTTATACATCTACCTCTACTAAAGCATGACAGAGAGTCTACCTAGCCCAAAGAAGCATTGTGTTGCCAATGTTAGAGGCCTCTAGGCTCTTTTGCATAGTTTGTCCCCCATTTGCAACTTGCTCAATAATGCCACTTCCATTCCCCCTTCATTTGCATTACTCAAATTTAGCATCAAGAAACACCAAGTGACAGAACATGCATTAGGAGAAGGTAGATTGGGAATTGTAGTGTATTTATCATCCAGTCCGCTCTTCCCTTCATCAAATACCACATCTTTGTGAATGAGCACCTTTTCCAGCATCGAATCCCATAGTCTTCAAACTTTGCATTCTACACTCTCCCCTGACAAAGACACACTCATGACTCTTCACATCTAGTTGCTTCTAGTTCTAATCAAGAATGTATGCATAAGTAGCACACCTAAAGACTTTGAGGTGAGATAGGCAAGGCTTCCTTCCACTCCATGTGTCACCTCTTTCACAACCTTTGTTGGCACCTAATTAAAAATGTAGCAAGCATAGTTCACAGCTTTTTTCAAGACTCCAACATACACTTAGCCATCTCCATGAATGTACGATTCTTCCTCCCAATTACTTCATTTTGTTGCGGAGTATGAGTAACCATCAATTCCCTCATAATGTCATATTGCAAGGAAATTTGTGAGCACCTTGTTTATGTATTTCATACCATTATTTGTTTGCAACTTCTTGAGTTGCTTACTAGAGTGGTTTCAACTTCTATCTTGTAGAACTTGAAGGTAGAAAGCACATTATCCTTCTTCAAATAATAAACCTAAGTCTTCCAAGTAGAGTCATCAACCAAGACTAAAACATACTTCGCACCACCATCCAAATTTCCTAATTGTTGACCCATCAAATCATTGTGCACCAACTCCAATTCCTTTGATGCTCTCCATGTAGTGTTCTTATCAAACAATTCCATATGATGCTTCCCATACACACATCACTCACAAAAACCCTTGGATGTAGTGACATGTGGAACACCATGCGCCATATTATGCCTCCTCAAGAAAGCAATGCTCTAATAGTTGAGCTGTCCCAATCTCTCATGCCATAAACGACTAGCATCATCAAATAAAGCAATCAATGCCTGATTCTCTTGACCACAAAATTTGTCAAAGATCCACCGATTATCCTTTGCAGTACCTATTGCAACAATAGAGAATTTGTTCTTTGGATCTTTAACACATCTACTTCCTAGAAACTCAACCCTATACCTTTCTAAAACAAGTTGTCACATCGACAAAAGATTCTTTGTCATGCTAGGAGCACACAAAACATTATCAAAGAAGTCATTCTTAAACTTCACAACTCTCACACCAAGCACTAGTATTGAACAACCATCGCCAACCACAACATTCTCACCATTGCATCTTTGTTTCCAAGAAACAAGCTATCTTTGTCATAGCCAATGTGGTTATGGGCACCCGTATCAAGAATCCAATATGATGCCTTCTTGGTAGCAATAACCAACATCGTTGTGCCACCAACATCATCACCAAAAGTAGATGTTTATGCAATTTCCACAAGAAACCATCCACTCGTTTTCCCATTGCTTTCAATTTTGCAAGTCAAACTGAACATTTAATTCCCTATGACCTGCATATTTCTCACATCCAAGACAAATGCCTTAAACTTCAACTCTTCCTGCTTATAAATCGCTTAGAAGATTGACTTTTGTTCTTATGCACATTCTTGTGTCCTTTTTCTTGTTTCTTGTTCATTTCATTTTGTATCTAAAATGTTTTTTTCTTCTAATAAGTTGGGCCCTTCAATATAGGCATCAGAGCTTATTGGGATATCATGTCAAGCAAATTCAACCTTTTCAACTTCTGCTCTTCTGCCTATACTCGTTTCTTGAGATCCTCCCACAATGTGTTCTTCATTTTTATAATCATTCCACATGAGAGTCAACAAATTACTGTATGGCACTGGAAGATTCTCTAGAACAAGGGTGAAAATCCGTTGATAATCCTTCCAAGAGTCTTCCTCTAGAACCATAAGCTTGGCCCTATACTCTTCTAGTTTATTCACATAAATGAGAATATCATGCTCATCCTCAACCTCAAAACTGCCTAGTGCCATTGTTAGATTCACCAACTAACATGAGTCACCAATCGCGTACATCTTCAATTCCTCCCAAATTTGGTATGCAATGTCACACTTGATGAGTTGCACTTGACTTGGTCATCAGCCTACTTCAACAGCATTGCCTTTGCTGTCTAAATATTCGATCCTCACTAACAATTTCCAAAAACGCATAGCCTTGAGAGCTACCAAACTGTTCTACTCAAACGAGTGGTCATGTCATGTTTCCACTCAAACCAATTCTCACTGCCAATGACAAGCAACTAATCCATGGTGCTATATGCAAAGTGTGACAGATTTCAAATGTTTAAGGGTTTCTCTTATCTCACCAAAAGAAACCCTTATCACTTCAAACTTAACACAATCGCCTTTCATTGTACAATATCTCTAATAACCCAAACTGCCCAATATACCACAACTCCCTATATACTTATCAGTACATGGAAGAGTGATAAAACGGAAGAACAATCCTCTCAATATAAACCTTCTAATATGCCCATCAACGCATGAAAATAAATTGGAGTAGGAGAGTAGAATGACACTGAAAGAAATGATACAGAAAGGTCCCAGGTCTGTCTAAGATCCAGGTTTTAGAATAGTAGCACCCTTCAATTCACTAGACCCTTTATGGGGAAACTAACTTTGCAAAAAACAACAGATCAACAGAAGAAGAAAAAGAGAGAGGAGAGAGAAGAATATGTTTTCGAGTTATGCAGGATTCACTTTTAAAACTTTGCAAGGACACACATGCTAAAAAAGTAAAAGTAAATACATCAACTAGTTTCACATCTCTAGGGATTACTTAAGGTCTTATCCCTGAGTACCAAACTATATAATTATTTGAAATGTTAGATTAGAATGAAGCTTCTTGAAAGATGAAACTATAAATCATGTGAAATAATACAATCCACAAGGATTCCCAAGGACACTTTTGATAGATTGAAATAGCCTTCAATGCAAACACCAATACAAATCATAGTTCCAAATCCTTGAGAAAGTTAGGTAGTAAAGCTCTTTGATGCCAGAATTTTTTATTAAATAGTTTTTCTATCTCATTACAGAATATAAAATATACAGCACATCAAGGCCTCACCCAGAATAGACAAATAAAGGATCTCAAATGCACAAATGGCACCAAATAGCAAGAAATGCACTAAGTCGTTTTCCACACCAAAGGATATTTCTATGGACAATGGTGTAGCCATTTCAGCAATAGATGCATAGTAAAGATAGACAGTAAGATGCCGCACTTTACAGGAATATGTTAGTTGAAAAAAATCTCACAGAAGCAGAGTCCAAATATAAGTAAAAGTAAAGGCAGCTTTTTTAGTTCACTGCCAAGCAGAGAACCAATTTGGTGTATGAGACCTCCATCGTGGAAAACCCAAAAGGGGATTGGTTTTTTCAGTTACCTTATATATCATTCATATTGGGCATATACACATAATTTCCATCAAGATTCAAAACTGCCTCATCTATTAATACTTACGGAATAAATAAATAATAATTCTATTAGAGCAAGAAGACTGTAAAAACAACCATAGCAGTGGAAGCTGTCATAGAAAGTAAATAAACCCAGTAAAATAAACATAAGTGTTACTGTTCGCCTTCATTTAGCAAAGCACACAATGAGAAAATATTGATGAGATTAGTAAAGCAAGAGATAAAATGGTCATAAAAGTACATCTGCCAGAAGTGAAATGTAGGTGTTACACATTACCTTCATTCAGCAAAGTACAAACATTACACCTCCACCGCCTGCCACTATCTGTGAAATTAACATAGGGGTTGATATAAGTATGACATCTTCGGCATCTTACAATTCCAGATGGTCCAAAATTGACAACAGGTATTCCTTCCTGCAACAGAAAGACACATAAAGATCTTTATCTGTAAGGCAAACCAACAACGCTTCAACACAATCATGTAAATAACAACAGCAGGGGAATGTTGGCTAACCCCATCTGGTGGTTCTGCGAGTGGATGAACAACAGCCCCAAGAGGCAAATGCCACCGAGCCATCAATGACTGGGAATTTGGTAATGCATGAGTTGTAAACCGAAGGTACCTCGGATGACAATTTGAAACAAAAATTGAACTTGATGATGTCACATCTATGTCTGCTTCATTCAGAGGTCGTGGCAGTGAAATGAGGTCAAGTCTTGCTTCTACTGATCCAGGAACAGAGCTCACTGACAGAGACTGAAACTCCTCAACCAATCCTTGGATGCTTCCTGCAGGAGGTCCTGCTTCTGGATAAGAAGGCAATATTCTGGTTTGGTGACCATCCATATAGGTAGTCTGTATTGGTGACTGGAATACAGCACCTGGAAATGCCTGAGGACCTCCTGACTGTGAAAAACGTTGTTGTTGTGCAGGAATTCCAGGCTGAGGACTAGGAAGATGGCGTGGACCAAATGAATGAACCTGGGCACCTTGTCCACTTGAATATGGTTGTGAAAATAATTGCTGCATAGGTGGTCCAGAAGTAGGAATTGAGGGAGGTCCACCTTGAGGATATTGTGGTGAAGACTGAATTGATGGCTGAGTGATATTCCCTCCGGTGGGCATATAATTTGTTACCAGTGATGGAGGACCTAATGGCACAGATTGAGACGGGAGCCCAGAAGGCATTTGTGGACCAGGAGAAGGTATAAACTGCTGATTTGTTGAAGACCCCAGAGGAGTAGGCACCGACTGACTAATCATGAAGCTGCCTGTAGGATGACGAGCAAAAGATGGAGGAGGCCTTCCAATAGATGGGGGTAAATTCTGTGATGGTTGAAGTGGTACAGCAGGACTATTTGGCCTTACTGGCTGTGTCACCCTCTGATCTGACCCCTGTAGAGTAATTGAGGATGGCAAGGCCACGGAAGAGCCTTGATGAGAAGTTCCTGTAGAATTGACAGGTTGACCAGGAAACAAAGTATTTTGAAATTGTTCAGGCCTCATTGCTTGTGTTGAACCTGACAGGTAAGATCTAGATGCCATCCCTGCTGCTGAACCTGAATGACATTTGATTTGTCATCAAATAAACAAGAACATTGTAAAAAAATAACATAAGACTGTTTTTTGCCATCAAAATGCAAAAGGCTCATATACAGAAATTAGGGAGTTATAACCTCACATTAATCAGGGCTCTTCTCAAAGGTGTGCAACTAAAAAGCAACCATATAATTAATTTTGTGTCAGAGAAAATCAATACATCATCCTTGAAGAAGACCAGCTCCATAAGATCATTAGAGGAAGTTGGAACCAACAATCAAACAATTTAAGAACAAATCCCTTCCAATTCAAAAGTTTAAATAGAAAAGAAAAGAAATATAAACATTAATTTGACACCTTAGAAAGCAATGTCCCATGTCCACATCTCTTAATTCTAATGGCATATCTTTTATCACATGGATAATAACAATTTGCTCAGTTGTAACTATTTCCTTCAGATCTAGATGATACTGTAGCACTATTTTTTCTTGGATGTCCCTATTCAGCAAATTCATAAAGGACGTGCTATTAGAGTTGTTGGTTCATTTTAAACTGATCATGTGAATTCACCTTGAGCTACTGGAATTGGAAAAGAAAAAGTTAGGATAGTCGTATCCATAAAATAATGGCATATATGTTGCTATTGGAAAAGAGAATGATAAAAATGTAAAGTACATTTGAGATGCAATCCATGCCAACATCAACTATAGTACCTTGCTGCTCCACTAATAAGTCATACATACAACAAAACTGTCCACAGAACCCCCATTAATGGGGTAATCAATAAATGTAATCATCAAATGACAAAAACAATCAAATTTGGATGAGACCGCTGGATGGATTCTTAAAGTTAAATTTTGATGGGGCTTCTCAAGGGAATCTGGGTTTTGCTAAAGCTGGTTGCCTTTTGAGAGATTCTAGGTGTCTGTTGGTTAAAGGAGGGTCATTTTTATGCTTAAAACAAATAACAAGGCAGAATGGTCAACACTACTAGAATGTTTGAGTTTAGCTCTACCAATGAGGTATAAGAAACTTATTGTTGAAACTTGAAGGAGATTCTATGGTTATTAATGGACTCAATAAAGGGGAGATCCGGAGTTAGAAGATCAGGAGTTTTTTGGCCAAAGCTCTTAAGGTGTGCTAAAGTTTTGAAGATATATTTTTCTCCCATTGCTATAAAGAATCTAATAAGCCAGCAAATTTTCTGGCCACAGTTCACCTTCTCGGCAAAAGTTAACAATAAGCCTAAAGCTTGGGGTGAATTGGCTCCTCTCTTGCTTGTAGAAAAAACTATAGAAGTGCCTTTTATAGGGTCCTGGTCCTTTTCACTTTTTACATTTACCTTGGAATGAATTATTTGACGTTTTGGGCTAAGATGGTGATGGCCTTTTATTATTGCAGAATAAGGGATGTAATCTATAAGGATCAGGCTTCGTTGCCCGAAGCATGTGATTAGCCGTTTTACCCACTACTCAGTGAATTGATTGTAGGGCTTTTTCTAATTTGCCCAAGCCAATCCATGGTGCCACATATGAAGCATTCTCTAAAGGCAATGTCTTGAAAGTTAAAACTTCTACTCGTCCTTGTTTTGATTGCAGATTTTGCAGCATTGAGTTGGGAAAGGATAGCTAAGCGCAGCTCAAAACAGCTCAGTGGAGGTTTGTGGACGCTTTTTACAGGGGTGTTGTTTATGATTGTAGGCTTAGGAATGTTAAATTTCAGACCGTGGTAAGCAGATTCTGCATTAAGAAATTTTAATGCTAAAACTAGGTAGTAGCTTAAACACAAAAGCTTCAATCAAAATAATAATCTCTGAATATGCTAACCTACAAACACATACTGCTGAAAAATATGAACAGCAAATACACAGCATTGAACTCTCAAACCTGCAACTGTCTTCTCAATAAATTTGAAAAGAAATACACTGTACTGGAATGAAATTTTAGAAAAGAGACTATATGCATCATGATTAGAATTAGAATATGTGCCCTTCAAATAGACAAATACACAAAGAATCTAACTAAGAGAAACAAAATTGGGTGTCAAGTAAAGCTCCAAGTTAAGCTTACAACTCATTGGAGTGAAAATCGGTTTGACTGATCAATCAACTAGTCTAACAACTGATAACTCCTACTCAAAGTAGTTGAGACAATTACATCCACAAATAACTCAAGTAGTTAAATGGACGCTAATCTCAAAGAAGACTCCCTACATAACTGGCGATTATTCTCCTACATAACTGCACCTTTCCATGTTAATCTCTCAGCTGTACAGAAATCGAGGTGAACTCTACCATCACTGTTGCACCATGTTGATGCTGCTCTTGACTGCTCCTTCAACCCACCTGCACACAAACCAAGGCTGTTGCTGGGTATGCTTCTTTGCTGAGGGAAAAACTGCAGTGTAACGCTACATGGCTTAAGGAAAAATACTAAGTTACCGAATCCGAATCAGGTACCGGTACATGGATACGATGCGCTGATATGGCAATTTTTTTGGAGGGAGTTGGGTACATTCTGGGTATGCTGTACAAAAAAATATAAAAATTATATATATATAAGTAGCCTAATAAATATAGTATATTAATATAAAGAGATTTTAAATTTATTTTTTAACTATATTCCAAGAAACTATTTTAATATCATACTACCTATACCATTTTAATATGTTTTTTTTAAAACTATATTCAAAAAAACAATTAAATACTATAAATATGTTAATATTAGAATTATTAAATACTTTAGATATTAAAAGTTTAAATACTATCCATAGTTATTTATTATAATATTATTTTAAATACTATCCATTGTTATTCAATATACTAGGCTAATTATTATTATGAAAATTAATATGGATTAAATTCTTATTAACTTATTTATTATTACCAAAATATGGATGGGCGGGTTGCACTTTCCAAGGATAGTCGCAAAAATTTAAATATTATCGCTATCGTATTTCTCAAGCCTCCTATTGCACGAGTGAAGGCAATGGGGTAGGACGGAGACGAAGGCATTGTTGCCCGATCTATCACTGGTATACTCGAGGTGATTCATACATTCAACCCGCTTAAATGCTGCACTCGCTAGAAACGGGATGGACTTGAAATGCCGCACTCGCCCTACTCATCATTTCAGCAACAAACGAACAACAATAGGAATGAAGGAAACAACATCATTTAGGGTCTTTCGTGGGCAAAACATCAACAAAAATTCCATTTTATGCCTGGAATCGCAATGGAATCTCTCTGGAAGTGCCACATCACAACTAGAATCGTGTTGGTTCGGAAGCTTTTTGGCAAAAACGTTTCGACCTAGCAAAAGCCGAACCCTAAACAAATCTGCAGAAGATTCTGATGGGAATCCAATTCCAAGACGTTTCGTACCCAGAATTGGCATGTAATCCCGCCGATTCGGTAACTTAGGAAAAATACCTTCAAAGCAACACAGATAAAACTCTTAACACTCCCTATTTGCAAGGAAGGTGTTCTTCACCGAGCCAAGATACTATATCAGCATATTGAACCTCCCCTCTACTAGGGGCATCATTATCATGCTGACCATTTGTAAACCTACAAAAATATAACACTGGATCATTACTCCCTTATGTACTCTAAAATATCTTCAAAATCTTAACAAGGTGTAAATCCCTTGTACAAGGAAAACTTCATCAGCAACCTGACAACTTCCTTCGTCCTTCATGTCAACTTCATCAGTCAAATTCTCCTCACGCCACATCATGAGTTGTTCAAGACTCTCTACAATAATATACACATCTATATACATGACTAAGATAAGTGGATCATATCTATCAAATAAAGAATTAAAATCTCACTAAACTTGGAAAAGCTGAACTTGAGTTAAAACTCATCAACCCTTAAATACCAAACTCGTGGTGCATGCAACAGCCCATAGAGAGCCTTCTTTAATCTAAATTCTTAGTTAGGTATCTCACCCATGCACCTCAAAACCTCTGCCAACTAAAGCAAAAACCTCAACAAAATCAACTTCCTCTTGCTGAGATAATCCTCTAGCAACCAAAGTAAGTGTCTCATCAAGGTCAACACGCTCTTTCTGAGAGAATCCTTAGGCAATAAATTTGTCCTAGTACTCTTCAATACACCCATCATCAACATGTATAGAATCAATCATTGATTCCACTATATGTTTAGAAACTCTCTCCGCAGCTAGAAGGACACTCCTCCATCACAAAATCTTACCAAATTTGCTTGACCAAATCAGCAACCATCTCGAACTCCTCTAGCCAAAACTTGACTAGGTTAAAGGCCATGTTTTCTAATTATCACTTGCTGATGATCATGCTCAATGATAGACTATAGATCTGCCATGCAAGAAATTGAAAGAAGACTATTCATTAAACCACAAACATATAGGACATCATTGTAATGTCCCCATTTTCTGAGTGATCACCTAGCAGAGTTGGCTAGCCTATTCCATTACCGTAGTCTAAGCCGGAGGGCTAAGGGAATAACCTAATTAGCTAGATTTCATATTTAGCCAATTTTATTTGGGTGAATTGATCATAAGGGATGACTTTGTGTATTTTTGTGGATTTATTGGACAAGTCAAAGTAATTAAAATAATTTGCCCTAGTGATGAGCGACCAAGGGAGAGAAAAGAAAAAATGAAAGGAAGAAAAAATGATGGAAATGACTTTGGGAGTTTGAGGAAAAATAAGAATAAACTAAGATAAATTCCCTTGGAGGAGAACGACCAAATTGGAGGCCAAAAACATGATGTATGAGTTGCCTAAGCGGGTCACCCCACTTGGAGAGTGGATAAAAAAAATAAGAAAAATAAAATACCTTGCCTAGGTTGGCCAAGGTGGAGGAGAGACAACAAAATAAAATAATTTATTTAGCACTTGGGTGCCTAGCATGAGGTCGGCCTCATAACTAAGGAAACATCTAAGGTGATTGGCCAGCTTGAGGAGAAAAGGGAATTGTGTATAAATATAAGATGTTTTGAGGTCATATCAACATTCATTCACATCACATCTTATCATTTGGAGATTTACTCTTGGCTGCACATTAGATCAGCATATTCCAAGGACAAAAGCCCTTGAGAATATTAGGTCGACTGGACGAAAACCCAATTCCATCTTGGAGGTGAATTCACACAGAGTTCACACTTGCACTTCATTGGAGTTTTGGAGGATCTTGAGCATTCAAGCCACATCTTTTGGAGCAGATTTGAGCGCCACCCTCTGGAGGAGTTTTGGACAAAGATTGACTAGGGTTCATGCCCTAGGTTAAGCGCCACTTTCATAGGAAGGCGAATTCATTATTTTGAGTCATTTTTGCTATTCCATGGTATGTATAAACCTAATTTAGGTTGAACTTATAGGAGCAAAAATATGGGCGATGTTTGTAATGTTTGAGCCCATGAATTTGGTGTAATTCCAAATCAGCATATTCAGATTTGGAGCAGCAGACTTGTTTAATCAGAAATCAGATTTGATTGGCACATGTTTGGCCTTTGGATGGTTGGTTTTCATGGTTGTTATCATTGCTGATGTTTTTACATGTTTGGCATATATTTTATGGATGTTTGGAGTATGTATGCTTCTGAAAATAAAAAATCAGAATTCAATCCTAGGGTTTGATCAGAAAACAAAAATCAGAATTTAGGGTTTTAGAGCAAAAATCTGAAGTGCAGAATTTTAGGGCAGAATTCAGAAATTTAATTCCGAATTTTAGGGCAAATACCATTGGGGATATTACAATGGTATCAAAGCTTTGATCTTGTCAGTCTGAAGGGTTTTGTATGTGGTCTTGCATTGGTGATCATCTAATGTTGATGTATGAATCCCGAATATAGAGAATTTCTCACATTCAGGAGAAGGCAGCGACTTGTTGATACAGGTTTTGAAGAAGAAGGCGACATGGGTGATAGAAGTGATGAGGAACCTAGCATGAAAGATATCCTCTGAGATCTTGCTAGAGGACAACAAAAGCTAGTGCAAATGATGGCTCAACTTATGCAGAATAACGGAGGCAATAATGGAGGCAATGGAGGTAATAGAAACAATGAACATAATGGCAATAATGATGCTAGCACTTTCAGAAATAATGGAGGCACTCCTATTCATGCATCTCATGCATCCGTGGTTAGACCTCTCATGCCTACCTTTTTGGATCAGCTACAGAGAATGAACAGCAAGTAGTAGGTGAGACTTTTGATGATTATAGAAGAGAATGGTTAGCGTTAAGTGAAGAATGCCGAGATGCCTTGCCATGGGATGAGTTTTGCAACATTAAGTACAGACACGGAGATAGACCTAGAGGAGAAAGAGGCAACAATAATAATCATGACTTGCAAAGGAAATTGGGTAAGGTCAACATCAGTCCTTTTGATGGTTCAGGGAAGATCACGGCACGACCATGGATCCAAAAGTTGGATAACTACTTCACACTGAGCCCTATGTTCGAGAGAGATGCTATTCAGTTTGCTACTCTTCACTTGGAGGGAGATGCTCTAGATTGGTGGTACAATGGTATGTGACTCAAGGTCATAGCCTTGTCACTACTTATGTTGATTTCTCACAGAGATTGATTGATAGATTTGATGAGTCAAACCCGGAGCAATTCTTCAGGGAGTTGGCACAACTCAAGCAGCAAGAGTTCGTGGACACTTACATCTTCGATTTTTAGAAGCTTGTCGTGTTGGTTCCTAATGTTTCGGAGACTAGATTGACCTATCTCTTCATTGAGGGCCTTTAGGAGCCACTTCGTGGATGGGTGAAGGCCCTAAATCCACCATCTTTGAGAGAAGCCATCAAGAGGGCTCGAGGTATGAAGTTTTCAACACCATCTAAGCCTAAGTTTCAGAGTAATCCTTTCTCTTCATCTAGAAAGGACCCAAAGAAGAATTTTCAGAAGGATTAGCCTAAGAAGACAACACCAGATTTGGAGGCGAAGAATGAGATGAGGAAAAAAAGAAAATAAAAGGAAATATCTAAGGTGGTCGGCCAGCTTGAGGAGAAAAGGCAATTGTGTATAAATATAAGATGTTTTGAGGTCATATCATCATCCATTCACATCACATCTTTTCATTTGGAGTTTTACTCTTGGCTGCACTTTAGGTCAGCATATTCCAAGGACGAGAACCCTTGAGAATATTAGGTGGATTGGACGAAAACCCAATTCCATCTTGGAGGTGAATTCACACAGAGTTCACACTTGCACTTCATTGGAGTTTTGAAGGATCTTGAGCATTCAAGCCGCATCTTTTGGAGCAGATTTGAGCGCCACCCTTTGGAGGAGTTTTGGATGAAGATTGACTAGGGTTCATGTCCTAGGTTGAGCACCACTTCCATAGGAAGGCGATTTCATTATTTTGAGTCATTTTTGCTATTCCATGGTATGTATAAAACTAATTTTGGTTGAACTTATAGGAGCAGAGATCTGGGCGATGTTTGTAATGTTTGAGCCCGTGAATTTGGTGTAATTCCAAATCAGCATATTCAGATTTGGAGCAGCAGACTTGTTTAATCAGAAATCAGATTTGTTTGGCACATGTTTGGCCTTTGGATGGTTGGTTTTCATGGTTGTTATCATTGCTGATGTTTTTACATGTTTGGCATATATTTTATGGATGTTTGGAGTATTTATGCTTCTGAAAATAAAAATCAGAATTCAGTCCTAGGGTTTGAGTAGAAAACAAAAATCAGAATTTAGGGTTTTAGAGCAGAAATCTTAAGTGCAGAAATTTAGGGCAGAATTCAGAAACTTAATTCCAGAATTTTAGGGCAGATCCCATTGGGGATATTACAATCAGCTAGCTCAAGAACATCACCTTAAGGCATGCGAAATTAGCCAAAGCCAAATCTAATAATTGGACAAGTGGCATCATTGCCCAACTCCACTTGTATGCCAACCTTATTTTCTTGAAGTCTATTGAATGTGTTCTTGTTGAAAGTCGTATGTCTAGATGCTCCACTGTCCACATACCACCCTACACCAAAAACGGTGTTAGTGGATAGGCATGACACAATAGAGAACGTTGTCATGTTTGGATGCTAATTCATCTGCTCTGGCTAAAAATTTTGCACTCCCTAGAAACTCCTACTACTATTGTTCAGATTTTTTCCTCTGAGGACACTGAGATGCATAATGGCCCATCTTGTTGCATTTGAAACACTTCACATGACTCGAGTCTTTCTTTCCCTAGTCTAAAGAATGAGATTCTTCTTACTTGCCCTTCGAACCCGTCCCAAGCTCTCCTTTCTTACCACCTTTCCTCACCTTCTTGATGAGGGCTAGGTTTGACTCTCTTCCACTCTCGCTAAAATAATCTCCAGCCTAGTGTCTCTTGGATAAAATCATCCCAAAGATTCTCCAAAGTGGGAAGCTTCTCACAAGAGAAAACACCATGAACAAACATGTCCCAGAATGGAGAGAACCCAATTATAGTTATGGGAACGAACTCATCATCCTCCACCTTCACCCCAATAGCAGCGAACTGATATCGAAGCTTGGTGATCTTCAAAAGGTATCTGGCCACTCTATTTGCATGAGGCACTGAGCTTGTTCTTTAACAACATATTGTGGGATGAGTTCACACTCTAGTATAGAGTGAGCAGGACATTGTACATCTCATTCATTGTTTTCTTCTCTACGACGTGAAAGAACAAATGGTCCTTCACCGAATATAGGGTGATTCGTTTCGCCTTGGCCAACTTTTTGTTCTGTTCAGCTAACTAAATACGGTTGGTAGGAGTCACAACCTTTGTCTCGACAAAACTCCAAAGATCAACCTCCTCCACTAACATCTACAATCTACACTTCCAAGGTGTAAAAGTTGAAAGCACCCTCTAGACAGTCACACTCTCTAAGACTAAGACTAGTCATACTTGTAGCTCCTGAAACATACTAAAAATAAACAAATCAGTCAGAAATATCTCAAATTGGCAGCCTATCATAGGTGCAGATCAACACTCCAATCACTAGAGCACTTAGGGCATCCCACCCTACAACCTCTCACAAGGCCAAATTGCTTCAATCATTGAAGCAAGGGCATCACACCCACTAAAATCCTTCAAAAGCTCCCTCTCAAAGGTAATAGGCCACTCCATACATGAACCTAGAAGATTTCATATTACATGCCCTGATACCAAGTTAATTTTAAGACCACGGTAAGCAAATTCTACACTCAAAAATTTTAATACTAAAACTAGGTAGCTTAAACACAAAAACTTCAATCAAAACAAAAATATTTGAATATACTAACCTACAAACACATACTGCTGAAAATATGAACAGCTAATACACACTATTGAACTCTCTCAAACCTGCAACTGCCTTCTCATTAAATCTAAAAAGAAATACAATGCACTGGAATGCAATTTTAGAAAAGACAAGTGCACTAAGAATCCAACTAAGAGAAACTAACTGAGGTGTAAGTTAAGCTCCAAGTTAAGTTCACAAATCACTAGAGTGACATGCAGTTTGAGTGATCAATCAACTAGTATGACCAATCAATCAACCTAGTTTGTAATATCCCCAATGGGATCTGCCCTAAAATTCTGATTTTTATTTCTGCTCAAACCCTAACTCAGAATTCTGATTTTTATTTTCTGATTTCAAACAAAATATAACAGCGACATACAAGTGCCAAAATATGCCAAATAAACATGCCAAAAGATGCTACAAATTGCCGATCATATCAAACATGAAACCCACCATGAAATACACAAAATATGGCCATCCAAATGCAACATAAAATCTGATTTTATGAAGATAACTTCTGCTATTACAAATCTGAGTATATAGACTGCAAATTACATCAAAAGCATGGGCTAAACATGATCAAACATGGCCCGGAATGCTGCTGTCCAAATCAGACCTAAACTCTAGGTTTGTACATACCAAATGATGGTGAATGAAGCTCAAGAAAACCCTCCAAATGATGGTGCATGCAAGGATGAAGACGGCTGCTAGGTTAGGGTTTGAAAAATCCTCCAATGATGAAAATCGCCTCTCCCAAGCCAAATCACCCTCCTCGAAAGGTGGCGCTGAACTCTAGGGTGAAACCCTAGTGCAATATCAACACAAATGCCACAAAGAACAGTGCCCCAACGCTGATCTGAAAATCTGAATATGCAATAATGCTCCAAACCTCCAATGAAGTGCAAATAGAACTCTGTTATGAGTCCTCCACAAGATGAGCTAGGTTTTTGTCCAACTCACCATATTCACAAGGGTTTTCGTCTTTGGAATATAGCCCAACAAACATTGCAGCCAAAGAGAAAATCTATATCAGAAAATATGATATGAATGGATGATGAAATGACTACCAAATGACCTTATATTTATAGCCAACTTTTCCCTCTAATTTTGGCTGACCTCATCTTGGCAAAAATATTTATTTTAATTTTCTTTTTCTCCTCCCAATATGGCCGACCTCATGCTAGGTGCCCAAATTAAATCATTTTATTTTATTTTATTTTTCCCACCTTGGGCGAACCCTTTTTGGCACATGTTAATTCACTTTTTGACCTCTCCCTAGGTCGTCCACCTCAAAAGAAATTTATTTTGATTTATTTTATTTTTTCCATGGCATCACAAAAATATCTAAAGTCATTTCCCATTATCAATTTGCCCGACAAAATTAGTTAAATACATGATTTAACTAATCAGAATATTCCAGGGAAACACGGGGACGCGTCCCCTGCCCCTCCGTCCCCGTCCCCGTCCCCGTCCCCTGTGGTGTTTCCGGAACGGGGGGACGGCCAGGGACGTCCCCTTGCCGTCCCCTGCAAAACAAAAAAAGCTGAAACGTTCCGGGGACGCGTTGAAATTTCAGGGGACGGCAATAAAAGTTTCGGGGACGTCTAGCCGTCCCCGAGACAGGCGGGGACGTCAAAAACATCCCTCGACCGTCCCGGGGACGGCCAGATGTCCCCGACGGTTTGCATTAAAAAAAATTTTAAAATATGCATTATATAAAAACGGAAACCCTAGAAATCGACGGCGTTAATTTTTCTAAAGTCATCAGTTAGGCTTTTATATGTGAGTATTATAGTGCTCGGAATTGTCTCACGCAGTAAAAGAAATACATGGCGGAAAATTTTCTGGAGTCATCGGTTGCTATCGGCGTAGTCCTTGAACCTCCTATGGGTGTCGGTTGCTATCGGCGTAGCCCTTGAACCTCCAAAATGCATCATATGTGAGCATCATACTGCTCGGAATTGTCTCACGCCGTAAAAGAAACAAAAACGCAGGAAAAATAAAAATTAAAAAAAAAAAAAAAAAAAAAAGATCTTTTTCTAAACTCGTCGGTTATTCCTATCAGCCACGGCAAAGGGAAAAAACGCCACTTTGAAGGAGAAATTTTCAAATTTGAAATTTCTTTCAGCAACAGTCACACAGATCAGGTACTGGTTTTTTAAATTTTTTTAGTTTTTTTTCTGAGTTTCTCAGTTTACTTTTAGTGTTCATACTTCATTGTTCAATGTTTAATCATTTTTCAGCCTCTCAAGAGTTAAAGCCCTATCAAACAAGCACAATCAAAAATTTAAAACTCAAAATGAGCAGCAATGAGGAAAGTTTGCATGAAGTGAGTAGTGATGAAGTTCAAATGACACATTCTGAAACCCAGAACACAGGTGGAAGTTCTATTGGAAGTGTAACTCCAAAAGACCGTTTTAAATGCCCTTCAGACACTATTCAAATACATGCAAAAGGACCCTTCAATCCCAAAAAACCTTTGCTTCAATTTGCCACCAATTTGACTGGTCCTAAGGCTAAAAATTCAGGGGGCAGCAGGCATTGGCTGTGTCATATTTGCAATATTGATTATCATGGGAGCTATAGCAGGGTTGAACATCATTTATTGGGTGAGAGTGGCCATGGGGTTAGAATTTGTGCAGAGATAAAATTGGAAGAACAGGTTGAAATGCTAAAGTTGGTAGGGGAAAGTGAGGAAAAACATGCAGCTACTTCTAGTAGTACTAAGAGGAAGCGTTTATTGCAAATGAAATCTATTGATGAACATTCCAATCTATCAGTTGGACATGGACTTGAACAACATTCATGTGATAGTCATAAAGGCAAGAAGAAGGCCACTTCTACCACAACCACAGGTGAAAAAAATACAGTGATAGGGATGATGAATATGCAAAAGCGTGAGATAGCTGATGATTCAGTGGCCAAGTTTTTTTATGCCCATGCCATCCCTTTTCATTTGGCAAAGTCTCCTTATTTCAAAAACATGTTGAGAGATGTAATAGCAGTTGGATCCTCTTATGTTCCTCCTGGGGTACATAGATTGCGTACCTCCCTCCTTGACAAACAATATTCAAAGGTGAACATAGTAATGGAGGAGATGAGACAAACATGGATTAGGACTGGTTGTTCCATTGTGATGGATGGGTGGACTGATATTCGACATCGGCAGCTCATTAATATTATTGTTACATGTCCTTCTAGTTCATACTTTCTTAGAGCGATTGATTGCTCTGGGAAACGTAAGGATGCTGATTTCCAGTTTGCCCTTTTGAAGGAGGCCATAGAGGAGGTTGGGTCTTCTAATGTTGTGCAGGTTGTGACAGATTCAGCTCGTGTTTGTAAGTTGGCTGGATTGATGGTTGAGAGTGCTTACAAACACATTTTTTGGACTCCATGTTGTGTACATGCTTTGAATAATGCTTTGAAGGACATTGGCAAAATAGAATGGGTGAAGGTAGCAGTGGCTAAATCTAGATCAATACAAATGTTTATATGCAATCATCAAACTTCACTTGCATTATTCCGATCCTATTCAAAGAAAGAATTCCTCAAACCAGTTGAGACTAGATATGCTAGCTATTTTATTTTACTGGAGAGGATGCTGGAGGTGCAAGATGCTCTACAATCCATGGTGGTTGCTCGAGAGTGGAAAAAGTGGGCTCCATCAAAAACAGAAGGACAGAAGATGAGAGACATGGTGCTTAATGAGAGTTGGTGGTCCAATATCAGGTAAGAAATATGTACTTGAACTTCATATTTTTGATTTTTGAGTTTCTAATTCTAACTTTTTGCTTTGTTTTTTCTTTAAATTATTAGTATTACAGATTACTATTATTTAGTTACTAATAAGTAATAACTAATAAGTTAATAACTATATTACAAGTGTTAAATTGAAAATTCAAATTGTTAATGTCTTACTTTTTTTAAATTTTGTTTGTAGATATATTTGCTCTATCATATCACCTGTTGTGAGAGTGATCAGGTATGCAGATACAAACTCTCCTAGCCTTGGAAAGATTTATGAGACTTTTGATAACATGCTTGATCAAATGAGGTTTGCAGATATATTTGCTCTATCATATCACCTGTTGTGAGAGTGATCAGGTATGCAGATACAAACTCTCCTAGCCTTGGAGAGATTTATGAGACTTTTGATAACATGCTTGCTCAAATGAGGCATGCAATTCGTGCCAAGGATCCTGAATTACAATTCTATGAGCAGCATATCAGGCCTATTGTCACAAAGAGGTGGAACACAATGAACACCCCTCTTCCGCTGCCTATGCTCTTAATCTGAAGTGGTATGCACCTAGACCTAGCCGAATGCTTCCTTCTGAGGATGATGAGGTAATGGAGGGGCTTATGGCAGCCCTTCGTAAGATGTATGGCACTGAGGAGGCAACTAGACTTAGAGAGCAGTGGCTTCAATTTTCCGAACCTCAAGGTCCTACATTCAGCAAACCAGAGGCTAGAACAGATAGGGCCACTATTGCACAAAAAAACCCCATTGGATGGTGGAAATTTCATGGGAAGGACACACTAGAGTTGAAGCAACTTGCCATTCGTTTACTCTCACAGATTGCTAGTTCCTCTGCTGCAGAGAGGAATTGGTCCACCTGTGGCTTCATCCACTCAATCAAGACGAACAGGCTTACCTCAAAACGAGCAGAAAAACTAGTTGCAGTTCATAGTGCCTTGAGACTTCAGGATCGACAAACTACTGAGTATCGACAGACTCCAGCAGCACGTTGGGATGTTGATCCTGAAGATGTTAGGCAGATTGACTAGGAGGTGCAACCAGGAATGGTTGGAGTTCCATTGGACGATCCACTTCAGGCAGAGAGTGGCAGTGACACAGATACTTCTTTTGATATTGATAACCCGAATGAGGCATAGACATTATGATTAGATTGTTGTATTTTGAAGTTTGAAACTTTGGGTTTACCGTTTAACAGTTAACTTTCACTTTAATTTTGAAGTTTGAACTTTAATTTTAGAATTTGAACAACAAAATGCTTTAATATTGCTGTTATGAATTTTCAATCTCATGATATGATGATTATCATTGTTGTTATTCTAGTGTTACTGTTTATTCATATTGTTTATTAGTTTAGTAGTTTACTCATTATTCATTAATGACTATTATTAATGTTCATTGCAATGTTTATGACTATATATTTATTATTATCTCTATTTCATATTGATATTTTGAAAAATTCATATATATAATATATTAATATATATATATATATTGAAAAATTCATATATCGCCGTCCCCCCGCCGTCCCCAAAAATTGGCCCTCAGATTGCCGTCCCCGAAACACATCCCCTGCCGTCCCCGTCCCCCCATCCCCGAAACGCCGTACAACATAGGAATATTCCCTTGCTTATTCGACCTAGCCCACGGGAATAAAATAGGCTAGTTGGCTCCAATGGGTGATCACTCAGAAAAAGGGGACATTACATAGTCCAACAACTAGTAACTCCTAATCAAAATAGTTGTGTAAGAGACCTTATTATATATGATTGAAAATGTAATCAACTTTAGATAAGATTTCTTGCACACAATAACACCAAAATTCAAATGCAATCACATATATATGAAACCATGAGTCACCATTGCATGTATTATTGATTCAACTTGAAATAACATCAAAAGCTTGCTGCTGTTATCAAATTTCAGTCACTGAAATAATCATATCAGTCTTGATTTTCTTATGAAAATTGCATCCAAATGCACCCAAAAGTCCTAACCCTAAAACATGAAAGTACTATCAATGTCCAATAAAAATAGACAACAAATGTCACTGTTACAGCCTCATATAATGGACTGATTACATCATGTTGACTGCTGTTATGACTGATACAGAATATGTATATGCCCAGAAATCTTCTAGAGACCAAATCAATGACAAAAACTCCTCTTGAAACCAAGCAATGGAATCCTAGGTGCAATATCTTGTGTCTATAATGCTCCAAAGCCCTTCATACATCAAAATCTTCACTCAAAAATTGCATATGAACCCTGAAATACCTTACCAGCTGACTGTCATAAGAAATTAGAACTGAAATGCATAGTAAACCTTCATATAATGATGATTTCTCCAAATTGACTACCTTGGTGTAACTTCTACAATGACCAAGGGTTAGATTGATATCAAATTCACTTCAAATATTCCTTAGTAACCTACAATATCAAGCTCAATGGTGAATATCTGCATAATATCACCTCACATAGTGTATGGGGTCATCACAATACAAACACAAGGGGTCATCACCTTGCAAAAAGACATGAAAATCGGAATTTCCAATCAAAGTAATAGAATAAAAAAACATACCAGATTCAACATATCCTTCAAATGAAAATGTAAGTCTCTATTTAACCTCTCCTTGGATGAGCGCTCCTCCTCTTTGACAATTTGGATGAATTTTGGAATCCATCAATGATGAAGAAGAGACTTGAACAATTGTAAATGAGTTGCAACCAAAACTCATTCATTTAAAACAATCTTTAATTATTTTAAATGAAATACAGCTACTTCTATATGAATCGATCCTTTAGCAATGAGTTCTTTTTGCATAGGCGGTTGTTTGCATACATTCATTTAATATCTTCATTTAGTATTGAATATTATTCATAGGCTTGGGCGATTGAATGCTTGCATTGAATTTTGCTTTGACAAACATTTAAAATCTACTCTTCTCTTGGACGGCTGAAGCAA
This sequence comes from Cunninghamia lanceolata, assembly GCA_027924645.1. Taxonomy (NCBI): domain Eukaryota; kingdom Viridiplantae; phylum Streptophyta; class Pinopsida; order Cupressales; family Cupressaceae; genus Cunninghamia; species Cunninghamia lanceolata. The sequence continues at coordinate 167,595 of BSBN01000834.1, forward strand.
ATCATTTATTTTCCTTCTTCTAAACCCATCGCTCCACAACAACCTCAAGGCGAATGCATTGAATGATGACGTTGGGCAATTAATATTATGAATTTGCATTTAAAATAATTCTTCTATACCTTGGCCGCCGATCCTTGCATAGGCGATTGCATTGAATTTCCTTACAATTATTTTAAATGCCTTTGACTTGCCGAATGCTCCAACCGTTGGCTCCATCCTTGGGCAAATAACTCTCCTCATGGCGTCGATCCTATTCCTTGGCACATGATCCAATGGAATCGCCACCTCATATGCTTGATGATTTCATTTGCATTGCCAATCGATCCACATGATGACCGTTGGGTTTAGCTCGGACCTATTTCTTCATGGGGCAAACCTCTTTCAATGTTAGCTTCATTTGATGATATTATAAAATAGGTCCCACCTGGAGTAGCTCCTTATTCCATACAAAACTCCATAAAAATAGATTAGAGAAAATGCAATTAAAGATTCCATTTTCTATTTTATTCACATAATAAAACTCAAGCAAAATACTAGTTGAGCCAACTTTCCGGTTCTCCATGTATAGAAACAAGCTCAACTAGAAAATGTAACTTAGCTCAAAATGGGGACATTACAAGTTGAGACAAAGTTACATCCACATATCACTCAACTCTCAAGTAGTTAACTAGGTGCTAATCCCAAATAAGACTCCCTTCATAACTGAGCATTATTCTCATACATAACTGCATACTCTCCATGCTGATCTCTCAGCTGCATAGAAACAGAGGTTATCTCTGCTGCACCATGTTGATGTTACTCTTGACTATGTAATGTCCCCTTCTAGTAAGCTGAAAATTTTCACTACTTAACAAAACTTCAATTTAGTAAAAGAGAACATTAGTAATCTTTTAATCATTTCCTTCAACATATAATCATTAAGACTATAACATATTAGATTATATTCACATTAAGTTCATATATTTGTTTCGTCATCATGTATTCAATTTATAAGCACATTCATATATATGTTATTCATTTTTATCATTGGTTCGTGATATGACTTGTGAGGGACTTATGGTAGACTCTTACGTTAACCAGCTCTAGATCACCAAGTATGATTTCATTAAGGAAATAGTTCCATCTCTTACAGAGGCCCAAAGGTTTCACTCACACACGGAGTCCCTCACCATTTGGCTCGTGGGATTTCACTCACACACGGAGTACCTCATCCAGACGAAAGTCACCATCCGTAGAGCAACTCTTACAAGTTCTCCTAGGCCCAAGGATTTCACCCACACACAGGGTTCCTCACCACTTGGCTCGAGGGACTTACTCCAGTCGAGAGATACCTAGGCTAAAATAAACTATTTCAACTATGTCATACCTTAGAGGTGATAGGGGGGTTAAAGGGAGAGTCTGAGTCAGCTCCAAGCATACCACCAACTTATCTTTTCGTTGATTTCATAATTATCATAATTGTTCTTATTATCATTTAACATAAGATGCCTTATATTAGACATTATGGCATTATATCAAAATTGATCATATATCATTGACATTTATTCATTATATTAGTTTATCCCTATGCAATTCATAGTTTGTTTTAGTGTATTTCTCTATCATTTACAACATGCATATATTTATTCTTTTATATATAATAATCTTACCATTTATTTTAACTAACTATAGAGTGAACAAATTAAATATAAATACTTCAAATTAAATATAAATACTTACTTACCTGCTGGAGCTTTACCTCCTATTTCTTACCTATCGCTGCGGTCTTCTTTCTATTTTCCAATGTTTTCCCTTGCTCGATGGAATGACTGATATAATTTTATTATATTGCTGCTGTTGTTTATATATATATTTTTTTAATATATATTTCACACCCGATACTCTTTTTATATTTTCTCCCGATGATGTTTTCCTTCTATCTCACAACCTTTATTTATTTCTCTTTCAAGGGATATATTCGAAGAGGTACGTCTCTTATTATGCTTGATGGTTAAAGACATACTTACCCTCTTATAATTTTTATTACTTTATATTATTTCCCTTTTGTGGTAAAACTAGTTCTAACCATACATAACTCCCTTATCATAAGAGGATTGGTTAAAAGATATTTATTTATCTTATTATTTATTTATATTATTTGTATTTATATTATATCATTATAATAAATGATATATTATTTATTTTATATTATTTATATTATATCATTAATATCATAATGAATGATATATGATTTATATTATATTATTTATATTTATATTACAATATAAGATAATAATAATATTTGTATTTATATTATTAGATATATTTATAATATATTATTTATTAAAAAATGATTGATGGTGTCAACCAACTTAATCGCTGCACTTACGCCTCCCCTTGTTATTAAGTATGGGAGCTCTTTTATCTTATTTTATTCACGATCATATAATATGGTGGGATAATGTTTTTTATCTTATTAGACTTTTATCTTCATATGATTTTATTTTGAATTTGTCCTTTTGTTTAACCGTATTACTTTGTCTTATTCCAAATTACTTTACTTTTTAGCTTTAATGGGTAAGACTCTTCATAATATTTATTTCTATATATAATAATATATCTTATTAATTATTCACATAAATATTATTTAAAATACTTATATTTATAATATATCTAATTAATTAAATATATATATATATATATATATATATATTTCATATATTTTATAATATTTAAATTATATTAAATTAATAATATTATTTATTAATTAATACATATTAATAATATATTTTAAATAAATATATTATATATTTAATTTATATAAGGCTAACTTATTATTTAAATAAACGATTCATTTATAAATCATTAAAGGGACATGACAAACTATGCCTTCAACCCACCTGCACACAAACCAAGGCTGTTGTGTATGCCTCTCTACTGATGACAAACTGCAGTGTACTGTTGCGCTGCTGAAGGAAGAGCACCTTCAGAGCAACATGGGCAAAACTCTAAAAGTAACATGTTTTTCCATTGGGGTAGTAAGACATTGGAGTTCAGAAAATCAATGCTTGGTCTTGATTGGCTTGATGACATGGCTTTTTTCTTTAATTCTAGAGTGACTGTTGCTGATGATTTTAGTGTTAAACTGCCAAATAGAGTTGCAGAATAGGTGACCAAGGATTGAATCTTCATGTGGTTTTTCTTGACCACAATGTTGGCATGGCAAAGGGTTCCTATGTGCCGATTGCAAAGGAGAATAAGGATGAGGAATCAGTAAATGGGTCGCAGGAAGAGCTGAGGGTTCTGTGGGAAGAAATTCAAACAATGTATTTGCAGGAGGAGATAGCTTCTTTCTATAAAGATCCATCCATGTATGTCAATGCTCTTAGGGTTACTCGTAAGAAAGGAAAGTTAGAGATTTCTAGCCAGTTCACACAAGCCCAAGGAGAGCTTTAAAACACCTAGAAATCAATCTTGGGGTTCAACTCCATTACTCATAGGATTATTGTTAGAACAAGATGTTAGAGAGAGGCAATGGATCTATTGGCATGGCTACGGATGCTTATGGAGGTTCTAGAGATGGCAGGTAGGGCAGTCTTTCTCTAGGCTCTACTATAAGAAAATTGGGCAGAGTTATAGAAGCGTACAAATTTTATGCCTCAATAATACTATGCTTCTATTCCACTTGATGTTCGTTCAATAAGCTATTACATATTTATAGGAGTGTTATCTCCTAAATTATAGGATAACTAGTATAACCTCCTCTAACCATTTCTTTCTATAGACAAGTTGTTCTAACAACTTGAATATTACAATCCTGTACAATATTTCTTCACACATAATATTCTAATATTTAAACTAACAAACCATAACAAATATAATATTCTTAACACCCACAATAATTATGTGACCTCACACATTATTATTCATGTGAGCACTAACATTAATTCCTAACGCCCCCCCCTTAGTGCGAACATGATAAAAACTCACCTTCCACTGCAGTGAGCCCAACTCTCGTGGCTCATGATCTTGATTCAATCGAAAGGGACCTCTCACCAACCTTTCATGGTTTTCACACAGGATTACCACAAATACACTCATCTATTCACCTCATATGGTTTTTTGGATTACCACTAACCATTTCAAGATCCATGAACTGCATTACACTAGTGCTTTTTGTTCACTACAATATTTTACACCAGAAGGAAGTACATCACATGAACTGGAAATAGAATCGTATGCCTATGCATACTTTTAGGTCTGCATACTACTATCTGGATCTTGCTCCACATGATCACCTACATACGAGAACTTATCTCCTTTCACTTCCAATGAACTCACCACCAGCCGACCACACTTCCAACAAATCTAGCAGTCAGAGGATCTTTGTAGCCAGCTGCTCTCCTATACAATTGTTTACAATGCCCTCAATTGTAGCCATTGTTGTTGACCGTTGCCACTTGATCTCTAACAGCATAGGAAACTGTCATTGCCACTGGAAGTTACCCTTGACTTTAGTCGATTTGGTGCAAGTAGTTTTGTCACTAAAACAATTTTGCAACCCCGTTGCTAGTGATTGACGAGAGGTCATTGATTGTCCTCCAACCTCCTATGCCTCCATCCTCCAATTGGTTTGCTACTTAGCAAATTTAACTTTGACGCTCAATTATAGAATGCCCCCCCCCCCCCCACAAGATGGACGTCGTGTACAAGCGATAGTGCGTCCAATTACAATTGAGGCAATTTTTATTTTTATAATTTTTTGACACTTTTTGCATTTTGACACAACAATTAATGACCCTATTCTAAACAAAATAATACAACTTGACTTTTAGACAATGACACGAAATATCTCCTTATAAACTAATAATACATTTTAAGATACTAAACTGACAATAAATTATAATAACAACCCTTGCATCCTTACTCCCTTTAAATCAATCCTCAAGAAACTTGACCTCTCCTTCATCGATCTCCACTTGCAAGTCCTTCGGGTCATTGCCAAACGCCACCTTATATGAACAAATAACTTGATGCCTTCTAAGTGCTCATTGATTGCTCCCTTATGTGGAAGCTGCAGACAAGTACTTCATATAGTCGTTGCTTTGACAAGGATTATAGTGTCCTACACTGCCACGTTCACAATTTGAGAGCTGGTGCATTATTCTATTTCATCATCTTGTGAATTTGTTCCTTCAACTCTAATGATGTTTGTTGTGTATAACAAAACATGCACCCGTCGAGTCTCTCCACTACCCACTATATTTCACCACAAATTCACATCAAACAAATATGGACAAATGAGAATTATACTGACTTTCAATGAGATACTGATCGAATGTGAAGCACAACTCTTATACAACCAACAATCAAGATCACGATTTGAGGTGCTTCATGCACAAGCGACAATGGAAGATCTTGCTATGCACACTCTCTACAATGAAGTCACGCAAAGAGCTAGTGTTGAACTCGTAACTAGCAACTCACCTTTGCAATTTCCAGGGAATGCCACCTTACACATTGCACGCTAATTTCCAATAGTATCAAAAACTTTGTTGCTTCCTTTTATTGTACCATAACGATAGCCCATTTTATCCTCTATTTCTTTTGCGTCTGCAAGAAACTGCGGATGAAACTAGAGAGAGATGTGTTGCCACGCTGATGTTTGTAGAGGTGGAGAAGAATATGGACCTCAATGTGAAAACAACCTTAAAAACTCTAAGAAGAATAAATATATGGGTGTGCAAGAAAATGGCATGGCTCCGATACTGTTGCAAGTATGTGCAGTCGATGTTGTCATTGGTGTCAACTGTGTGAGTAAGAAATGGTGCAAGAGTATGAGTAGTCAGTATTGAGTGGATACTGTCTCTAATAATGAGGTTGGTTGAGCAGAGATAAGGTTGTTGCAATGGTATGAGCTGTTTGGTTGAGTTGCTTTGCTGAAGATGATTTGGTTGCTCTCAAGAGGTGTTGAATATGTTAAGAATATGTTTCTGTTGATTGGTTTACAAGTGCTTTTGAGAAAATTTGATTAACAAAGGAAACAGTGTGTTGAAGTGGCATTTTGGCTTACAAAGTAGCGTTCTGATTTTGCTCCGCATTTCCTCTATGTTGAAGATTTGTCTTTGCGGTTTGGATATGTTGTTAAGAGATGTTAAGAGTTGTCATATTCTGAATTTGGTGTTCATGTGTTATGAGTTGTGGTTGTTTGCTTTATGCTTAATTTCCTTTACTGCAATTAAATATGTTGAATGGATTAAATGTTTGATATGTAAATGGTTTAAGATTAGCTCTCCAAAGCTAGATGAAATGATTGCAAGTCAGAAAGGTCCAAATGATAAAGAGGATTTAGGGTTCGAAAAAGGTGAAAGTTCAAAATCAGATCAAACTTCAAATCAGAGGAACAATAGCAAGCAGATCCGAAATCAAAAGAATAAAGTCAAAAGACCTCCAGTCAGACAACCAAATGCTCAAAGGTACCCATCTTTCAATGGTTTTTGTCATTTTTGCAATAAGTATGGACACAAAGCAATAGAATGTAGAAGTAGAAGGAATCAAAATGTTCCTCCATCTTTCTCTGGTCAATGCTTTACATGCAATAAAGTTGGTTATAGAGCTGCTGAATGCAGAAGTAAAGTGAGTCAGAACTCTATTAGGTGTTATGCATGCAATAAGATGGGACATAGAACTAGTGAGTGCAGAAGTCAAATGAGGAATGTCTATAACAATAATAGAATGGTTCAATCTTTCCATGGCTACTGTTATACATGCAATAGATTTGGGCATAAAGCTAATCAATGCAGATCCGGAATGATTGGAAGAAATACTAGTCAAAGGAATGTTGTGTGATACAATTGCAATAGACCTGGACACATTTCTAAGTTCTGCAGAAGCAAAAACATGAAGAAGGATAATCCGGTAGAAGAGAATGAACCTGTACTAAAGGTTGATCCAGCAGAGACCAAAAGGGAAATGAATAAGATTTGGATAAAGAAGGAAGTAACAGAGGTTAATGGTAAGCCTGTACCAGCATCCGGTGTAGATGTTTCATCCGGAAACTAAGATGAGAGCTTTGGCTCGGGGGGGAGCTTTAATGGAAATCTTTTCTCCCCTAGGAATGGTGTTGATGCCTCAGCACGAAGATATGAGATGAAGATTGACATGCTTAATCATTTGGTGAAGACTACGGTAGAAAATCTCCTAATGCAGAAGTTTGCGAATAATTTGAATATGACTGTGTGTACAGTGAAAGGTTTGACAACTTTGTCAGATGAGGCATTTCTAGTGAATTACGGTCTCACAAGGAGCCAAGTGACAGACATAAGCACGAAATGAGTGAAAAAGGGGTTTCTAGAAACAAGAGGGACTGACAAGCAGTGGAAGTGAATATTTCTGGTTCGTCACAGATTAGGAATGATTCAAGTGATGAGTTAGATGATGATGAAGAAGAAGAGGAAGTTGAGAAGGCACTAAGAATACAGGATGAGACAGAGACGAACTTGGTCAATTTAAGGCGCACAATTTACTTGACAATTATGTCAAGTGTTGATTTTGAAGAAGCTGGTCATAAGCTACTAAAGATCAAGCTTCAACCTGGTCAAGAGATGGAGTTATGCATCATGCTATTAGAGTGTTGCAGTCAAGAGAGAACATACCTTCGTTATTATGGTCTTCTTGGGCAAAGATTCTGCTAGAAACAAATAAACTATAGGAGGAAGGAGTGAACAAGTAAGAAACACAATTCAAAGCTTGACCGTGACAAGAAGAAAGAAAAGGGCTAGGACATTTGATTCTAAGAATGAAAGTGACAGTGACAAAAACAGAAGGGAAAAAAAAAGAATTAAAAGGTTTTTTGTTTAGTTACTCATGGCTATAGCAGACACTATTTTTCCTAGACTGTAACAAACAAAAGGGTCATTGCAAGTGTCAAAATGAAGGCCAAGTGTAGCAAGAAGCAAGGTTCAATGTCCCTATCAATAGCAGAGGCAAAATATATTGCAGCAGCCTTTTGCTATACACAAATATTGTGGATGAAGCAAATTCTGAAGGATAACAAGGTTGCAGAGATTAGGGGTAATTGCTAAAGATGCATAGTGATGCATCTGTCCAAGGGGAGTTCATGCCACATCTTTAACCTGGACTGATGATGGCTACCTCTCAGGGGGAGCAGGTAGTGGTGACTGATGATAGGGGGAGCTTGCAAGAGAAAGGTTGCAGACAGATGAGTGTTGATCAAAGGGGGAGAATAGGTAGGTGCCGAATCCCTTTGTCCTTGAGGACAAAAGAGGAGAGAATCTAAAAGGGAGGTTGTTGGCCATATGTGTTGTCCTTGATGTCAACATAGTATGTATTGATGTCACAAGGTGAGAAAGGTTGCTGAGGCTACCATGAAGGTTGTCAAGAGATGAGATGTTATGTTCCTAAAGAAGAAGGAAAGTTCATGATTGATTGTCATGCCCCGATCAGTGCAGAGTTAATTTTGAATTCTTGAGAAGACAAGATATGTTACTATAAAGAAGATGCATGGGTTGATATAAAGAAGATTTGGCCTCCGAGAGTTGGTGCTCGTCTCTAATTCAGGATGACTACTCTTTTGAAGATTGTCTGGAAGATTGCTCCGCATTTCCATCATACTAATGTTTAGCTGCTGCGGTTTGGAAAATAGCTTTATAAAGTGTCACATTATGTATGTTCCAAGTTTCATAAGAATCTAATCACCAAAAGGTTGTTTTTCTGTTGATAAGCTTGTAGACAGTGTTGGTTTTGCAAAGGCATTCCCAGCAGGGTGATGGAATGCTCTGCATTCCTCCGCAGTTGCATATTTGGCCATGTGGTTCTAATGGAAGCTTATCATATGAAGTGAAATGATATATCTAAGGTTTCAGTCTCTCACTCACTCAACATGAGAAGTTACAAGGGTTTGTATATCGGCAATTACCCAGACAGAGCAGAATGCTGAGACCTGCTAAGAGTGAAAGAAATGGTGTGTCGCCCTTTGCCATTGATGTCAAAGGAGGAGAGAAAGCAATGTGAAAAAGGAAAGAGTCAGTTGTCAGAGAGAGAGTAAGATGTGTAAAAGAAAGGGGGAGAGTGAGAAAGAAAAGAAGTTTGGTGTAGAATTGTGTCTTGATGGTTTTTCACATTATGTGTTGCCATCAATGACAAAGGGGGAGATTGTTGCAAGTATGTGCAGTCGATGTTGTCATTGATGTCAACAAGTCTGTGTTATCATTGGTGTCAACTGTGTCAACTGTGTGAGCAAGAAATGGTGCAAGAGTATGAGTAGTCAGTATTGAGTAGATACTGTCTCTGATAATGAGGTTGGTTGAGCAGAGATAAGGCTGTTGCAATGGTATGAGTTGTTTGGTTGAGTTGCTTTGCTGAAGATGATTTGGTTGCTCTCAAGAGGTGCTGAAGATATTAAGAAAATGTTTCTGTTGATTGGTTTCCAAGTGCTTTTGAGAAAATTTGATTACTAAAGGAAACAGTGTGTTGAAGTGGCATTTTGGCTTACAAAGTAGCGTTCTGGTTTTGCTCTGCATTTCCTCTATGTTGAAGATCTGTCTTTGCGGTTTGGATATGTTGTTAAGAGATGTTAAGAGTTGTTATATTCTGAATTTGGTGTTCTAATTCGTTGTGCAGAGGAAGTTGTGTTCACCAGTGTGTGGACTGTGTTTCTGAGTTGTGCAAAGGTGTCTGGGAGAAATGTCTTTGCTCCGTATTTCTCCGCAAAGTGGTTTCAGGTCTTGCGGTTCTGGAATTGTGCTTATAAGGTTCATATATTTCTTATGTTGAAGTTTTTCATGGTTTGGTGCTCCGGAAGTTGATTTCTAGAGATACAGTGCATGACAGAGATAATTAAGCATATTGGATAAACTGGATAAGGTTGTGTGACAGGTGAAAGTTGTTGCAGAGGAATTTGTTGGATTTCAGGATGTTTCAGGAGATTCGTGGAATACTCTAGATTGCGTTGAAGCCTTGCATGTGGTCCGCAAGTCGTCTTTGGGTTTGAGGAAGTGTGTACTTAAAAGTTCATTGTGTTAACACATGTTTGGCCGACCTTGGATGTTTACACTATTTGTGGAGGTGCTTCGGTGATTGTGAAAGCGTGAAGTAGCGTGCTTAAATGAATTTAGGTCCGAGCTAAGGTGTGTTGTGGTCCGCCTTCATTTCTTTCCACCGCGGGAACGTTTAGGTCCAGACCTAATTTGAAAGTTGTGTTAAGATGTGATGACGACCTTGGAGAATGTTCTCAAGGTTGAAGACAGTATAAATAAGTGTCAAGGGATCGTGATCGGGTGTGTGCGTGAGGGATGTGATGGGAATAACAGTGTGGTTGAATGTGTGGTGTAGCATAAGCTTTCATGTGTTAGACTACTAGAGGCAGTGAGCAGAAGGTGTCTTCAATTCTTCAATAATGCTGCGGAGATGATGTTGGTGTTGTGGTGGATATTGGTTCAGTGCTTTGGGCTTCATTGGAACTGTACTCCTTGCATATGTTAGATGCAATTGTAGCAGTTCAACTTTGGAAGTGAGCCATCTCTTCTATCTCTTTCTTTCAGGACAATGAGTTCTTGAGCAGTGAGCCCTTTGGCAGTGAGTCTTTCTTCTAGGCAGTGAGCCTTCCGACAGTGTAATTCGGTGTTGATACTACTTTATATTGTGAGCTAATCCTCACCGTGGTTTTTCCCTTCTTGGGTTTTCCACGTAATCTAGTGTTCATGTGTCATGAGTTGTGGTTGTTTGCTTTATGCTTAATTTCCTTTACTGCAATTAAATATGTTGAATGGATTAAATGTTTGATATGTAAATGGTTTAACAAAATACTGATTCACCCCCCCCCCTCCTTAGTATTCTAGGTGTTCAACAACTTCTCATGCTGAGACCTGCTAAGAGTGAAAGAAATGGTGCATCGCCCTTTGCCATTGATGTCAAAGGGGGAGAGAGAGCAATGTGAAAAAGGAAAGAGTCAGTTGTCAGAGAGAGAGTAAGATGTGTAAAAGAAAGGGGGAGAGTGAGAAAGAAAAGAAGTTTGGTGCAAAGTTGTATCTTGATGGTTTTTCACATTATGTGTTGCCATCAATGACAAAGGGGGAGATTGTTGCAAGTATGTGCAGTCTGTGTTGTCATTGATGTCAACAAGTCTGTGTTGTCATTAGTGTCAACTGTGTGAGCAAGAAATGGTGCAAGAGTATGAGTAGTCAGTATTGAGTGGATACTATCTCTGATAATGAGGTTGGTTGAGCAGAGATAAGGCTGTTGTAATGGTATGAATTGTTTGGTTGAGTTGCTTTGCTGAAGATGATTTGGTTGCTCTCCAGAGGTGTTGAAGATGTTAAGAATATGTTTTTTGTTGATTGGTTTCCAAGTGCTTTTGAGAAAATTTTATTAATAAAGAAAACAGTGTGTTGAAGTGGCATTTTGGCTTACAAAGTAGCTTTCTGGTTTTGCTCCGCATTTTTTCTATGTTGAAGATCTGTCTTTGCGGTTTGGATATGTTGTTAAGAGATGTAAAGAATTGTTATATTTTGAATTTGGTGTTCATGTGTTATGAGTTGTGGTTGTTTGCTTTATGCTTAATTTCTTTTACTGCAATTAAATATGTTGAATGGATTAAATGTTTGATATGTAAATGGTTTAACAAAATACTGATTCACTCCCCCCCCCACCCCCACCCCCTCTTAGTATTCTGGGTGTTCAACAGATACCATATAAGAAAATTGGGCAAAGTTATAGAAGCATACAAATTTTATGCCTCAATAATACTATGCTTCTATTCCACTTGATGTTCGTTCAATAAGCTATTACATATTTATAGGAGTGTTATCTCCTAAATTATAGGAGAACTAGTATAACCTCCTCTAACCATTTCTTTCTATAGACAAGTTGTTCTAACAACTTGAATATTACAATCCCGTACAACATTTCTTCACACATAATATTCTAATATTTAAACTAACAAACCATAACAAATATAATATTCCTAACACCCACAATAATTACGTGACCTCACACATTATTATTCATGTGAGCACTAATATTAATTCCTAACATCTACTTGTCGCAAGGGTGGTAAGGTGTTATTGGTTATAGATTGATTGTGGTTGGGTTCCTGTTTTTCACTATTTTGTAGGGTAGGTTTTTTTTTTTTGAATTTCATTTTGACATTTTTTTTTGTTGGCAATTCATTGAGGGGGCACCGCTTAGGTGGGTTAGTTTTGTATGTGGCTTCACCACTTTAGGAATTATGGGTATAAACAGTTCTTGTTTTGACGACATATTTACACACCCTTTTTGTATTTTCAAATTTTGTATGTTAACCATGTTTACGTACATGGCTAAGGTCCCCACTAGTATAGATATCTTAAATAGACCTATCTGAAAGATGCCTAGAGATATCAATATAATATACTTAATACAATATATTAATTCTATAATTATATTAATTATTAATTTATTTGTAAAATATTTTTATTTATATAATTATTAATTATTCTATTATATTGTCAAAGGGGTTGCGGTCAAGTCATAGGCCCACTTGGTTCTCATGTTGGAGCAAGGTTCAATTCTCCCCAAGTGACATCTTAGCATTGGTAGGCATACTAGAGCGGTAGTCCTGCTTCAATTGATTGATAGAGTGGTAGGCCCACAAGTGATGTTGATGGAGTATGTTGGAGAAACAAAGGAGGAAGAGAGACGAAGAAGGATATGTCCTACAGGAGGAGGTCGGTGCTGAAGCATTCAAGCTGGAGGAGGTACAAGTTGGATGTTGCCCTACAAGAGGCAATAGAAGGAGAGGCATTCAAGTCAAAGGTGCATGCTGGAGGTGTTGGAATGTTTGTCATTGATGTCAAAGGTGATGTCATTGAGATTAAGAAGATAGTCATGAACAGACGAGAGTATAAGAATATGTTATTACTAAATCGTCATCGTCAAGGAGAAAGCATAGTCATCATCATTGTGGAGTTGAATGAAAATGAAGTAATTATATTATAGTTTAAATTATGATTAAAAGTGATGCTATTGAAAAGAGGAAGTTGACCGAACTTCATACAGAAGGACCACACAAAAGGTATTCCAAATGAAGACAAATATCATATTTAATGGAGCTGTTAACAAAAGAAGATACCAACGATGGTATGCATAAGACAAAATATGCTATGACTTGTGCATAAGACAAAAGTCTTATTAATAAACTATGAAGTGTGATTTACAAAATATAAAAAGGAGATACGATTGATACTACAGCAGCAATTAAATCCTTTAAGAAGCAGCGATTAGTATTTATGTTAAGGCATGCAATTATGAGAAGTGCATATTGTCTAAGAAGAAGGCCAACTATCCTAAGGAAGAGCGCTCCTCCATAGAAGACAAACAAACTTCTACGTGGCAGCAAGGAGGGCTTGGCGAAGGTGATAATAGTGTAGAAGGTACTGTGGTAGATCACGATGCTGATGAAGTGAATGAAGGAAGTCAATATTCTCATATACGTGTAATATGATTGTGCACTTGTCTAACACTACAGGAAACATAGAAGAGAGAAACCACGAAAAGGTTGAAGTTTAAAAGAGTGAAAGACTCGTTGGATGAGACGGCAGAGAAAACTAATAAGAAAAATAAAATAGTAATGTCAACCTTAATGAAGAATTAAGAGTTAACAAAAGTTAATCAAATGACAGTGCAGGTATAAGAGGATTATCATTCCATATAAGTCTTAAGTTTAAATAATGAATTGATGCGATTTAAATGAGACATTGGTACGATTTATAAGAAATAAAAGGTGCGATTAAAGTTTATGGAGAGTCGTTTGGACGTATAGTGAAAAGGTGCGATTAGTAAAGAAAGATATGTAATAAAGAGTGGAGAGCATTTAATATGTGGAGCAACTGATATTAGGCAGCGATTATATTTAAGTGACTGTGATTATGATAAAAGCAGCGAAGATAAAAGAGCCCCGATTTATTAAATGTAATGAAGGTGTGCGATTTATATTGGTTACACAAAAGACAAATATTATTTACTAAAAGGTGCGATATTTTTTATGGAGTAACATAAACTCCCTTGGCTATCATTAAATGGTACAATCAGCATATGTATCTAAGAAAAAGACAAAACAGTTTGTTAAAGAGGTGTGATTAAGTAATGAAGAGGAGCGATCAGCATTGAAGAGGTATGATTTAGAAGAGTTGTGTCTTTTATGAAAAGTTAGTATTCAAAAAGATATATCTCTTGAGGAGATATAAGAAGAGAAAGAAAAGGTGATAGAAAAGGAAGCAATTGAATGAATATTTTCTAAGTATTAAAAGAGCAGATTGATAAGTGATAAAAGGGCAGAAATGAAATGTGATTCAGATATCTTTTGAAGAGTACATGCTGCCATGAATAAAGAACAAATGCAAACATATTTATGATAAATGTATGTAAAGATTAAGAGCTGAATGCTAATAAAGATAAGTGCATATATATGAAGAGTATGTGAAGTACAAGAGCAGAACTATATGAAGGATAAGTGTAGAATTAAGAGCTAGATATTGTGTATGATTTGGATCAGATATGTGAGAGAAGGTCAGTGTGAGTTGTGATCAGTTTTGGAAGAAGGATATTGTGTGAGTTGTGATCAGATTTGAAGAGAAGGAAGTGTGTGATCAGATTTGTGAAAGGTGTAAACAGTTTTGTGAGAGAAAGATCTTGTGGAGAAGCATACTATATCAGCCATTGAAGGATTAATAGGTTGGAGCCTATCAAATAGAGGTTGGAGCCTCTTGTTGGGTTGGAGCTCAATTTGAGTGGGGGTTGGAGCCTCCAATAGGTTGGTGCCTATAATTATGTCAAGTGGAGATTGGTGTGTCGTGTGAGTTGGAGCTCACTATTTGTATGTGAAGTAGGTTGAAGCCTACAAGAAGAAGAAAGGAGATGTATATATATATAAGCAATATTGTGTCGTGGTTTTCTCTCGAAAGGGTTTCCACGTAAATCGTGTGTTCTCATTGTGTACTTAATTGCTAGATCTTGCATATGTGTAGTTAATGTAATCAATTGAGTTTGAAAAGTAAAAGATTGTTTGATACTGATTCCCCCCCCCCTCCCTCTCAGTATCACCATGTGCTCATCAGGAGGTTCAGAGGTAGACATTCCAGTTGAAAAAGTGTAGGAGGGTGATGGAGGCAAGAAGAAGGTGAAACGGTTGCCTTGCATGAAGAGAAGGAAAGAGTGGTTACCCTATAGGAGGAGATAATTGATCGATAACTGCAATTGTATCCCCTTCTGGTAGAGCATTAGATAAAGTGATATTCCCACAAATGAATTGTATGGGATGTGGGTCCCATGAACAAACCCTCAAAATTCAAGGATAAGGACCCCAATAGAACCCCCACTAAATGATCTATAAGAAATTTAAAAACTATCCTATTATATTAAATACTTATAATTAAATTCATATAGTTATTAATAATTAATATTTATATATAGGGTATTTGAATATTTAAATTGTCTTTTAGAATATGTGGTATGTAATTTTTAAAATAGAACAAATGTAAAAGGTATAATTTAAATACTCTATATATTTATATACTATGTTTAATTATTAATTATTAATTTGACGTGTAAATGGCCATCAAATATATGACAAGGGGTTTTTGTGAACACACTCACTCCATTACAATCTACCTCTTGCTGCCACTAAAGTTATGCCTCTTGGCGTAAATAGAAGCTTCATTTACAAATCAACAAAAAATATCCACAAAATTGTAGAAATATCATTATTTGCACGTATATATCTCTTTAGACATGAATATTACACAAACAATATTGAGCTATCAATTTGCTTGATTCAGTACATCAACATTAAATACATATAACTAAGACATAATTACTCATGTAACAATAACTGGTATCATATAACTAATATATATGACTATCCCTTGACGTTCACTTGAGCATCCCTTCTAAAATGTTGCTTGACGAACTGAATCCTTACAAAACAACTTATAAAGTATCTAATTGCTTAGTCAAAAATCCCCTTCCATGCCTAATATTTAGATGGAAAATTACTAGCTTCAATAAATATTATCTTCCGGCCTTCACATTAATTTGTTCTTTGTGTTCAATATTTATCCTGCCTGCTTTCAAACTAGGATAATAATGCTAAGTAGCCAATTTGGGTTTGGGTTCGTAGGTTTGGTTTGTGGATTCGCCAAAAAAAAATTGTGGATTCAGCAAAAAAAAAAATCGGGATTGAGTTCATTTTGGGTTCGTCCATATAAAAAACATATGAAAATCATAAATATATACATATTTGCAGCCTAAAAGTAGGAATTAAATTCAGAATTTATATATATTATATTATATTAAAATTTTAAATAATTAATTTAAACATATTATATTAAAGTAAAAATATTGAAATTTAGGTTCCTTAGTTTTTTGGCGAGTCTCTTAGGCTAGTTTCTTCTAGAAATCCTTTGGATTCCCCTTTGTAAAGGGCTATGTCCTCTCAGCAATCTTGATTTCTTTTGATTATTTATATATACCAAAGAGGGCCCTAATCCCTCACTTCACTAATAAAAAAAAAAAGAATTTGAATATAAATGTATTAATTTTTAAAATATTAAAGTTTAAATATATTATCAAGAATATTAAATTATTAAAATTGATAAATTTATCATCCCTCCTTTTTAATATTAGAATTGCCTCACATTGCACAAATTTCCTATCAAACATATAGTCCGGGACGGTGTACATGCACTCCAAGCTCTCTAGAATGAATCTACATGTTACACATTTGAATTTTTGAGCCATTTTAGTGAACACCTTTAACATTTATCACCAACCTCCTTTTTAATATTTTTCGCTCCATTGCCCACTTGTCAAGCCCAATGCCAGCTCATACATCTCTACACACAAGCAATGGAATTCCTATTTCCAAAGGCGACAATCGAACCTACAAGGCGATCGTCTAGCCACTTTAATTTGGTGACAAAATAAAAATAGACCACCACTCTAGACAAAAGCAAAATAGATTACTACAAAACAATATGAAAACAATTAAACAATCAAAAAAATAAGAAAGACATTTTCTTGGGCTAGGTTATGTCGGATTTGTCATGGGTTCTCGTTGGATGAACTCCCAGGCATCTAACTACACCCTGGACAAATCCCCTCACGTGCCAAACCTGGATCCGAATTGGGTAAGAACCAGACCCGGATCTAAGCATCCCCCCTAACAAACCGACTCGAAACAAACCAAATCCTTAGTAATAATGACATAACTTTTGGCCCAGAGCCACTTTGTATGGGTCTTCAAGAAAGGATCATTTGAGTTCACATGAGAAAAAATAATAAATTAACAATCAAATTATTTAGGCAGTATGATAACTATAGTCACAAAAACATAAACAAGGAATAAGAATAAGGAGCATACGAAATCACGCTGAGCAATTTGATTGCAAAAGAAGTCCTCCAACATAGTTGGGTTATAGAGGGAGAACACATATGTGCATGCATACAATATTGTAATGTCCACTCTTCGAAATTAAAGCAATATAAAACCCAAACACCCATCATACATTTTCCATAGGTTTTGAGAATTTTGCACTAAGAAAATGGGATTATAATAATAAATTAAGAGGGTCATAATGTCACAAAAGGGGTCACTTAAGTGATATTATAAAATGAAATTATAAGATAGAGGGCCTCAAATAAAGTTAAAATATAAAATAAGAAGGTCTCTTATAATTCAAGTTTATTTTCAATAATTCCTCTCAAATATTAATCAAGTGGTCATGAAGGAAATTTGAAGAGTTATGTCTTCTGAAGGGAAACTCTATTTAAGAGAGGCCGAGCAAGGAGGAGGAGGCATATTGATTAACCAATGTATTTTCTGATTTCTACTCCTTGTTGGAGCAATGGACTACAGTTCAATTAATCTGAGGATGAAAACCCTCTAGGTCTAAAATTGGCGGACAAAAACCCACAATTCCTTGTGATTTCATACAGAAGTCACCATTGGGCTGAATCATTGAAATTTCAGATTTTGGTTTGGTGTGAGATTTATCTAATTATTTTGAAAAATGAATGAGAGATTGGTTTATATAATTTAGTAATCGATTTTCTTCTAGCGGTTGTTCCCTTTCGGAAAACATAAGGCATACCAATCTGCCTTATCCATATTATTTGAAAAAGGCGATTCATTGTTTATTGGCTGCATAACCTTCTATCACCTTGCTGGCCACTCAAGTCTCAAAGGAAACCATGCCGTACAGTTTCAGAATTCCTAGTTGACTGCTCAGCTGCAATGATCAATCCTTCTTAAGTCTGATCACTGCCAAAAAGGAGGTTTTCTACTGATATAAAGGGACGTAACAGTCTGTTTGGAGGTTGCAGTTTATGTGAGGATCCATTGATGTAGCCATACGATTTATTTGAGATTTCTGTTTATTGTTGCAGTCTGCTTATGATCTTACAGTTTAAAAACTTCATCTTACATTCCCTACAATCTGCCGTACACTATCAGGAGGAAGTCACAGTATTTCAGAGGTTTCTTTGACAGCCAGTCTTTGCTAGTATCAGCCATATCATTTCTACTTAGTGAACAGTGTCTGAAACAGAAACAAGAAGGGGCAAGAATCAATGTGTAACAGCAATATTTAGAGCAGAGTTTGTTGCATCCATTTCCATTATCCAGTTGGATTTATTTCAGCAATAACCAGTAAGGAATTCATATTGGTAAATACATTATACCCTTCCTGTGCAAATTCATTAGCTAGGGTTTAATATATATCATTCATATCCCAACAAATAAAGAAAAAAATTAAAGGGGATATTGCAAATCTAAGGTGATATCAATGAGACAATAATGATGTCAAGAACTGGGAGACTAGATCTCTTTCATGTTGTATCTTTTAAAATCCACAACAATTAGGAAATATGTTTTGTGCACCCAAAAAATCTAAATATTGAATTCTCAAGGGGCCAATAATGCGAAGTGCTTTTTAACTCCCCTATTGCACACTAGAGGCTTTACAACAGAAGAACGTGTATAGACTTGCTTATGGATGTTTGGCCTTTTCATTGTTTGATCCCCATAAATGTCTCTGAAGCCCCAAGGAAACTACATCTCATTGTAGAATTTTGAGCATGTACCACCCACCACAATATATACCATCATTTTTTCACCAAAGGTTTTGGGGTCTTCTGCCATGGTCATCTGTTTCACACCCTCATCTATAGATTAGGGTCCAAATGACAAGAAACCTATGTTCTGCAATATTTCTCAGATGGGGACAGCAAGGGTCGATGGAACACATTTCAGGAATAGTAGTCTAGGAGGCCATATTTTGGGGAAGACAGTACACAAATTATATATATATATATATATGGAAGTTCAAATTTTTTAAATAGTGTTCCACAGTTCACATCCCTAAGGGCTTGGGTGACATTCCCAACATCCTAGGGACTTGAAGGGGATGTCCCCTTTCCAAGATTGGACAGACTAGCATCATATAGTGCATAACAATTAAAAAAAAGTAGACTTTATTCAAAGGAAAAAAATGCTAAAAAAACCCTAAAAAGCTAGTGGGGGAGGATTTCCATTACAAATTCAGCACATTGTATTTACTTTTTTAAATTTCAGCTTCTTTAGTTTGTTTTAGTGGTCTTAACCACCATCCCAAAAACTCAAAAAAAAATTGCAGTCACCAAAACCACATCCCCATTTCCCAATGTCCCCCTATCCCAGAAACTTGGAGAAACACTAAATTTTACAAGCTTCGTTGTATATGACATCAAGATTCACGTTTAGACATTCACATAATGCATCAAATTCAAGATTCAATGATCAATGTTTATTGATTCAAGTACAACAGCGATAAAAAAATTAAAATTTCATTGTTCTTTAACAAAAAATCATTGTTTTTTAAGCAAAAAAAATTGGGCACATCTAGACATCCATGGGATGTACGGCCTCCTAACAAGGCATTTTGGGGACGCATCCTCAAACACCCCGTGATTTACGGCCTCCTAACGAGGCATTTTTGGGGTCACATCCCCAAAAACCCCAAGGATAGGGACCACCATGGGATGTCCCCTTCCGTCCCCATGTCCGAGAGACACCACAGGGGACCAAGACGCAAGTTTTGTGGTGGAGGATGAATCACCGTGTAACCCTACAAGAAACTATTTAGAAAAGATATCTCCTCAATCTAAGGATTGTCCCATTCAATTCATATATGTCATATCCATTTTCATTACAATATACATATGTGCTTATAATATATATCACCGACTCATAAAATACTTCCAACCTATCTATGATCCATACACGCCAATGCCAACCAACTCTCCTGCACTTAACGTATACCACCAATAATCTTTCATGTCAAATAGAAACCCCAAAACACAAGGACAATACAGAAAACAAAGAAGATTAACTGCCAACTACAAAAAATGTATGGGCAAATTAAAAAATTGCTGAATGGAGCCAAGGAAATAGTCATTTGTTTCTCTCCTAGTATTAATGTGGACAAACTACAAAGGCAATGACAAAGAGAACAACTTCACACTCTGTGGCAATGAAATCCCCTCTAATACTTAAAAGTTAAACTAGTCTCTACATTTATATTTACTTACTCATAAATGCATAAATATGAATATTACTGAATGCAGCCAAGGAATTAGTCACATTTGTTTCTATGCTCCCAATATTAAGGAGGACAAAGTGCAAAGGCAAAAAAGGAGAGAACAGCTTCACAACCCTATGGCAATGAAATACTTTCTAATACTTGAACTACTCTCTGCTTCCAAAAGGACCTTGGTTTGACCCCCATTAAGTGCAAAAGTTTTTTTTCTTAGTGAGATCACCACTTTCAAGCATAGATGTGTCTATGGTGGCCCTAGATCTACCAAATTGATTACTTCCTTCTTTCAATCCGTCACAAATGTTGGAGGCATTAAGCACCCTTTGGATACTATTGATTCATGTACAAATGGAGAAAAATCAGCAAGGCATTGCTCATCCTTACGGTCTACTACAACCAAAGCCCCTCGGCAACCCAACTCCCATTCTAATGGTCATGGATCTATCTCTTCCCGACATCAAGGACCCTCTAACACCCCTCTTTCACGACACAGATCTCAAGGGCAAGATCACATTACCATATTCTTCTCTACCACCAACAGACCTTCAACCTTAAGTTTTGGTTGAGATTCTATGCGGAATTAATTGCCTCCTAGGATTCTCTAGTCCAACCCCCTTAACCCTAGACTTTCTTTGACAATCATTGTCATTCTCAAGCTTTGCCTTAGTACAGCTAATGTGATTGATGTTAATATCATTGGCTCCTCCAACACGTCCCAAAATATGAACACCTAAGATTTAGCTTCCCCCCTGGGTCATCTTCACCGGCTTCCACTAATTTGCAAGATATTCCCCTCACATTACTATTTATACTCGTATTGTTTCAAGGGTTACCCTTTTTAGGTTAAGCCCCATGCCTGTATTCCTTTTTTCAATGTTTTTCTTGCTTTTTTATATTTGTTTCATGTCTAGAGCCCATTTTGCCCTAGTTCTTTGCTATTGTAATTGATGTACATTCCAGTCTCTTTGACATGTTCTTGGTCATTTGCAGACATTAATATAATTTCTTTCTTTCATTCTTTCTCTACATATATATCCAGTTACTCAAATTAGTTCCTAGCCATCATCTTGTCTGAAAAATAAATGTAATCTGTTTCAAAATATTTTTGCTGGTTTTACTTTTAACAAAAAATAAAACCCAATATCACATGAAATACTTAAACAACAAAAAAATTCCAATATTTTTTTCTGGACTAAAAAACAACAGATCTTTGAACATATATCTACAGGATTGAATTTCCAATTTATCCATGAGTCAGAATAAATGCAGTGTTGTGCTTAACAATTTATTTTAGCCATTTATGCAAAATAACAAGTTCGAATGCAACTTAAGATCCTACTAACAATTTGATCTTGCCCTTTATATGCACAAGAATGTATACATTGTTGTAATTCCAATTTATTTGTGTATTTAAGAATGCATAAGCATTGTACCTCCAGCTCACAATCTGCTTATTTCTTTGATGATAATAAAAATCCCTTTCTCCTAGCCACTCTTGGAGATGTCTACTCCAAAAAGCTTTGGATGCAATATATCAAATCTCCAGGAACATGGCTGATATACTATAAAGTTTAAACAATGAAAATGATCTTATAATTTTTGCTGGTACTCAAGACACATATGCTTTGAGCATAAATCTGCAGGATTCAGCTTGCAACTTATTTCCATGAGTCAGAACGCATGCAGTGTTCTGTCTGAAAAAGTGTGTTAGCTTACTTATATGTGTCAGACAATCAGAAGAATGCCAATTAAGATCCCATAAAAACCAGTTCTTTCCCTAGTAAACCATCACACCACAGGTGGTTGAATATCATACAAAAGGTGGTTGATTAATATATCAGAATGCAGGACTGTTGACATAACAGCTCAAGTTTATAGTAGCAATCATACCCCAGAACTGGGTCCTGCTTTTCTGACTATCCAAGCCAACAATTTAGATATCCCATTGATTGCAACCTTATTGACTTGAAATTGCCATAAACTGGAAAATAGTGTTAGTGTGAATAGGGTTACTTTGCTTTCTAGCTCTTTCTTAGCTTGTTCTCCGCTTTAGCTCTCTTCACACTAGGTTAAGTTTACTTAAGGACTTTTTCACTTTATCCCATATTGGTTGTGTTTTTAGTCTCTTTGGTGGTATATCCTATATATACCCACCTCTTGCTCTCATATGAGCAATCCCATTCTATTGCATTGCTTTGCATTCTCTTGAGTTGAATACAGTTTATTTGGCTCGTATGTGATTTTTGTTTTGCTTTCTCTCAATCACTTGCATTCTTGGGTAGAAATCTTACAAATAGTTATTTCAATAGATCTTCAGCAACAACAAATCTTCCAAATTGAATGTCTAAAATATATATATGTTGATGAATGTAGTGCTTCTGGAAAAACTGTATATTGTTTTTTTGAGGCAAAAAAGCAGTACACAGTTTTTCCAGAAGCACTACAATTCAATAACATGGACTGTGGAAATATCATGACTACAATATATAAGTTGAGTCAAAACTTCAACGCAAGGATCTAAACCTAGTTTTTCTTTTGTAGTGTAGCTAAATAATTAATTCTATTCTTAGGGCAACATACTAAAGCCATTATGCAACTTCTGATAACCAGCAATCACAATTGTTATTTTGCTGCCAAATGCATTATTCTGCTGCACAGTTATAAAACTCTTCCCAAGTGGCCAAGCACTCCTGAATTTGACCCTGCACCCCAATGCTAATCACCAAATCGACAACATAACAAATTGATGATGGATCACGGAGTGTGCTCCAAAACCTTTATACAGACAAAATAAACACAGGAATTTCCAGAAGCAATTATACTTATACTCATGGACAGAGAAAATCTCATGTTTATCAACATAACGAGTTATAAAGTGCCATACTCAGACCGATGAAGTGGTTTACTGAGTGAAATAATTTGAACTGCCATTGATCAAATCTTTTGCTGAATAAACTCTCATTATTTGACTTGTTCAGTCATTCCCGAGTCTGAGTTGTGTGACCATGCCCTCCTCGTTTTTGTCGCCTATTATGCTATCCAATATAGCACACTATATGTTTCTGCATGTGTCACAATTTGTTCTTTTCACTAAGTTGTGCAAGTGAGGGCAAAGGGCATCACCTAGCTGTGCATTTTGGTTTTAATCCACTCCAGTCATATCTGGTATTCAATATCTAGAATAGTAGGATGACATTACCCACGCTGTATATATTCTTATGGCTGCCTAACCAAAAAAATCCAGGAATCTAGAAGTTACTTGAATTTTTATCATAGACAATTAATATGACCCGTTTATCCCAAACTATAATGTATAATTGGCCAGTGTAATGGGCTCTCAGGGACATTTTGCAGAGACATAAAGAATGCTTATGGGTTCTATTTTAAAATTTTGCCTCTCGTTCACTCTAATCTTAAAAACGATTTTAAAAGGTGAAGATGATTTATTAGATCCAGGCCTAGCCAACATGTCAGCCTGACGTATGAGACCCCCCATCATGCGGGCAGAGGAACTTTTCAATTTGCTCGCAAATATTATTCAAACTTGCACTCCTTAGGTTTTGACCTCATGACCAAGCTAGAAAGTAAACAAGGTTGCCAGGCCACCTAAACCTGAAGTTTTCCAAGTTTGATAAAGCTGGGAGCTTGCCAGCTTCAACTGATGACAAATTATGCAATTGAAGATACTTCCACAAAGACTAATTTGTTCTTCCAAGAACCTCACAAGTCCGATTAATATTGTTTACTATATAGTTTCCGATGCACACTGATTTGAGCTTACCAGATTAAGGAAATTGATAATTTCCCGCTAAAAATTTACGTTCTTGAAAAGGAAAAAAAAAATTGTTGACTTGAATTAGGGTTGTAGAGCAGTATACCTGGAGCTGAAAAGGGCGAATATTGCTGAGATGGCGGCCTCATGGGCGCCCTGGGCTTGTTTGGCTGCATCGCGACTGATTTCAATAATATTTGTTATCACATCTGCACATAAATCCACTAAACGGTAAGGCCTCTCAAACATTATTGATATTTTAATTAGATCTCAAAGTATGATATAAGGATTTTCCATTACATTACACTCCGTACTAGATGTAAAATCGGGCAATATATAGGCCTTGGATTGAAATCAATAATCCAAAACTTTGCAGAGAATGTCCAAGAGTGTTGTTTTAATAGAGCTTCCGCAGAAAAGAATACCCTTGGCTCTCGCGCTTACGGCCACCTTGCAGACCCCTCTACACGACACGTGCAAAGGGCAAAAGCAAAGAGAGTATCAAACAGGAAAAACAAAAAACCAGAAACATAAAAATCAAAAAAAGGCCTGTTTGTTTTTTTTTTTTTTAAATCCCAAACATCAGTAAGTTCATGTGCTCCTCCACTGGTCTAGCTGTTAGTTAATGAGAAACACCTTGCTGACGTTATCTCGTTGGACTGGAGATTGCAGAGTCCTGAAACAAGCCTGTCTTGAAGTTCCCATGTGGTGGCGCTTCCAAGCACCCTGCTATGTGAGCCTTCCTAAAATAGATTTGTTCATCCTTTAGGACACTCTATTTGTCATGAGACAGAATTTCTCCCTTGCCCCACAAATGTGTGTTGAGGTGGACCTTACTTCAAACCTTAAGGAATTTGTGGAAATTTAATTAGGTGGTTTCCATTTTTTTTTTAAAATCACCAACATTAACCTTCTCAACACCTACTTTTGGTGTTAGTCTCTTGATCAAAGATTAGGGATTGTTTGTTTGTGCCTCGAACATATATTAAACTCATAGTCAACACTCCTGCTCTAACAATTTAAGAAGTTAGTTGAAACACAATTAATGATTAAAAACTTGGCATCTCTAAGTCTCCTAAAACTAGTGATCCTGCTTCCATAGTTAAAACCCAACAATACATGTAGAAGAGTGGCTCTGTCATCTTAGTCAAGGGTTCTACTCCTTGCTCTTCCTCAAGTTAATGTGGGTTTTGGCCACAATTTGCCCATGAAACCCCTGTTGTGAGCATTTAACCCTCTAGGCATTCTCAAAGCTTGTCAAGTAATGAGGATTCACAAGTGAAGAAGTGAGTGACGTGCATCGCTTTATTTCATTTAGCAATTGTCATTTGTGACACCGACATCTGCCTCTAAACAATAATTTTTTGTGTTAACTGATGGCAATGACCAACCAAAGCTCTCTATAGAGGATACCTCCATATGAACGCTCTCTTGGAGTCTTTGCGGCATTACAAAATCTTCTTGTAAGTTTTCTATTCATGCCACTTGCCAACAACTTGGCCTGTTTGATATTATTTGTTTATAGGAGGTTAAGGTTTATAGTTTTTTGTTACAAACCACCTTCAGGATAATTTAGTCTCACGCCACTAAACTCACCACCTCTTATGAAGATGGGTGTGGCAATGTAGATGTTTTTAATATCATCATTATTATATTTATCCATTATTGCTTCTAGAGAAGATCACAACCATCATGTTGTGTGGGTTACACTTGCCATTGATGGTTGCTTGGTTAGCATTATCAATGCTTATGCACCAGATGATGGCCTAAAGAGAATATGTTATAGCATTGTCTTGCCAATAATTTGACTTTTTTTAATTACCTTATATGCAATTACTTTAATAAGGTGGAGTCACTAAAGGACAAAGAGGGTATGTTGCTTAAATGTTAGTGTGTTAAAGAATGTGAAGCCTAGTTTTATTTTTAAAACCATTGGGGTTTGTTAGACCTAAAATTTTGGCAATAGC
Organism: Cunninghamia lanceolata; assembly: GCA_027924645.1. NCBI lineage: Eukaryota > Viridiplantae > Streptophyta > Pinopsida > Cupressales > Cupressaceae > Cunninghamia > Cunninghamia lanceolata. The sequence goes on from BSBN01000834.1 coordinate 193,943, forward strand.
ATGTCATATTAGACCCATGATTTATGTGGTCTAACCTCTGGGATGGTTTAGATGGAGGCTTAAATGCCTCAATCACATCATGATTTCTGAGCAACACATGTTCCACTTTCTTGATAATAATTGCATATCAGTAAGTGTGCTTCTGGAGATTGTTCTTTATGACCACAATCCCATCACATTTAATGTTTTGTGGGACAACTCGCCTTTTAAAAATATTGAACAATCAATCATTTTTTAACACATCACTCCTTTCTCGTTAAGGAATTGTCCATCTCATCTAATTAAGATACTCCTAATCAAATCACCAATTACATATTCTAGCCTTATGACTACTCGAAACAACCTTACTATGAGAAATCGGTACTGTTTACTATCCTATATCCATGGGATAGTCATGCTTGTGCATTTAAACATCATTTAAGCATAGAAACAAGGAAACAATAATAAGAAACACCATGGCAAAGACTAAGACAAGTAGTTTGACCTAGAGAAACCCTAAAAAGGGAGAAGACTTTAATTGAGGGGCAAATCAATCTTCATCTCTAAATACAACAATCAAGTATGGTCAATTACAATAAAATATGGTCTAAATATGACCTACAAAGTTCTTCAACGTGTTACACTAACTTCTTTGACCTTTATTAAGTTGCTTTGTTCCAAAAACCCTCCTTCAATGGTGTCCCTATTATGCAAAACCACTCGCTCTACAGGGAAACATGACTGCAAATCCATGTACAGTCATTGAAACTGGTATAAATAACCTTATACACCTTTCTTAAGAGTGTGACAATGATTACCAATGGTTGGAAGTGGGAATAGACATACACAACCCTTCAACTTCCTTGTTTTGCATGCACATAAACGAGTTTGCCACTTAGAGAAATAATTTACCACTTCTAGCAAATTCCTTGGGGGTGAAAAACTATTCACCGCAATAGTTCATGAGTTTGTTGGGGTGTTTTGTGTATTAATTAGGGCAAACACATGTATGCTACCTATGTAAATGATGAGTTCGCCAAAATTGGAAAACACAAAGTTCTCAAACCTACACACAAGTTTGTCTTCTTCCCCAAGATGCTTCAAATATTCCAAAGTCTCCAACAACCCTACATGGAAGTCCTTGATACTCCAAATTTGATGAAAACCAACTCATTCACAAGAAGGGACTCCTTGACTACTCTTTCTTGACTAAAATGGAGAAAAGTTAATTTTCAATTATAGCGAAGTTCTAATTTTTAGATCATCACCACTCAAATTTGGATCCTAGAGCTAGGTCCTATGATGGTAGTCAATTAGAATGAGTGGTGGAACTCTATAATTGATCACATAGCCACCTTTCTATGATACTTTGGCTTGAGAAAGTGGCTAGAGTTTGCAAGTGAGCTGATGAAGTTGTGCAGGAGTTTGTGCAGGTTTCTAGTGAGCTCAAAAATAACCATTTCAATTCTCATATGCAATCCCTTGTTCAACTCAAGCACAAGCTTAAGATTGTAAAGAGTCATCATGCCAAAGATGCTCAAATATGTACTTGCCTTCATTGGCTTCAAGTTAAAGATGAAGCCTCCAAAAACTTTTTCAAAGCCCTTCACATCAAGCAATCCAAATTGTATATTTAAGCCATTAAATCTTCTCATAGTTGGCTTACATCTCTACTAGATATTTTCAAAGCCTTCCTATACCATTACAAGCTTATTTTATAGGCTTAAGAGGACACCTTAAAGCAAGCTCAAACTTCACAACAGTGATTGGATATTATTCCTTCCAAGCTTAGCCATTATGCTCAAATTGTTTAAGATCAACGATAACTTTAAGAAAAGGCCCCTAAATTTCTTTTATAAAATATTGGTGGATCTTTCTTACTTTTGAAAAAAATATTAATTTTATTGGCAAATTTATGCACATCACTAAAAATTTGTACAAAATCCTAGTGAACCTTGGCGAAAAATAGGTAAGTGCATTGATTGCCATGGCGAATCTATCATTTAAAAAAACTAAATTCCTATGGAAAAATAAATTATTAACTTGGGTTAACCATAAAAGCAAATGTTATCTAAATTGTGGGTCCATCAATATCCATGGAATTGGTTGGCACAATCCCCACATATATTCTTTTATTTTTCTTGTAATGCTAAAGTAGGGGCCCAATAGTGGTATCCACCAACAAGGTTGAGGGGGCACTGCCTCACGAGGTCTAGGGATAGCAATCTTGACACAGTGGGTCCCTCACCACCAAGCATAAATCTACTATTGAGAAAACATTGAAGCTCACACAGGCTGAACGTTTTAAATCAATACCATATAAAGAAGATGATTATATAATGGCCCTACTCAAGGCTATAAATTCATCTCTAATCTAACAATTCTCATTACTTTATGTGAAGTAAAATGCACTTGTACTTTAAAATGTTCATCAAGCCTAGAATTCCTTTTGGACCATGTTGGTTTTAGGGCAGACAACTAAGAGGGGGGGTGAATCAGTTGTCACCAAAAACTTATGTTCTTTAATTCTTAAAGCCTTATCATATTCAATAGCATAATAATGATTTAATCATGGAATCATAATGCAATAATTCAAGAGCATAAATACATTCAACACATATGACACCAAGATTTTGACGTGGAAAACCTGGTTAAGGGAAAAACCACGGGGTGACTAACCCAAGATTGTATTCTCTGTTAAAAAAATAAGAAGAAAAATGGCACTTGCCAATTAGGGTTCACTGCCTGAACACACTGCTCAGAAAAGGCCCACTGCCTACAGGAGACACACTGTCTACAGAACAATATAAGTATTACATACTTGAACTGGAGAATAGCATCTTCATTATGCTTGAGACAGTTCCATTTAAGCTCAACACTTTTGCTCTGCTTTTTGCTCCTCTCCTCTCTATCACTTTCTCATCATGACCCTTGGACACTTTTGAATGACTTCGCAACTCTTATTTATACATGACATCGACTTTGGAATGATCATCAAAGTCGGCACAACATACATTTACTTTATTACAAAGCAATTACAAAAATACAACTTGACTTATTACAAAAACTTCATGCGCTTCACTACCTTGTCGGCTATGCATATCTCAGACTTCAATCTTCTTCGAGGAACAAGCCAGGCTTCGCAAAACACCTTCAAGAACATCTGCAATATGTGCAAATCATCCGGTCGGCCAGGACTGGGAAGACACCATCACTCAAAGAATTACGAGCTCAATCTTCAATGTGGACCAACAACACGAATTGGACACAATCTGGAGACCTCCACAAGCTTGCTCAAATCACCAAGAACATCCGCACCACTTATGCTTACTACAAACATTTGCATCTTCATCTGGAACCTCAAGAACACAGTCGGTCATCACTGTTACACTAGAAGAATCACTTGCGGACCTCCAAACTACAAGTTGTCAATTCAAATTAGCTTCCCAAACATACCACCAGATCTGCAGAGCATGATATTGCATTACCGGTTCTCACCGGACCTATTTGAGCCACTCTGTCACTACTGAACAGCTGCCAAAACAAGTTTTACTCATATGGCCATAACTTCATCTAATCTTCATGCGAACCTCTGAAATCTTGACTGGAGAACCTTCAGACACATATCTACAAACCCTTTGATGCGCGTACTTAGATCTTCAACTGACTAGATTCTTTACTTCATAGAACTTCACTATTTTTACTATTCTTCTCTGTCTCTGATAGGGCTAATTTTCTCAATATCCTCAGCACGCAACTCATCCAATCCTTGACATCAATGTAACAGGAGTATGTTGACATCAATGACAACACCGGTTAGGCCCATACTTGCAACAATCTCCCCTTTTGTCATTGATGGCAACATGATGTGAAAAACCATTTTGACCATCAAGACAAGAACTTCTCCACACTGGCTCCCCCTAACAAAATTTATTCACATATCTTTTCTTTCTTCATTTCTCCCCCTTTGATCAGTAATCTCTTTTATTTTTCACATTTCTTCTCTCCCCCTTTGACATCAATGGCAAAGGGCACATACTTGCATCAATACTTCAGAATCATACAGACTGCTCCCCCTGAGTAGCAGCTTCCTATCATCAATCCAGACCACAAGATATGACTGTGAGATCCACCGGACTGATGCACATCAGTGCACCTTAATTTAGAACTGGAGGGGTAATAACCCCTAACTTCTCCTTGAGATACTCAAAAGAGTCCTTAGGTAGAGGTTTAGTAAAGATGTCTGCAATCTGATCCTTTGAAGGCACAAACTCCAATCTGATTTCATTCTTGTTTACCTGCTCTCTCAAAAAGTGAAACTTGATGGATATATGTTTTGTCTTTGAATGCAACACCAGATTTTTGATATATTTATTGCACTTGAATTGTCACTGAAGATTGTGATAGGTTCTTCATACTCCACTCTAATATCTCTTAGCATTTGCTTCATCCATAATACTTAAGTGCAACTACCTGCTGTTGTAATATACTCTACTTCTGCAGTGGACAAAGATATTGCCTCTTGTTTCTTGCTTAGCCAAGAAACCAATCTTTTCCCCAAAAAGAATGCACCGCCACTAGTACTCTTCCGGTCATCCACATCTCCTGCCCAATCAGCATCTGTATATGCATGAAGAGATAAATCATGATCCCTAGGATACCATAAACCATACTCAATTGTTCCCATCAGATATCTAAGAATCCTTTTGATTGCCATGACATGAGACTCTCGAGGATCAGCTTGGAATCTGGCAACAAGACCAACAGCATTCATAATGTCAGGTCTAGTTTGAGTAAGGTACAGTAGTCCTCCAATCATTGACCTGTACTTTTTCTGATCAGCCTTAGGAGATTCATCATCTTTGCTTAGTTTACACCCAGTTGCCATGGGAGTATTCATTGGCTTTGAATCTTCCATCCCAAATTTCTTCAACAATTCTTTCACATATTTGGTCTGTGATATGAAGATTCCTTCCTTTGTTTGAGAGATTTGCAGACCCGAGAAGAAATTCATTTCCCCAGACACAGACATCTCAAATTCACTTTTCATTTGATTTGCAAAAGTCTTGCACATACTATCTCTTCCTCCAAAAATGATATCATCAACAAATACTTCAGCAATCAAGATACTTTCATGTTCAATCTTGAAATATAAATTACTGTCACCAGTGCCTTTGTTGAAACCAATCTTCAAAAGATGTTTGTCCAATCTTTCATACCAGGCTCTAGGAGCTTGTTTGAGCCCATACAATGCTTTCTTCAACTTGCAGACCATATCACCATGATTAGATAATTGGAATCCATCCGGTTGCTCAATGTATACCTCTTCTTCCAAATCCCCATTTAAGAAGGCAGACTTGACATCCATATGATATACTTTGAAATTCTTGAAGGCAGCAAAGGCAAGAAATAATCTGACTGCCTCAATTCTTGCCACCGGAGCAAAGGTTTCTTCAAAGTCAACTCCTTCTACTTGAGAATAACCTTTACAGACCAATCTGGCTTTGTTTCTGACCACTTCACCATCTTCATTCAGTTTATTCCGGAAGACCCACTTAGTCCCAATCACATTTTTGTCCTTAGGTCTGGGACAAGATCCCAAGTGTGATTCTTTTCAATTTGCATCAATTCTTCCTCCACTGCTTTAGCCCAACTTTCATCATTGCATGCTTCACTTACTATTTTTGGTTCAATCTTTGAAATCAAACAATACTTTACTAAATCTTGAGCAATTTTCCTTCTTGTTTGAACACCTTTGCTTCTATCTCCTATGATCTGATCTTTAGAATGATTCAGTCTTACATACCTGGGAGTCTTGGGATTCCCTTGTACTTCTGGTTCTTGGACAGGTTCTTCCAAGCATGTCTCTTCTTGTATATCCGAATTCTCTAGATCAGTTTGAATCTGAACTGGAGTGGGGACTGGCTCTCCTTGATTTGAGACATTATCCTGATCATCTACTTCATATTCATAATACCTTGAGGGATTTTCCATCCCTTCATCAACGTTCACATTTGTACTTTCTACAATCTTTCTCAATCTCTTGTTGTAACATCGGTATGCTTTGCTTTGAGTAGAATAACCCAAGAATATTCTTTCATCACTTCTAGCATCAAATTTGCCAAGGTCTTCATCTTTTTTGATATAACATTTACTACCAAAGACTCTGAAATGCTTTACAGTAGGAGTGATGCCAAACCAAAGTTCATAAGGAGTCTTACCAGTATTGCTTCTAATTTGTACTCAATTAAGAGTATAGACAACAATGCTTACAACTTCTCTCCAATAGATCTAAGAGACATTTTCTTCCATCATCATGGTTCTAGATGCTTCCTAGATGGTCCGGTTCTTTCTCTCCACTACTCTGTTCTACTGTGGAGTCCTTAGAGTAGATAACTGTCTCTTTATCCCATGTTTCTCACAGAATTCTATGAAATCTCCGGATGTGAATTCACCACCTCTATCAGACCTGAGACATTTTATATTTAGCCTAGTTTCATTTTCTACCATAGCCTTGAATATTTTGAACTTTTCAAGTGCTTCAGATTTCTCTTTCAGGAAGTCACCCACATCATCCAGGAGTGGTCATCAATTAGTAACATGAAATATCTATCACCTTGCAAACTCCTGATTCTTGCCGGTCCACACAGATCAGTGTGTACCAAGTCCAACAATCTGGTAGAGGATTGTTCCTTACTTTTAAAAGTGACTCTGTTCTGCTTACCCAACTGACATTCTTTGCACAAATTGTTGGTAGGTTTCACCAGTCTTGGAAGATCTCTTACAACCTGAGTGTTTCTTAACTTGATGATATTATCAAAAATTACATGACACATTCTCCTATGCCACAACCAACTCTGATCAATTTGAACAAATAAATAACTTTTGTCAGTACCAACCAAGTGGAAGATGTTACCTTTTGTCTAAGTACCGGATACAATCTCAGTTCCAGAGCTTTCAAAGATCTTGCATTTTCCATTTTTGAAACGGAGATCATAGCCTTTGTCCACCAACTGTCCAACATTGAGAAGATTATGCTTCAAACCTTCAACATACAGAACATCACTGGTTTTGTTCTTTCCGTCAAAAGAAATAGTTCCTCTGCCTCTAATTCTGCCAGCAGAATTATGACCAAATTTTACAACTCCTCCTTCATATCTTTCCAAATTTATGAACTTGTTCTTATCACTAGTCATATGATGGGAGCATCCACTGTTAATGACCCGTTCATCCTTTTCTTCAACCTGAGCAGCCAGAGCCCTTTCTATCTTAAGATTGGCAGATTCAATAGGCATTGGATCTTCTTCCTTGATGGCAATAAACACCCAGTCACTTCCAGATTTGGTTCCTATCTTAGATTCATCATCTGTTACTCCTTCATCATCATCTTGAACATAGTAACACTTCTTTTGAAATCTTGATCTATTAGGGTTAGGCCTTGAAAATATTTCCAGACATCTTGAGGCAAAATGACCAATCTTGTTGTAATTGAAACATTTGAAAGGCAATTTTCCTTCATACTTACCGGATCCTCTTAGCAGTCTTTTTGCAATAAGGGCTTCAAGTTGAGTAGCTTCTGCCTCATCTTCTTCCAAATCTTTTCTTGCTTTTTCATACCATGATAATTTCTTTGAGGAACTTTCTCCAGGATCATACCTTTGTTTACCTTTTGCAGAGGCACTAGCTTTGAATGCAGATTCAGTCTTAGGAGGAGCATCTCCAAACTCAGCAAATTCAAATGCAGCTAACTTCCCAACCAATTGATCCCTTGTAATATTTGATAAAGATCTGAATTCCTCAATAGTAGCAACCTTGTGTTTATAAGCAGGAGGTAAGGATCTGAGAACTTTGGCAACAATCTCATCTTCATCCAAAGTTCCACCAGCACATCTAATACCACAAACAAGCTCATTTACTTTTGGCATAAATGTAGTGATATTCTCATCTTCGTTCACTTCAGGTTTTTAAAATTTCCTTTCAGACTTTGTAGCTTGGCACATTTAACATATTTGTCTCCTTCATGCAGAATTTCCAGCTTTGACCAAATTTCATATGCAGTTTTTAAATCCATAACATTTGTTAGCTCTATATCAGATAAGGCACTTAGTAAGGCTTCTCTAGCTCGAAGATTATCTTCATCATTTCTGATTTCATCTAGAGTTGTCGGACCATTCTTTGGAGGAATATACTCTTTTATAGTCATGTTCCAATACTGAGATCCCATACATTGCAAGTGACATTCCATGCAGCTTTTCCAAAGAGTAGTTCGTTCCATCAAACCTCAGACTATCCTTCTTGTAGGAAGACATCCTGGATCTCCTCAAGCAGTTAAGCTCTTTTAGAGGAACTTAGCTCTGATACCAATTGTTGTTTTAGGGCAAACAACTGAGAGGGGGGGTGAATCAGTTGTCACCAAAAACTTTTGTTCTTTAATTCTTAAAGCCTTATCATATTCAATAGCATAATAATGATTTAATCATGGAAGTATAATGTAATAATTCAAGAGCAGAAATACATTCAACACATATGACACCAAGATTTTGACGTGGAAAACCCAGTTAAGGGAAAAACGATGGGGTGACTGACCCAAGATTGTATTCTTTGTTAAAAGAATAAGAAGAAAAATGGCACTTGCCAATTAGGGCTCACTACCCAAGCACACTGCTCACGAAAGGCCCACTGCCTATAGAAGACACACTGTCTATAAAATAATATAAGTATTACATACTTGAACTGGAGAATAGCATCTTCATTATGCTTGAGACGGTTCCATTTAAGCTCAACACTTCTGCTCTACTTTTCGCTCCTCTCCTCTCCATCACTTTCTCATTATGACCCTTAGACACTTTTGAATGACTTTGCAACTCTTATTTATACATGACATCGACTTTGGAATGATCATCAAAGTCGGCGCAACATACATTTACTTTATTATAGAGCAATTATAAAAATACAACTTGATTTAGTACAAAAACTTCATGTGCATCACTACCCTATTGGCTACGCATATCTAGGACTTCAATCTTCTTCGAGGAACAAGCCAGGGTTTGCAAAACACCTTCAAGAACATCTGCAATATGTGCAAATCATCCGGTCAGCCAGGACTAGGAAGAACACCATCACTCAAAGAATTACGAGCTCAATCTTCAATGCGGACCAACAACACGAACTGGACACAATCTGGAGACCTCCACAATCTTGCTTGAATTACCAGGAACATCCGCACCACTTCTGCTTACTGCAAACATTTGCATCTTCATCCAGAACCTCAAGAACATAGCCAGTCGTCATTGTTACACTACAAGAATCACTTGCAGACCTCCAAACTATGAGCCAATCAAGTTGTCAATTCAAATTAGCTTCCCAAGCATACCACCAGATCCGCAGAGCATGATATTGCATTATCGGTTCTCACCGGACCTATTTGAGCCACTCTATCACTACTAAACAGCTACCAGAACAAGTTTTACTCACATGGCCATAACTTCTTATAATCTTCATGCGGACCTCTAAAATCTTGACTGGAGAACCTTCAGACACATATCTACAAACCCTTTGACGCGCATACTTAGATCTTCAACTGACTAGAATCTTTACTTCATAGAACTTCATTGTTTTTACTGTTCTTCTTTGTCTCTGATAGGGCTAATTTTCTCAATATCCTCAGCACACAACTCATCCAATCCTTGAGATCAATGTAACAGGAGTATGTTGACATCAATGACAACACCGGCTAGGCACATACTTGCAACAGACCATTGATCTCAATAGATGAAATCAACAATACGAAATGAATATTGGTGATATGGCCCTAAAAATAAGTGAGAATTAAGTAATATTAATGGAGAATCAATTTAGATTTGTAATGTCACTTATAAACTTTAAGTGAATTGGATCTAATCACACATCAAATACTGTGGCAAAATAATTGAATTTAAAAGTTTAATAAACTAATGCTTGAGCGATTTAACTGATGTTAAACTAATTTTTTGTAAAAATGTGGTGATTTAGCTTCTTTTCTCCAAAAATTGAAGCCCCGATTTCAACTATTCACCACTAAAAAACTCACTATATGTGCACCACTATCTAGGGGAGCTTTGTTTGACTCACTTAAATGGTCATTGATAAGGCAACTACCTTAGATGGTTGTCTATACAAAAATTTTAAAGTTGCATGACATAATAATGGTTTAGGCCTTCTCTAGGTTTTATGAGGAATCTCTCTACAACCAATCCTTGGGTCATATTATTAGTTGTAAAAATTTTAAGGTCGTCCCCAAGGTTGGGGATCTAGAGCTTATCACAAGTTGGCGGCCCATCACTTTCATTAGGGCTTCCTACAAGATTCTTGCCAAAGTGTTGGCACTCTACATCTCCCACCTTTTTCCCTCCATTGTTCATCAAGCTTCATTAAAATTGTGTGCACAATATTGAAAACATTATAGTTGTTTAGGAAGGTATGGGGTGGACCAAGGCCTTTAGATAATGCATCTTGTTCCTCAAACTAGAATTTGAGAAGGCGTATGATTGAATTGAGTGGCCTTTTATCATAGTCATGCTCAAAGCTCTTGATTTCAATAAAATATTTAGAGAGCAGTGCAAACCCTTTTCTTTAAACCCTTCATTGATCTTTTGATTAATGGTTGTGTATGAAATTTCTAGTCTCTTCAAATCTCTCCACCAAGGATGTCTATATGCTCCATCCTTATACGTGTCAGTTACTAAATCCTTTGGCTATTTATCGGTTCATAAGGCCTCACAAGATATGGTTAAAGGGATTTATCTTCCCTCTTCTTCCCACCAGTTCATCAATGGCATTTTTGCTAATGTTTTTTTCTTATGCTTGTAGAGAACCAAGAGTCTTTTAAATAAGTCATGACTTTCTTAGATGTTTTTTGTCAAGCTTCTAAGTTGAATCTACAATGGAGTAATACACAATGTTACCAACAAATCCCCCTTCTATTTACAAATTAAATTGAAGACTATAATTAGGAAGTAGTTAAACAATGGAGAGGTGTTTAAATTTCTCAACATTCCTATTACCTTTACAATCACTCTTTCCACCCATTTGGTAGTACATGTCTTACAACTAGTTGAGAAGGTCTCCTTTTGGATTATTCATCCTCTTTCCTTGATTGAGGAGTTTCAAATTTATACTACAATCTTGGTAGCCACTAATTTTTTGTTCTTCTTGACGGTTCTCGTCTAAGTTTGCTTATAATGGGCTTGCTGAGCTCCTACAGGACTTTTTGTGGGCCAATGCTATACAAACCCGTGGCTTTCATGGGGTTGCTTGGGATATTTGTTGCCTTACTCAAAATAAAGGAGTCATGGTTATTATAAATATTTATACATAGAGACTTTTTTTGTGCTAAGTGGGTTGACCATGTCATTAACTGATCAAAGTCCTAGAAAAATCTTCTCAAGGATTACATCAAGTTTGGCTCTCATAGTATGACAAGAAGTGCTGGAAAGGCATTGACCTGTATTCCTTTCTCGTCACTAATGTTCTAGTCAAGATTAAAGGGTCATTTGTTTCTCGGAGCAGTATGAAGTTTTTTGAGGGTGTGAAGCCTTTTTTAAAATGAGTTGGAGATGGTTTTAGGACTGGAATATCTTTCAACAACCATAATATTTGGTAGTTACTTATCATGATTCCTCTAGTTGTGTAATGGCCAAAACCCTTGGAATTTAATCTCTCTTTTTTAGAGCCATTTATTTGGAGTAATAAGGTCAATTACTTAATTAATTAAATCATATCGATTTATTAATTAAGTCATCTTTTACTTTATTTTCACTTAAGCTAAACTTAGGCCCATTAATAATTAATTATTAATTATTCATCCTAGGGTTTTCACTCTTAGGGTTTTGATCTCCTTTCATAAGAATTGATCTCTTTGTAATTATTATTCAGTATTCAATAATCAATATTATTTCATCATTTTGCTGTGCAATTTCTCTTTTGTGTGTGACAGTTTTTCCTTTAGAATATCATCCAGGGCTTGTGGGATCTTAATCATAGATTCTATCATGGTATTAGAGCTCTAGATCTGAAGGTTCTTATTCGCATTTTTGGGTATTTTTTGTATTAGTAGCAAATCAGTGCATCTTGAGTCAAATTGGACCTCATCATTGTGTCCAGAAGGCTTGATAACATCAAGATCGCCTTTTATTTTGTCAAATTTGGACATACAACGCCAGATTTGCGAGGGTTTGAAGTTCCTGTCGGTTTCCTGATCTAGGGGTACCTACAAAATCAGAGCTCTTTCAGCCCAAACAGACCTCATAGTTGCGTCCGGAGCGGCCCAAAACCTATAAATCGACTATAAATTTGTCAAATTTAGCCTCCATGACCTCTGGGACAATTTTTTTAGTTTCTGAGCCGTATGGCGCCGTACAGGTCGTACCATACGGCTCTGTGAAAATCACAGGGGTTTTAAAAAAATGCAGAAGAAAAAAATTTAAACGGCCAAAGGGCCAAAGTAGTTTTAAAACCGTTAGTCTTCAATCGGCGGTCACCTTCAAGCTGTCGACCTTCACCTTGAATGACGCCAACCTCCTCCAGCTGGCGGTCTTGCTGCAGACCGCGACCTCCTCTCTATAAACCGCGACTGGCTTCTGTAGACCACCAACCACCAAGGTCGTCGCTCAAATATCACTCAATCATCGCCCAGGGAGAGGCGCTGCCTAGGTCGCCGCCCACTCGCCACCACTGTGGCTACCTAGCACCATTCAAAGTCCTTTTTTACCAGTCTGGGGTCTTTTTTGAGATATCTTGAGCATATGGTGTCAAAATTGGGAAAATGAGATATCGTCAGAAAGCTGGTTCCGGGCACAACACAGTGGTAGAAGTTTTATTTCCTGATTTTGCTTTTTTTACATTTATTGCTAGTCAAAGTTAGAACTTGTTTTTGCACTCCCGGGGGTGTAACTTTTGCATCCAGACTCTGATTTTTGAAAATGAATAGGCGTCGGAAAGGTGTTTGAGTTCTCTTTTTAGATATATAATTTATTTCATAAAAAAAAATTCTAGATACATAGAGAATTGTTTGAAGTAATTTTTGCTTTTTCATGCTTTCTAGCTTTCAAAATTGTACTGGGGTTTGGTTTTTTGTGTTGTGGGGGGTGTTTTTTTGCTTTCTATATATACACATCAGAAAGCAGAAACCTCTATCATTAAACACATTTCAAAACCATAAACATCATGGCAGACACCTCATCAATTAAACGTCTTTCCCCACACAATTATCATACCTGGAAAGCACATATGACAAGACTTCTCATGTCTAAGGGGTTATGGTCCTATTTGGATGAGATTCAGCCTCAGTTGCAATGTCAATTTGAGATTCTGCAGCATAGAAACAAAATGGACGAGGCTATGGGTTTGCTATCATTACATGTTACAGATAGTCTTATTTTTCACCTGGAGGGTTGCACAACTCCTCGGGCTATGTGGACTAAGTTTCATGATCTTTTTGGCACCATCAATCAGTTTAGGGCACTTCAGACTGAGGCATAATTGACTTCCTTGGTACCTAATTCTTTTCCATCTATTGAGGATTTCTTGATAAAATTCAAATCACTCAAATCTTTGTTACAGGGTTGTGGTAAGAACAAAACAGACACAGAGTGTACATAACTGATTCTCTCTAAGCTTCAAGGCTCATTTCTGATATTCTCTTCTACTTTCTATTCCACCATGGATGTTTTGGGTCCACAATTTACCATGCATACATTTGAGGTATTCTGCGATTGGTTATCACGTGAGCAATCCAAGTTATCATAGTTGGATTCTCTTCCAGGATCGCAGAACCATGCATTGGGAGCTCAGTCATCTCAGGGGAAGCAGAAGCAGAAGCAGAAACATAAACCAAAGACCACAGAGCATGGGAAGGATTTCAGTTCATAGAATACCCTGATTCTCATTCTCCTAAGGGAGAATCATCGAAGAAAGAAGACCTAAGTGTGCTTACTATAATAAGTCAAGACATGATGAGTCTAAATGCTATGAGAAGAAGATAGATGGATATGCACAACAGGTTTCAGATTTGACAACTCTTCTTATGAAGAACAATATTCATCCCTCTTCTTCATCTACACCAGGCGGGTCTTCTTCTTCACCATCATTCCAGATAGATGGACAGACTCCACGCAAGGGTCATGCATTATGTGCAACCACCAGTTCACATTCATCTAGATGGCTATTGGATTCATGTTCTTCACACCATATGGCATCTTCTCAGGACATGTTCTTGTCTTTTGAGGTTGCATCCTTACCACACATATTGATGGGTACTAACACTTATATGAGTGCATGTGGGAAAGTTTCTATCGACATTGATGACAATACATTCAATGATGTACTATGTGTACCATCTTTGTCCACCAACCTTCTCTCCATTTATCAGATTGCTCACAGTGGGATAGGGAAGACAGTTGAGTTCACACCGGATTCAGTGCACATCAAAGACATTCAGACTGGCAACATTGTTGCAACAGGGACAGTTGATCATTCTTCCCAATTGTATGCATTCACACACTTTGGTCCACCATCTCCACTGTCTGAGTATCACTCTCTTTCTCCAAGAGAGCATGTTGCATGTAAGGTGAAGTTTGGTCACTTGAACTTATGTGTTCTTCCATATGTTCATGAGACTGGTGTTGAGACTTCTACACCTCCACCTCCTGTTGAGACCACGTCTGTTCAGCAGGATCCCTCTTCAGCTTTGACTGACATTGTAGCTCCACTCATCGGGCCATCTAGTGCAGTTGTTGAGGCCATATCAGAGGATATTCATTTCCTCACAGATGACAAACTTAGCACATCTATTATCCCATCTTCATTGGAGATTCCATTTCAAGATCATCTTGAGTTGTTTGATGTTGATACATTTGATTCAACATCTTGTCATTCAAACACTCATGCTTCGGTTCAGTTCTCCAGTGAGCATCATCCAGAACTTCCATTTTCACCTCACATCCAGGGATTTCCTCATCATCGACCGTTGGATTGGTTTCTTTCTCAAGGGAGACACATTGGTTTGATCATCAGCACAAGGGTTCTCTCATTTTTGGGGGGGGCTTTGGAGTCTCCACTCTCTCTCATGGGGGTATCTGATTGTATATCTGCATATGTTCTTGAGAGAGTCTCTTGAGACATTTAATTTGTACTTTCTTTCAGCATCTCTTTTAGGAGAAGAGTTTTTTCCCACTGGGTTTTCTCCTTTTTCTCCACTTTACATAGATTTCATTATACTTGGGTACCTCCTCAGGCCTAGTTGTTGGGACCCATCTTTGCTTTCATGCATCTAGTCCTTAGTTTTTTAGTTTCTCCCTAAGCTCATCTTAAGGGGGGGGTGTTGGAGTAATAAGGTCAATTACTTAATTAATTAAATCAGATTGATTTATTAATTAAGTCACCTTTTACTTTATTTTCACTTAAGCTAAACTTACGCCCATTAATAATTAATTAATAATAATTAATAATTAATTAATAATAATTAATTATTAATTATTCATCCAAGGGTTTTCACTTTTAGGGTTTTGATCTCCTTTCATAAGGATTGATCTCTTTGTAATTATTATTCAGTATTCAATAATCAATATTGTTTCATCATTTTGTTGTGCAATTTCTCTTTTGTGTGTGATAGGTTTTCCTTCAGAATATCATCCAGGGCTTATGGGATCTCAATCATGGATTCTATTAATTTACACCAATCATGATTTGTAAATGGATTTGGCTTTGTACTTTGTGGCATTAATTTGGATAGTGGTTGGATTCTTTAGTGCAATTCTATTATAGGACCTAAAACGGTAGTCAAATGGGCTCAAAAGTTGAATATTCTTACATATTCAAATTATTTTTGAAATTCTATGCAATTTTCAAAAATGACATTGTGTTTTGAGTTCATAAGTTATGTCTTTGAGAGGGTTGTTGCATAAGTGCACAATTTATTACCGAAGTGACTTTTGGTGTTCCAAATTTTTGTCTTTTTGCCTTCCTCCTTGTTGTTGATTATCTTTTTAGATTATAAATGTCTTAAGGATCTATATCTATTATGTTAGATTGTTTTTTGGGAAAAAAGTGAGTTTTTTAGCATCTATTGAGCAATGTGAAGGGATAATTTGGCAACCATGGCAATTGGAGGTCCTTGGAATAGCTAGAATACATGGAGATCATGGTAGATCCTATGTCAGCCAAGGAGCTAGTCAAGAAGGATGCAAGAGCCCTCATGGAAGTTGGATTCCATTGAGACTCAAGCAACAGCATAGTTTGAGTGCCTATTCTTTTTGTCTCTTGAAAGATGTCCATAGCTCAAGTATTGGGAACATTTGTGATTGTCATGTAGCAAGGGATTGAAAGTTTGTAAAGTAGAGTTATAATTGGTTATGTGAGTGTTTCTAGACTCTTGAATTGGTCAAAGGGTTGAGGTTAATTGTAACTAATCCATTTGGCAGTACACAAGTGAGTGTTTACTCACATTTAGGTGGAGCTTTTACCCATAATGGGTTTCTCCATGTTAATCTATTTGTCCTCAATTTTCATGGTGTATTCTCTCTTAAAATTTTTGTTTCCTTGTTCAATCTAATTCTAAGCAATTACACCCATTTATTATTCTAAAATTGTAACTCATTAAAATTTATAAGTTGGTAACTAGAGTAGGAAGTATTTCTCCTAGTTTACATATCATGTGGTATCGAAGCTAATCTTTGCTTCAGGGGAGGTTGAACTAAAGCTAATCTTTCCTTTAGGGGAAGTGGTATCAAAGGCTTGTTTCTTTCATTGTGGAGTTTGTTGTGGTTGATTTGTACATACACAACATAATGCAAGCGAAGAATCATATTTACTTGAACACAAGAGACAAGGTATTTCCCAAAGAGAGCCATAAGCATGGATGGAGAAACAAGGTTTCTCAAGATAAATGCCATTATTGCCAAGTTATCTCATTTGAGAGAAAGGGGACATTCCACTCCAAATAAGAGGGAAATTTCCAAGGTGAATCAAGTCTAGCCTTAAGATAAAGGCAATCGAATTGAGATCCCATACTTTAAAGGAGATAGGGGTTAACTACAATAATTGGAAGATGGATTGGAGGTATATTTTAGTTTATTTTTCTATGTTAAGTTATGACTAGCAAGTAATGACATGAATTGGTTCAAAATGTCTTTCAATTTCTATGAAGGCAAAAACAAAATCTACTCAACATTGTGGCCATTATGGTAAAATGGTCATGAAGAGTCCTATTATTTGGATTCTAATCTTTCTTGCATTATTGTTAAACATGTTTCTGCTCCATGTATAGATAGTTAGAGATAGAGGTTTGTCAATTTTTGGTTCATGTTTTTGTGTGTTGCAAGTTTAGATGGCATACATGCCATCTTCTTTTGAGTTTCTAGCTTTTGGAGAGAAAAAGGTCCCTAATTGGGGAGGTGTGATTTACAAATAGATCTGGTTTTGTACTCCATGGCATTAAATTTGGACATTGATTGTATTCTTTAGCGTAGTTCTCTTGCAAGGCATAAAACAAAAATCTTTGTTTTCTAGAAAAACTTATGAGTTCATCCCGGTGAAAAGTTAATCCACCTTGACAAACTAGTGTTCATCCTAGTGAATGAAATACTACCTAAAGGGGCAAATGCCTATTTTCACCTCCATCCCTTGCGTGTTTGCATCAACAAGATTTTTGTAATTTTTGGCATTTAAACTCAAAGTTAATGTTTTTTCTAGGTGAGTTATCTTTAGAATTTTCCTTGTTTCCATCTCAAAACCTAAACCTAATCATGATTTCTTGTAGATACCTATTTTTGAGTCATTACAAGGGTCTAGATTTTGTCCACTAAAGAGCTCCAACATTCATACAAATATGAGACCAACTAGAGCTTCCAAGCTTCGAATTACCAGTCACCATTGCAAGCAATTTATAATTTTGAGTCTATCCTATAATGTTTTTGCTTTCACCACTAAAGGAGGTTCTAAAATTGAAGAATTAGAAAGCCCTTATAAGTAGGTTGTGTTGGTGTTTTAAGTCATCTATAAAGGTCCTTTGTCACTTAAGTCGACTGTCAGTCAAGTGGTCATAGGTTATTTCGAGTAAAATGTAGTTGTATTGAAGTATTGTAAAATCACACGTGAGTTGAGTAATAAAGTGATGCAATTTTGTAATCCTTGTGATTCTATAGTTTGCAATATCACGACTCATAGTTTGGTGAATTTGCAAGAAGAATCACAAAGTTGGACAATGTATTAAATCCCAAATCCTTGCAATACATTTTGGATGGAGTTGTCATTCGCAGCTACAATTCAAAATTATGAAAGCGGAATGGTTAGTTACAATTGAAAGTCAGGAGTCCAAGTCTAGAGTTGCAACTTACATTCATTATCAAAAAGTATGATAACACATACATGTAGAGAGGTGTAGCTAGGACACATCCATGTAAATTGTGAAAATGCTTAAAAGCCCTATAAGTAAGAAAAGCACATTATACCTAGAATGCGGACTTTATCACATCATTAAAGTCATAAATGTTATGGAGTTTTATATTGTCATTACAAATCCAAGTCCAAGCAGAGTTTACAATTATGATCGTAATTCAAAGTTTGAAAAGTTATAAAGGAAGAATTTTGAATTATAGGTGCAAGTTAAATGTCTAAATGACATATAAAGGCGGAGATATGAACTCTATTTGTAATTTGTAATTATTACAAAAGTACTTCAAAATCTTGAAAGACCACAATTTTAAAAGCTAGTTAGAGCTCCAATTTACAAACTTAAAGGCAAAAGTCTAGAAAATATATATACTTGGGTGGAAAAGCAGAAATTTGATGTAACTTGGTACTTTCACAATTGTGAATTAAAACTTGAGAGTAATACTTATGTGGAAAAGCAGAGATTTGATGTAGCATTGTAATTTTTACAAAAGTGTATTAGATTCATGTAGTCCTGTGTGACTTAGAAGGGCTATTCTTAAATATTATCCACTTCAATAGTTAAATGTCAATTTTGGCAAATAGAAATAGGACAAATATTTACCACTTTGTGATATAAATGAGGTGTAAATTTGCTATTGATTGTTTGACCATTCAAAAAGATGATATTTAAATAGAGTGACTTAAAAGATACAAACTTCTACAACTTTTTTCATAGCCATATAGTATTTACAAACAAACTTGCAATCCTTGACAACCTACCCTATCAATAGAAGCTAGAGATCTATGTGCACCTGCAATAAGAAAACTGCTAACTGCATATGCAAAACAAAACTTCATCAAGCAAAGAATTTACATATAAGCATGATTTTGAATCCAACATTGAATGTGATCTCTTGGAATGCTATGAATGTTAGGATCTGCACGAAATGGATTTGTTGAAATGGCTTTGGAAACTTTCAATCAAACGTTAAAGGCATTTGTAAAACCAAATTCCTCAAACTTGCCATCATCCTCATGGCGCCTGTCAAATGGGTGCTTTGGAACAAGGTATCAACCTCGGCTATTTTTAAACATCATCCACTTCAACAGTCAAAGGTTAATTTTGGCCAATAAAGATAGGACAAATATTTACCATTTTTTATTTTGGATGAGATGTAAAATTACTATTGATTGTTTGACCATCGAAATAGATGATGTTTAAGTAGAGTGATCAACCTCCATCAAAGCACAAAGAAGAGAGGAATTTATCAAATGCTGTTGCTAAAACCATCTGACATAAGAGCAAAGCATGGAAACATTAAAGAAGCACGAAAATTGTTAATAAAATGCCTCAAAGAAATATGGTGCCATGGAATGGGACTGTTCTTAAATATCATACACTTCAATAGTCAAAGGTTAATTTTGGCCAATAAAAGTAGGACAAATATTTGACACTTTTTAATGTGAATGAGTTGTAAAATTGCTTTTGATTGTTTGATCATTGAAGTGGATGATATTTAAGTAGAGTACATAGAATGCAGTGATTGCAAGATTTGCATGAAATAAATTTGTTAAAATGGCGTTAAAATTACAGATCTAAATGCAATGAGCAGGTATAAAGTGAAATTTTCACGACCTTTGCCAACATCCTCTCTGCCCTGCGCTGAAATGGGTGCTTTGAAATAGAGTAGGAACGTCCGTAAAAGAATAGTGGAAGGAGGATTTTTGTCAGATATTATAGTTGTAAGAATTTTATTTATAGCAATTGCAGATCTAAATGCATTATCTCAATATATACACAAGATGGATTTGTTGAAAAAGCTGTAGAAAGTTTCAAGCAAAGGCAAATGGCAGTGGCCAAGTCAAATTACATGACCTTTATCATCATCCCCACCGCCTACTACAAAATGACAGCTTCTGGACAGGATATGGACGTCCATAAAAGCATAATGGAAGTAGATTTTTGTCAAAATATTGTTGTTGTGGCCATCCCAACAGATATATATGTAAAATGTGAATGCAGAGACATTGCACATGATCTATTTGACAAAATGCCTTGAAGAAACATGGAAGTGCGCCAAAAAAAAAAGAAAAGAAAGAGAAACCACAGGAATAAACCAATCGCTGGAGAAGAAAGAACGTTTATTTCGGCAAACCCTGCTTGGAAAGAGAATTAAATATGCATGCCAGCCTTGTGTTTTCTTGTCCAAAATGGAGGGGTTGGATTTGATTATTGATTTCATAAGGTGGTGGCTGACAAATAGATTGAATTACTTTTAGAAAAGGAAGACAAATTATTGGCAAATGGGTGATACTATATTCATACTCACAAATAGGTGATGGATAAAGAAATGTGTAATATATGTAGGGAGTCATGATCAAGCTCTTGTTGTTGTTAAGACAATAGCTTTTTGGCTTATGGATAAGGATATATGTACAATTCTATGGCACTTAATTGGTCTACAACTCTAACTATCGATCATATCATAGCTCTTCTTAAGACGATTCCACTTGTTACAATGAGATTAGGTGGTGAAGGCAATTCAAATTTCATGGGAAATGAATTTGGACGCTTAAAGTAGATTAATTTTTTTTCTAGAGGTGACCAACATCTTCTAGATGGAAAGTTTATTTGTGGAAATAATAATGGCTTTACATAAATTCAACTTAAGTAATGCAGAGTTCTCAAAGTACCATGGTATAGTAGATGTGATTATTATAGTAGGGTTGCAAGAGTGTCTCTATGATCAAACTTTGGATAGCATGACAAACTTAGGGGTTATGTTAAATTAAATTGTTGTTGGCGTTTCAAGTCACCATTATTGACAAAATTAGCATGGTATGGATGGAGTGTTCTTCATAATGAAGTTTAGGTCTAGGCATGTGCTCGTGAAGCTACCTTGTGCATCCTTTTAAATACTAGATGTATTATTCCACTATCCATAAATAACCTTTAGTGTCTTGTGACTAGATAGATGGAACTCCAAAAATAAGTGTTAGAATGTGTCCTCAAGAGGTTATATTTGATAGCTCATGTTCTATTAGGTGCTCATTTTATAGTTCTCCTTCTATTCAAAGTTGTTCATCCAGTAGAAGCCCAACATCCTCTCAAAATGGTGCTAAAATTAAAGATTTAAAAGTGGATATGACTATCTATCCATGGATAATCAAAGGTGGATATTTGTCAAATGTCAAAATTGTGAGTGATTGGATAGACATGTATGAAAAATGTGAAAGCATTGATGTTGCATGCCAAATGTTTGATAGAATGCCTCAAGAAACTCCCACCTATAGATTTTATAATTGAAATGTTCGATAAAATGTTTGCGACAACTATATGCTCCTTAAAGTTATGTAGAGTTTTGATTATAAAGTCATTAAAGTTTGTGATAAGCCATGAATTGCACACCCATTTTAAATTTTGTAGTTTATTCTAAATATTTCTAGAGTTAAAGAGTGAATAGGAATCTAAATAGTCATATGGGAAGGTGAAGAGTTCTTGCTCCCTTATATTGTAAAATTTGCATTGTAGTAGGAACTTTTTTTATAGTTTTGAATAGCTTTGTATACTGAATAGAAAAAGGAGAATTTGTGCTCTTTTGAAGAAATAGTAAGAAATGTTTGCAAGACTTTGAACCTTCTCTATTCTTGTGATTTCATATTATTCTTATATCTAGTGTGGAATCTTTGTTTCAACCTTTCATTGTACAATTGTGTGAGTGTAGATTAGTTAATATTTATTCACTTGTTCATGGTGTATATAGGGTTGAACTCTTATCTACTATTTAATCTTGTATATGCTTTTTCTTTTCCCATTCTTTTCCATTCTCACTCCCTTTCTGTACTTTTTGGTTAAAAGTACTGAAAACTCAAAAACCCCACTATATGAGGGAGCTACCCCTCTTAAATATAGAGGAAAATCACCCCTCACACAATGATTTATCTTACTATTGCAAGTTCTTGTCGCTACTTATTAGGCAAGATAAAGAAATATCAAAGTGACCAATTCACTTGCTAACAATTTTTGGGTAACTCCACTGGGGATCAAAGTGTCAGTGTAGGTGATTTCCAAAATTTTCAAGGTACCTCCTCTTGAATAGAGGTTGGCGACTCTATTTGGAGGTAGAACTTGGACTAATGGGTTGGTGTTAGGAAGAACAAAGAAATAATAAATGGTACCCTAAATCAATGGTTGATAGTGATAGTGATGATAAGGAGGAAAATGATTCTTTTTTTGTACCTACTTTAGTATGCAAGCATTTCACGGATTCAATCCATTTTTCCACATAGGTATCTACTTTTTTGATCTTGTCAATGGATTTTCCAGAAAAGGGTTTTAAAATAGAAAAGTAAGGTAGGTTGTCCCCTAACATGTGCATAGGTGTCTTAAGAGTTTTGTTTTATTTAGCTTCATTTTTGTCATGTGTCAGATTTTGTCTTGTCTCATTTTTTTGTGTTCAAAGCCTTTTTCATGTTTATTATCACGTTGTGTATAACTTACCTTGATTCTATGGCTCAATGGATAAGACACTATTTGAAATTGGAGATCTTAGGATTCACTCTACATCTCCAAGGTCCTTGTCCCCAATTAGAGCTAGATATTATCCTCAAATTTTAACCAAAAGAATTTTAAACTTTGAGTCCATCAAGTCAAGGGTCATTGTTCACCCCACTTTTTAAAGGTCATGTTGGCATTTTAAGTAATCTATAAAGGCCCTTTGTCACTTATGTTGATTTTTGGTCTTCATCATAGATTATTTGGAGTAAAATCTAGTTGTATTGAAGTGGCATAAAATCATGCTTGAGTTGAGTTGTAAAGTGATGTAGTTTTTTAATCCTCATGATTCTGCAATTTGCATTATCATGGCTCATAGTTTGGCAAAGTTACAAGAAGATTCACAAAGTTGGACAACTTATTAAATCCTGGATCCTTGTGATACACTTTGGATGGACTGGTTGTTTGCAGTTACAATTCAAAATTTTAAAACCAAAATCATCAATTACAATTGCAAGTCAAGAGTTGAACTCCAAAGTTGCAACTTATTCATAGTCAAAAAGTTCGATAATACATACACATGGAGAGGCGCAGTTAGGATGTATCCATGTAAGTTGCAAAATTATCTAAATATACCCTGGAAGTCAAAAAGGCACATTATATTGAAATTGTGAACTTTATCACATCATTACAAGTATTACAAGTATAAATGTCGTGGAGTTTTATATTGTCATTCAAAGTATGAAAGGTTATAAGGCAAAATTCTAAATTACACTTACTAGTTAAATGTCTAAATGACATATAAAGGTGGAGATACGAACTCTATTTGTAATTTATAATTATTACAGAGGTACTTCAAAATCCTGAAAGAGCACAATTTTAAAAGCCAGCTGGAGTTCCAATTTACAAACTTAATGCAAAAGACCGACAAATATATACTGGTTGGAAAAGTGGAAATCCAACGTAACTTGGTAGTTTATACAATCGTGAATAAAAAACCCGAAAGTAATACTTACGCAGAAAAGTAGAGATTTGATGTAGCGTTGTAATTTTTACAAAAGTGCATTAGATTCCTGAAATCCTGCATGGCTTGGAAGAGACAGACTTCTGGACTTTTGTCATAGACATTTAGTATTTACAAACAAACTTGCAATCCCCAAAAATCGACCATGTCAATAGAAGTCAGGGATCTCATGTAAAGTTGCAGTAAGAACACCTGATAACTACATACGCAAAACAAAACTTTGCCAATGCAAAGGATTTACATATAAGCATGATTTCAAATCCAATGTTGAACGTGATCTCATAAAATGCTATGAATGTCAGGATCTATATGAAATAGATTTGTTGAAATGGCTTTAGCGACTTTCAAGCAGACATTAGAGAGAACTGTAAAACCAAATTCCTCAAACTTGTCATCATCCTTGTGGCCTCTATCAAATCGGTGCTTTGGAATAAGGTATCAATCTCCACCAAAGCACAAAGGATAGGAATTTATCAGATGTTGCTACTGAAACCATTTAATGTAAATGCAAAGCATGGAAGCATTAAAGAAGCATGAAAATTGTTAATTAAATGCCTCAAATAAATATGGCACCACGGAGTGCAGTGATTGCAGGATTTACATGAAATAAACTAGCATATTTATATTAAATATAATATATCTAAAGTATGCCGAGAGATATCCTTCTCGAGGCGCCTAATGTTAGGATTAGTGATTAAAAAAAATAGGCGCCTCGAGAAGGATATCTCTCAGCATACTTTAGATATAATATATTTAATATAAATATGCTAGTGGCATTTGGAGTGCAAGCGTAATCATAACAATAACACTAACCCTAACCCTAAATTTGACCATGATTGTAATCTTGACCCTAGTTCTAAATATATTATATAATTATATGAATTGTTATAATTACATAATATAATATTATAATATAGATAAGATTAACTATTATAATATTATATAATAATTTTTAAGTATAATATAATATTATAATATATATAATAATTAAAATTATATATTATATTATATAGCAATTCTAATTCTACTTATATTATTTATTATATTTAGGATTATAGTTAGGGGTTAAAATTAGGGTTATGGTTATTGTTTAGGTTAGAATTAGGATTAGGGTTAGTGTTAGAATTATGGTTAGAATTGGATTTAGGATTAGCATTAGTATTAGGATTACAGTTAGGATTAAGGTTAGAAATATAATTAGGGTTCAAATTAGGGTTGGGGTTATGGTTAGCATTAGGGTTAGTGTTATTATTAGAGTTACAACCAAAATTATGGTTAGAATTATGTTAAATATATTTAATTTATAACCCTAATTCTACCCTAATTTTAAATGTAACAAAAACCCTAATTCTAACCCTTACCTTAATCCTAATTCTAACTATAATTTTAACCCTAACCCTAACCTGAATTCTAAGCCTAACTCTATCTCTAACCCTAACCCTAACTATAACTCTAATGCTTACCCTAATTATAACTCTAACACTAACCTCAATTCCAACCCTAACCCCAATTATAATCCTAACCTCATTCTAACATTAACCATAATCCTAACCTTAATTGTAGCCATAACCTTAACCACATTACTAATTGTAAGTCTAACTCTAATTCTAAGCCTAACCCTAATCTTAATTTTAAACCTAACCCTAACCCTTATTCTAACCGTAAACATCACTCTAATTTTAACCTTAGCCCTAACCCTAACTCTAGCCCTAAGCCTAACTATAATTCAAAACCTAACCCTAACCATAATACTAACCTTAAACCTAATTGAACTTTAACTCTAATTCTAATTTAAACCCTAACCCTAATTGTAATTCTAATTCTTACCCCAATTCTAAGAGTAGCCCACCTTAATTCTAACCCTAAATCTAATAACAACCCTAATCCTAACTCTAACCCTAACCCTAACCAAAACATTGATTCTACTCTAACTATAACCCTAATTTTAAATCTAACAATAACCCTTATTCTAACCCTTACCCTAATTCTAATTCCAACTATGATTTTAACACTAACCCTAACCTGAATTCTAACCCTAACTGTAACTCTAATGCTTACCCTAATTTAGTAACCCTAATTCTAATTCTAAACCTAACCTCAATTCTAACTTTAAGACTAATCCTAATTGAGACCCTAACCCTAACCTTAATAACTTAACCCTAATTGTAATTGTAACCCTAACTCTAATTCTAATATTAACCCTAATTATAGTTGTATCCCTAATTCTAACCCTAACTCTAGCCCTAACACTAACCCTAATTATAACTCTAATGCTTACCCTAACTCTAATTCTTACGCTAATTCTAATAGTATCCCACCTTAATTCTAACCCTAATACTAATAGGAACCATAATCCCAACTCTAACCCTAACCCTAACCCTAATTATAATCATAACCCTGACTCTACCCTAACTATAACCCTAATTTTAAATCTAACAATAACCCTAATTCTAACCCTTACCTTAATCCTAATTCTAACTATGATTTTAACTTTAACCCTAACCCAAATTGTAACCCTGACTCTAGCCCTAACCCTAACACTAACTATAACTCTAATGCTTACCCTAATTTAGTAACTCTAACCCTAACATCAATTCCAACCATAACCCTAATTACAGCCCTAATCCTATTCTAACATTAAGCCTAAATCTAATCCTAACCCTAACCCTATTTTTAACCCTAACCTTAACCACATTGCTAATTGTAATCCTAACTCTAATTCTAAACCTAACTCTAATCATAATTTTAAACTTAACACTAACCCTAACCCTTATTCTAACCCTAAACATAGCTCTAAATTTAACACTAAATCTAACCCTAAGCCTGATTATAATTCAAACCCGAACCCTAACCTTAATACTTACCTTAACCCTAACTAAACTCTAATCCTAACTCCAATTTAAACACTAACCCTAATTGTAACTCTAATTCTTACCCCAATTCTAAGAGTATCCCACATTAATTTTAACCCTAATTCTAATAGGAACCTTGATCCTAACTCTAACCTTAACCCTGATTCTAATCATAACACTGATTCTACCCTAACTATAACCCTAAGTTCAAATTTAACAATAATACTAATTCTAACCCTTACCTTAATTATAATTCTAACTATGATTTTAACTCCAACCTTAACCTAAATTATAACCCTAACCCTAATTGTAACTGTAACTCTAATGCTTACCCTAGTTTAGTAACTCTAATTCTAATTCTAAACTTAACCTCAATTCTAACCCTAAGACGGATACTAATTAAAACCCTAACCCTAACCTTAATACTATACTTAACCCTAATTGTAACCCTAACCCTAACTCTAATTCTAACATTAACCCTAATTATAGTTGTATCCCTAATTCTAACCCTAACTCTAGCCCTAACCCTAACCCTAACTATAACCCTAATTCTAATAGTAGCCCACCTTAACTATAACCCTAATACTAATAAGAACACTAATCCTAACTCTAACCCTAACCTTAACACTAATTTTATTCATAACCTTGACTCTACCCTAACTATAACCCTAATTTTAAATTTAACAATAACCCTATTTCTAACCCTTACCTTAATCATAATTCTAACTATGATTTTAACCTTAACCCTAACCCGAATTGTAACCTTGACTCTAGTCGGAACCTTAACTATAACTGTAACTCTAATGCTTACCCTAATTTAGTAACCATTTAATTCTAACTCTAACCCTAATCTGATTCTAACATTAACCCTAATTCTAACCCCAACCCTAACCCTAATTATAACCCTGACATTAACTATATTGCTAATTGTAATCCTAACTCTAATTCTAGACCTAACTCTAATACTAATTTTAAACCTAATACTAACCCTAACCCTTATTCTAACCCTAAACATAGTTCTAAATTTAACCCTAACTCTAACCCCAAGCATGACTATAATTCAAACCCTAACCCTAACCTTAATATAAACCTTAACCCTAATTAAACTCTAACCCTAACTCTAATTTGAACCCTAATCCTAATTCTAAACCTAATCTCAATTCTAACCCTAAGATGGATCCTAATTAAAACCCTAACCCCAACCTTAATATTATACCTAACCCTAATTGTAAATCTAATGCTTACCCTAATCAAATATGTTTGTAATGGTAATTCTATCCCTAACTATAACCCTAAACTAAACCCTAATATTTTTTTGGTTATATATATTTGTTCTAATTCTCTCTCTACATAGTAGTCACTACACAACACTTGTTTTAAATAAAATTCTATAATTGATGTGATTAGATGTGTTGATTTGTTTTCAAAAAATTGATGTGATTAGGTGTGTTAATTTTTTCATCAAATTAATTATTATATTGATTGTTTGTAGGTAGAAATTTGTTATTTTCATTCCCTTTGTAATTAATTACTTTTTTTAATGATTACTTCTTATATAACATTTCTTTCAATAGTTAAAGGTAAAGGTAAATTTGAGATATAAAATTGCTACTAACTATTTCATAATTAAATTGGATGAAGCTTAAGTTCCCCAATATAATTATAATTAAATTTAAAAAAGTTAATAATATAAAAACAAAATCCAATTAACTAATAGAGATGTTAAAAAATAAACATTATTGCAAATATATTATCTATACATTTCACAATTCACATAAAATTTAACATATTTTAATAATATAACAAATTTTCAAGTCTAATTCATCTTAATTCATGTTTTAACATAAAATCTTGTAGAAATAGAGTTCTTACATAGAAAAAATTAACAAATAAATATTTAGTGTAAGAAATAAAAATTATAATATGTAATTGCTTCATAAAAGTTTCTCATAAAATAAGGAATGTTAAATGTTAGCAATAGAATTATATCTTATAAATGTACATAATTTTTTTTTAATATTTTTGTTTAAAAAGTTACTTTTTTATTTTTTAAAAAACTTAATATAAACTTAATCTCCACACAATGAACATCCTTATCAATAGAAGGGTTTCTTAATTGGAAACCTTTACAATTATTTTAAAAATAATAATAATTTATATAGATTGATTAATATAACTTTTTATATTAATTTTTTTATTAAAAATGAGTAAAAACAAAACTCGCAAAATGAATAAAATAAAAAATTGAACATTCAAAGATAAAAAATAATGTATTTTTGAACATTCAAATATATTTTGAGAGTGTATTAAAATAAATAAATATATAATTTTATTTATAAAAATAAATGATTTTTTTTAATTTTTCTAATATAATATAAAGGGCTTTAATTTTGAACATTCAAATATATTTTGAGAGTGTATTAAAATAAATAAATATATAATTTTATTTATAAAAATAAATGATTTTTTTAAATTTTTCTAATATAATATAAAGGGCTTTAGACTTTGATATATCTTTGAAAATTTATATTAAAAGATAAATATAAATTAATATATATTTACATGAATTATTTTAATAAACTCAAAGAACTTTTATCTCAAGAAAGTAAACAAATTTTAAAAACTTTTATATTCTATGAATTCATTTTACAAAGTTTATAATTTATTCATTTTAGAAACTTTAGTAATTTATTGATTTTAGAAACTTTAATATTCTATAAATTCATTTTAGAAACTTGTCTAATTTATTCATTTTAAAAACTTAAGTATTTATTCATTTTAGAAATTTTAGAAAATCTTAAGTAAGAAATAGGAATTAACTTCTTTGTATATTAAGACTAAAAAGTAAACAAATATTAATACATTTAAATGGTTTTTATAATTTTTTTATAATATTATAAAAAAGTAGGAAAATAAAATAGAATACATCATATAAACAAAAACTAATAGAACCATGGCTTAAAAAAACAATATAAATATATACAAAATTCAAACCCTAAACTTTGAACTTAAAATCATAATTTGTAAATAATTTATCTGAGGAACCAAACATCCCCAAACATCCCCAAAAGAAAGCTAAAATCTGTGCAGGAACCAATCACATACCCAACAAATCATTTAAAATCTGTGCATGCTGTCACAAAATATGGTGAAGATTAGGTTAATAAAGTTACTATTTACAATTCATTAGCAAAATATGGAAGGAAATCATTTGGAGGAAGTGAAGAATATGGTGCATTCGTATTTGGAATCTGCAGAGGTTTGCATTGAGGGAAAATCTCTCACAATTGCAGATGTTGCAGCCGTTGCGAGGAGGCCCAAAGTGAAGATGAAGCTGAATGCAACAGATGTTGCAGCCATTGCGAGGAGGCCCAAAGTAAAGGTGAAGCTGGATGCAGAGGCTGCAAAGGCACGGGTGGAAGGGAGCTCAAAATGGGTGATGAATCAGATTAATAAGGACATAGACACATATGGCGTGACCACCAGCTTTGGAGCTACTTCTCACCGGCTTTGGAGGGACTCTTCCACCTGTAGATTCTGCTCGGGCCGCGATGCTGGTTCGAACCAATACTCTGATGTAAGGATTCTCTAGAATTCAGTGGGAATTGTTGGAGACAGTGGAAAAGCTGCTCAATGCCGGAATTTCATTGTCCTATATTGTTGGTTTGCTCACAGGGCAGCTACAATGGCTGATGGGGCTCAAATTACTTGTCTTGAAACCCTAAAGCAGGTTGGGGTTGAAACCCCCTTTCAGTTGCAGCCGAAAGAAGGGCTCGCCATTGTTAACGGCACTTCTCCTAATCAAACACTCTTCTCCTTCCTCTTCCCCACCACACCCTTCTTCCACAGCTTCCTCCATCTCAGCCTTCTTTTCTGCATACCAACAACTAAGATAAACCATGATACATTCATGCAAAAATTGTTATAAAGCCACTGCTTAAGAAGGGAAATGAAAATGGGTATTAAAAAAACAGAGACAAATAATGATATATAGTGCATCTAATATGAGGAGAAGGAAACTGAATGTAGCTGACAAATTGCTCTGTTAGTCCTTCTTAGAAGGAGAATGGCACAAACCATGAAAACAAGGAGTTGGGTATTTCTCCTGAACATATCTGCCATACGCTCACAATTTGGATGGACAGTAAGGGACTGAATGAAATTTATAGAGAAGACCATCGGAGATGGGAATTCTGGTCCTTAAAACCAGGAAGATTGTGGGGACTATTTTTAGGCTATGTGGATTTGCAAAATACACCATGGTAATTAAAACCAAGAAGATTGTGGGGACTATTTTTAGGAGTTTTCTTTATTTGGCGTTGGCAATCTTTATTTATTTTAAATTTATATTTAATTTTTCATTTGCAATTTATTTTAATTTTTTTGGGTATATATTTACGACCAAAAATGAGTGCTCTCATCTCCACCCCCGCTACAACTGTAGTTTGCCTCTCGGCAAAATTAGTTAAAATGGTATTGAAATTACAGATCTAAATGCAACGAGGAGGTATAAAGTCAAATTTTCATGACGATTTACATGAAATAAATTTGTTAAACTAGTATTGAAATTATAGATCTAAATGCAACGAGTAGGTTTAAAGTCAAATTTTCATGACCTTTGTCAGCATCCTCTCTACATGGGTTAAAATGGGTGGACGTTCATAAAAGTATAATGGAAGGAGGATTTTTGTCAGATATTACTTAGAGCAATTATAAATCTAATTGCATGTTCACAAGATATACCTAAGATGGATTTGTTGAAAAGTTGTAGAAATTTTCAAGCAAAGGTAAATGGAAGTGGCTGTCCAAATCCATGACATTTATGGACATCCCCATGACCTACTATGAAATGGGAGCTTCTAGACAAGGTATTGATGTCCATAAAAGCATAATGGAAGTAGATTTTTTTGTTGAAATATTGATGTTGCAACCATCCCAATAGATGTATATCAAATGTGGATGCAGACATTGCATGTGATTTGTTTGACAAAATGTCATGAAGAAACATGGAACAAAGTATGGACATCCGTCAAAACATAAGAAACCATGAGAGTACACCAATCACTGGAGAAGAAAGAAAGTTTATTTTGGCAAACCCTACTTGAAAAGAGAGTGGATTTTGAGGGATTGTTTCTTACCTAATCACCAAATCCCCAAAAACCTACCATGTCAAAGTTTATTTTGGCAAACCCTACCTTCTGTTCTCCTATCCAAAATAGAGGTGTTGGATTTGACTATTGATTTATATGGTAGTGGTTGACACATAGATTCCAACTTTTATAGAGGGAAGACGAAGTATTGGCAAATGGGTGATATTGTATTCATACTCACAAATAGGCAATAGACGAATAAATGTGAAATATATGTAGGGAGTCATGGTCAAGATCTTGTTGGTGTTAATACAATAGCATTTTGGCTTATGGATAAGGATATATATGTGATTATATGGCACTTAATTGGCTTGCAACTCCAACTATCAATCATGATATAACTCTTTTCAAGATGATTCAACTTGTTACAATAGGATTAGGCAGTGAAGGCAATTCAAATTTCATAGGAAATTAATTTAGATGTACCCAAAGTGGATTAACTTTCCAAGAGGTGTCTAACATCTTCTAGATGGAAAGTTTATTTGTGGAAAGCATAACAACTTTACACAAATTTGACTTATGTAGAGTGTTTGAAGTACCATGATATAGTGGATGTGATTACTATAGTAGGGTTGCAAGAATGTTCCTATGATCAAACTTTGGATAGCACGAGAAGCTTGGGGATTGCATTCAATTGGACTGTTGTTAGTATTTCAAGTCACCATTATTGACAGAATTAGCATGTTAAAGATGGAGTGTTCTTTGTAATAAGTTTTAGTTCTAGAGCTATGTGCTCATGAAGCTACCCTACGCATCTTTTTTACTGGGTGCAGTGATAAACAACCTTCAGTATCTTGTGACTAGATACATAGAGCTCCAAAAATAAGTGTTAGAAGGTGTCCTTGAGAGGTTATATTTGATGGCACATATTCCATAATATGTTCATTTTATAGTTCTCCTTCTATTTAGAGTTGCTCATCCAGTGGAAGCCCAACATTCTCTCAAGGTTGTTCTCAATGGAAAAGTGGATATGAATGTCTATCCATGCATAATCATGTTGAATGCAAAGAATATTGAGAGGGGGGGGGGGGTGAATCAGTATTCTTAGAACCTTTTCATTTACAAATTCATTAATCTATTTACCAAATTCAATAACATGAAAGCAAAGTAAACATGAGAAGAGCAGCCACAAATTCATAACACATAGACACCAAGATTTTACGTGGAAAACCCAAAAATGGAAAAACCACGGTGAGTGTTAGCTCACAATATATTATGATAACAATACCGAATTACATGAAGGCTCACTGCCCAAGGACTCACTGTCCAAGAAGTGCTCATTGCCAGAAAGATAGAAAAGAAGATAGAAGAAAGATTGGCTCACTGCCAAGAGAGGACTGCTATAGGTGCATCTACAAAATGCTGAAATGCAGTACCAATATGCTCAGTATACAGATTCAAAGGACTTCATATTGTCTGCCCTACTTTTCTGCTTTTCTTTACATATACTCTTATTTTTTGCCCTTATTATTCTTTTCTGCTCTGCAAACTACCTTAGATTATGCACATATCAAATTCGCACACCCAGACATGAAACATGTATACAAGTGTTGTACCTTGTTGACTTGATCTCGTGCTCAAACAAGAATGCGGACCCAAACAAACATACAATAGTCTTCATATAGGTCGGCATCAATCATTCAACTACTTGAATTAATTTTTCAAACAATGTATCTTCTCCGCATATAGATCTAGCTTACCTGTCGGTCTATCCCTTAAGCACACACTTGACTAATTCAACTGTCACATCATGATTTCCACTGAGGACCATATGAGACTCTAAAAATCGTATCCAACATTCATCATTGACCTTTTAATATACCTTTAGATCCACATGACATAATAGTCCTTTATAGCAAAATGCAGATCTTGGAACTGTTGCTTTGTCACAGTGAAATACTGTCAAAATGGAAGCCGATAAAGAGCAACTTGTAGAATGTGATCAAAGGAACTTCAGAAGGTATAACTTTGGATTCAGGTAGTCATGATATGTATCTTTGCTACCTCATAACTATAAGACAAAATATGCCACAACGGAGGAATCTGGACCCTTTTACTCTGGTACTGTGCACTATTCCTGACTTGACTCTATTTACTCAGACTTAGATATTTTACCATATGACTTCCAGAGGAAGTCAGGACTTGAACATTGGAACATGTGATCAGTAGGTAGCTATGAACAACATACCTGAATTGCATACAAATGTCTTTAACTATGGAGGCATACCATCTCAAACACTGTCACTTACTTGGTATATTGTACACTACCCATAGTCATTTATTCTTCCGGAGTAAGGTCTCTTAGCCATGCCAGTAGAAACCCTTTGCCTTGTTACCATCAATGACAACATTTAATATTCATCAGAGCAGTATCTCTTGCCAATGTAATGTTCCCTTTTTAGCCAATGTCAGAGTTTGGTGGGTTAGCCTATTATCATTGGTTCCTCATAGGCTAATGTGGTGATTATGGGGCCCTTTGAGGGTGATTCAGGGTTATTCAGCTGACCCTTTGGGTGTATATTTCAGTACTCTCCTTCTCAGTGCATCAGTTTATTTGTGGTTTGCCTTCTAGAGGTCTTTCGGGCTCATTTTATACACACTTACTATTTTTAGTAAGTCACTTGGACGTTTGGGTCCATACGTACTATTTATGGAAAGTCATCTAGATGGTCAGAAGGCACCACGGTTATATCCGGAAAGTTGGCAGGATCAATTGTTGGTTTGATATTTGGTATTTAATGGAGTTTAATGATTTAATTTAATTAATTAAGTCTAATCTAGCATTGACTTTGATATAATTAATTAAATTAAATATCTTTATGATTAAAGGGGATATAAGGGGTTAAGTGTGCATTTAATATATTAATGTCATAAAGTATTTAATTAGTATGCCAAATGGGGTGCCAACATATGGAGGTATAAGGATATTAAGTGACTTTATAATGATGTCAATGACAAATTATAAAGTAAGGTCACTTTTGAGGGGAAAAATAAATTAAAAGAGGAATAAAATAAAGTATTACTTTCGAAAGGGAAAAAAATATAAAAAGAGAAAAAAGTGCAATGAGGATTCATTCTTGATATGTTAGTTTGAAAGAAACTTTTCCTTGAGAGCTTGAGAGCTTTGGCTTGCAGGTTCAGTAAACCCTAGAGGTTTTGGCTATTTGGACGAAAATCTAGATCAGCCCACTTGGTGAATTCATCTCAAGATTCACAATTGCATTAAATTGTTTAGTATTTGTGTTGATATTGATGGTTCATCATTGTGGCAGCGATTCGAAGGGTTTGATATTACTGATTTCTACATATAATTGCGGCTTAGAAGGTTAATGGGTATTGAAGATTATTGCATATTCTTTCATGGCAGCCCATTAGCAACATTTTGGTATCATGTTTGTGGCATTTTGATAGAATTTGTGGAGATTTTTGGCTTGCATGTTGGTATTTTGATGTGCATGTTTGAAGAGTGATGGATTTTGAGGTTGTGTTGTAAACAATCCATCTGGGTATTGGAGATTTAGCTTGCATGTTGGTATTTTGGTGTGCATGTTTGAGGAGTGATGGATTTTGATGTTGTGTTGCAAATAATCCATCTGGGTATTTGAGTTTTGTAGATTTGAGCTATTGGGTGTTGCTGCAATTTCCAATTCCAGCTAGGGTTTGACATGGGTGCTCACAGAAATCAGTTTTGGCATATGGGTATTGATGCAAAGTGGCTGCCATGAGGTTGGAATAACGTATGTACTTTTGGGTATTCTTCATTTCATTGTAAGATTCCAGAAATTATCAATCTTTCTCTTTTGTCAACTCAAAATTTGTAGCAGCGAACTCAGAAATGGAAAAAAATGCAAAATATGCATTTGGGTATGTGTTTCCAAGTTTGCAATGTGTTCATTTTTATTCCTAGTTGATTGTTTATCAATTATTTCATATTTTTATGGCAAGATCTTTCTCAAAAACACACATGCAATTCCAAACCGAAACACCTTCTACATCTTTTGTCTAGTCTGAAAGACCGCATTAATAAAAAAATACAAAAACACACTAAAAAGACAAAAAAAAATTTACAGCAGAACAGGGCAACATATTACAGCCAACAAATCAGAGGTGGATCTTTATTGGATGTCAAAGTTGCAAGTGATTTAATAGACATGTATGCTAAATGTGAAAGCATTTATGTTGCATGTCAATTGTTTGATAGAATGCCTTGAGAAACTCCCACCTATAAATTTTATAAACAAAATGTTTGCAACAACCATATGCTTGTCAAAGTTATCTAGAAATTTGATTACAAAGTCATTACAATTTGTGATGAGTCGTGAATTGCACACTCATTTTAACTTTTGTATTTTATTATATATATTTGTAAATTTAAAGTGTGAATAGGAAGTTGAATATTCATATGGGAAGGTGAAGAGTTCTGCTCCTATATATTATAAAAATCTACATTGTAGCAAGGACTTTTTTATATAGTTTTGCACAACTTTATAAAGTGGACAAAAAAGGAGACTTTGTGTCCTTTTGAAGAAATAGTAAAAAATATTTGTAGAACTTTGAGCCTTCTTCTTTCTTATGATTTCATATTAGTCTTATGTCTAGCATGGAATATTTTCTTCAACCTTTCCTTGTACTTTTGTGTGAGTGCAGATTAGTTAATCTTTATTCACTTGGTCATGATGTACGTAGGTTTAAATTATGTTCTACTATTTAATCTTGTGTATGTTCTTTCTTTTCCCCTTTTCCCACTCTTTTCTATTTTCCTTTCCTTTCTATACTTTATGGTTAAAAGTACCAAGAATTTTAAAATACCCATCATACAAGGAGTTGTCCCTCTCAAATGCAAAGGAAAATCACCCATCACATAGTGATTTCTCTCTTCGGTGCAAGTTCACATCATTTACCCATTGGGAAAGTCAAAGAAATATCACATTGACCAATTCATTTGCTAACACGTATTAAAATGATAGTTTGTAGGATAGATTTGAATTATATTTTTATTATGGTGCCAAATTCATTCTAAAAGTTACAATTTTAGGTTAGCAAAATCACCAATATTATTGCTTCTAAGCATCTATTGAAATCACTATTAGAAACGTTCTTATTTGTTTGCTTCAAAGTTTACAAAGGAAATTAATTAAATAAAAAATCTTAGCTTCAAGATACAAAAGGAAATTGTTTTGGATTTGTACTAATAGTCTATATATTTTCATTTTCAAAATACAAATGTTCACACATAGCATGGACTTAAAACAAAATCTCATTTGTTGTTTGTATCACCAATCAAAAAGAGAAATTAATTCAACATTGCTTTCCTCTATTTATCTTTTGTTTACTTGCTAGAAATTTCTTGAAAAAGGAAAAAATGTCTTAGTTTTTACTACATTGCAATTTTTGGGAAAGGAAAAGAAGTTTTCTATTTGGCTGATTGATTTCCCTTTGTATAAGAAAATATTTGGTTATTGTTTTGCATAGCTAAATAGGAAGATTATCCATCCATTTACCTAGGTTAAATTTGTGGGACCATAGATGAACCAGGTTCCTTTACACAGTGTGAAAATGACCAAAACTTTAAAATGCAGCTTTTAAATTGGGCTTAAGTTGGCCACTTCTCAATT
Source organism: Cunninghamia lanceolata (assembly GCA_027924645.1). NCBI lineage: Eukaryota > Viridiplantae > Streptophyta > Pinopsida > Cupressales > Cupressaceae > Cunninghamia > Cunninghamia lanceolata. The sequence goes on from BSBN01000834.1 coordinate 231,466, forward strand.
GGTCATTACCTTCATACTTGAGCATGAAATATTTCAAATTGCACACTAGGTTGTTGTATAAAAGGATAAACCCTAATTCACTTTAATAATCTAAGAACCATTTGAGCATCACAACATTTATTGTATCATCAACTTACATTAACATCTACACTTAGTTATAGATTAGGGAATCTCGCATGGTTTTTTGTCATCTTTGATCCTTGCTCTAAAATTGTTAAATCATATCCTATAGGTTTGATCGAAGGAGAAGATCCTTGTCTAGAAAACTCCCCAAAGGTGTTCATCAACACCACTTGATTTGTAAATATAGATTCTATGAGGTAAGGTGAATAAGTTTTAACTGACTAGAACCTAACATATCATTTCTACACATTGAGGTCTAATTCATGAACATGGTTCATTTGCACATGTATAAAGGTTAGTTTCAAGTGCATAGATTTAATCCAAAGTATAATAGAAGTCAATTAGCCATATGTGATATAATTCTAGAACTAGATTTGATTTTAGAATATTGAGTGATAGTCTATAGTCAATGACATCAAGTCATACACAAAGCTAAGTCCTTATATTATTTTGTTGTTTTAAAAAGTATGTTCATACATTTCAGTTATTGTCCCAACTCTTTAATAGAAAATAAATGGAGGGCCCATGGAAACCTCTTTTCCTGATATTTTCCCAAGTGAGGAATTTATTCTGACTCAAAAGGCACATAAAAAATTACACATAGGGCAACCAAATTTTCTCCAAATTGTTTTCCACCAAGGAAACTCATCATTTCATTCTCTCTGCAATTCCAAAGAATGACACCCAAGAGCCACAAAATAAAATCCTTTTGATTCATGACCCCAAGCCAGGATATCTGAGTCCTCTAGAGAGATGCAAGGTCTCTTAGCCAAAATGGAAGCTAAAAATCTTTGTCCTCCAAAGAGATGCAAGGTCTCTTAGCCAAAATGGAAGCTAAAAAACCTTTGTCCTCCAAAGAACCCCCACTTGACCAACACTGAGGCTCTTTCTAATGTTGAACCCTATTTATCCCCAATAAAATGGAGCACTTAAAATAAGCAACCCTGGTCCAACCCACCTCCAAAAAAATATTGCAAAGAGGTCGAAGCTGGGGAAAGAGGAGAGAATAGGGGGATGATTATCCCAAAACAAAGCATTATCACCCTTATTGATTATCCAAAAAATCCCCTTCTTAATGAGCATCACCCCCTTTTTAATAGTATTATGAATCAATGAGCCCTTCCCTTCTAAATCCATCCATAGAATACCCTAGGGTTAATTGATTACTTGTGTTGAGTTTATTGCTATACCCTAGAATATTTGAAGGTTGTTTTATTTCCTTATATACAAAACAATACACATATATGTGTGCATGCACGTGTATATACATACATGCATGCATATATATAAACACACATGCACACATTGGTGTATGTGTGTGTGTGTATGAATGTATGAATATATGTGTGTATATACATGCATGCATACACACACATATAAAAGGAAATATAAAGAACCTTCCAAATAATCTAGGGTAACGTAATAACTCAGTGGAATAGATAGTTTTGCTTTAAAGGGAATTACTTTCCCCAAGGTTTACATCACCTGGTCTAGGCATGGTTGAGTAACCCAAAGGTCAATGTTAACTATTTCGTTCAAGCGGTTTCTAGTTTGCTCACCTAAAACATACAGTAAATTAGTTATACGGGTAAAGAAGATTTCAATAATTCCTCATTGTCATTGCTTGCAAGATAGACAACAAGAAACAAATCTAATCCAAATTTCAATACTTAATTTTCTCTTTACTGCTCTTCTCAAAGTTTTAGCATTTACATTTAACATTTGACTTGTTTTAGTTATCATTCTTTTTTAAAAATTGATTTATTAACTAGAGAAGTTGTTATTGCCTGTGGTACTGCATTGTTGTCTTTGGATTGAGTCTTGTTTCCAATAGCATGAAACAACACTAGAGATAATTTATTTAATTGACCATCATCTTTTTCACTTTTTATGAATATGCGTAATTTTTCCTTACTCCTCACATTTTGACATTCTAATTAATTGCATTATTAGTTGACATTGAAATGTTTTTTTTTTAAATTGTTCATACAATTTGTTTGCATGATTTCAAAGTATTCTCCAAGTTTTCTTACCATGAAGATCGTCTAATACATTTCTTTCAATTTTAATAAAAAAATATAATATTTTCACTTCTTGTATAAGGGGTTTCAATATCGGATGGGGACACAGGATGGGAAGAGGATGCAAGAGGGTGTGTAGGGGTTTTAGCAGCTTGAGCCACTATTGTTTCTTCAAGAAGGGCCACAAGCCTGCTTGGAAGGATCGTGGGCCATTTGTATTCTTTTTTGTAGGCCATGATGGTTGAGGGGTGTGGATAACCCCCAAGTGATCTATTGCTATTTTTTTGTCAATTTGTGTATTGGAGGGGGTTACCTACATGGCGACCATGGTCCAGGGGACCCTCCTAATTTATCTTTTAAAGATGTGTTTCATGTGGGTTAGTCTTCTTCATCTGGACATGCAATGTTGTTCATTTTCTATTGCATGAAACAAAGGAGTCTAAAAATGCTCAAAATTTGTGGTTTCAGCCAAAACTCAATGGATGCCTCGAGAAAAGCAAAGATCATCATGTTTTGGTGATTAATCTAGAAGGCATTGCGGACGATGTTCTTTATTTGTTTAAGCATACATTAATTTGCAAGTTCATGGGGGTTTATATTTTCGTACCTTTCTTGGATGCTTGGGTTAGAAAGAATTGGAATCCAGAAGGTGACATGGAAATCATCTTAGTTACAAATGGATATTTATTTGTGGTGTTTTCCTTATTAGCAAATCAAAATATGATTTTTAAAGGAGGACCCTACTTTCACAACTAGGCAGGCCTTTTTATCAAACCTTAGCATATAGTGTTTGATCCAGTGGAGGAGCTCTCGTCCAAGATTCTTGTCTAGATTAGAATCCATTGGCTTTGAATGGAGTTCTGGCAGCAAGACATTATGTAGTCCATCACAGTGATTATGAGTTGGGCCCTACCTGCCAAACCCTTGATAGAAAGGTAGCCACTTTTTCTCATCTTTATGTTGAAATTAATTTAAACAACCTGCTTCCTAAATCTTTGGAGATTAGATTGGGTAGTCTGAAATGGATCCAACAGATTGACTATGAAGCATTTCCGTTTCGCTATCATGTATGTCATGAATATGGACATTTACAGAGAAATTGTCTAAAAATGGGGACTTGATCCCCTCAACCCTCTCTTGAGATGCATGCAGAAAATCTAAAAGTGAAAGGAAAGACCCCAATTTAGCTTGATGAGCCAGACTCAAATGGATTCATTCCTATGAAATCTTGATCAAAGGTGAAGCCTCCAAATTGTTAGTATAACGCTAATGCTAAATGAACCTCCAGTAATAGATTCGATGTTCTTGAAAACTTTGAGGATTTGGATATAATGGAGCGTGACAATAATATGGTTGGTCAAGACATGCATATTTCAGGCTTAGGTATTTCCAATCCCCTAGATTCAAATCTTTCTTTAGACATGCAAGTGATATCAAAGGAAGGAGATGTTCCTAGTGTTGAACACACTAGGATGCTGAGAGGGGGGGTGAATCAATATCTAAACAAACTTCAAATCCTCTGGAGCAGATTAAAACTTAAGCATTACAACATCAACATAAACATGAAAGATCAACATAATGTACATAAACACATAACACTGGATATACGTGGAAAACCCAAGAAGTGAAAAACCACAGTGAGGATTAACTCACAATATATATATATGAAGCTCACTGCTATAAAAATTACATCTTTGTTTTAGGGCTACAACCCAAGGAAGCTACTACTCCCTACTGACTTTGTTTTAGGGCTACAACCCAAGGAAGCTACAACTCCCTGTAGACTTTGTTTTAGGGCTACAACCCAAGGAAGCAACTACTTCCTGAACTGAGAATGAACTTAGAAATAATTACAGTATGATAGTCCTTCTATTACCTAAAAAATGACATTGAAGCTCACACCTTTGATGATTGCAATTCTATTTCTTCTGATGATTGGATCAATTAGGCACACTCTTCACTTCCCTCATGTCACAAAAATGTCTTCAAGATGAATCGGGATAGACCTTATTGCTTATGCTCTTTCTCCTTTAGTTGCACATCATAATACATTTATACATATTCATATTCTGCTCTTCACACTTTCATATTCTCATTTTCACAATCATACCTCACATAGACCAACTAGGTTTACAATATATACATGACATTACATTGGTTTCATTAAAAGTCAGCCAATACAACAAGAATATTACATTTTACAAATCGGCCAAAGATCACAAAATGAAACATGCATAGGGAAAGCCCTATCATGAACAACACACTACTCTAGAAGGAAACACACGCCTTGCAGATCCCAATACATGCTTAGTACGGTCCTAAACATCCTTCACATCATCATTCTTCGAGGACTAACATCTACACACTTCACAAATTTGAATTAGGTCACCCTTAAGCAAGAACACGTGAAGCTTGTAGCACAACGATAATTTCAACTTGGCAGTACTCATGAGAGATTGAAAATTGCTTGTGCTTCTTCCAAATGATTCGGCAGGACCTACACAACGTCTCCAATCATTCCTTGAACTTCGCATAGCAACAACATTATGGCGCATACCTTCAACATTCTTCAGTCGTCCAGACAGGGGCATAGCCTAGCAATATCATCATTTTGGACCTCAGCCAACTTTGGAGAGAGCAGAAGAACACCTTGTGGAGCAAATGGAGACAACACAGGATCATCAGGACTATCTTCCATCGGTCTATGTACCATTACATGCCACAAAAATTTGGTGCACATCATTAGCATATGTCCTAAGAACAACTAGGCATCTAGAACTATCTGTATCATAGCTGTCATTTGAAAACTAAGCCTGTGGACCTCCAAAACACCTAAAACTCATATGGATGCACTCATACACTGTTGTTAACACATCCTCAAAACCGCACAGCCATATCTATCATTGTGGAGGAATGCGGAGCATTCCAAACAGTCTTCATCATCACTTGATTCTGCCAGAGCACAGACTAGAGCTCAGTCTCTCATAACTTTCACTGCGGAGGGACAAATGATCTGAAACTTTGGATTTAGAACCTTTACAAAAAACTAAACTTAACTTTTGAACGGTATGACCATATCTTCAAATGCGGAGGAATGTGGAGCAATTTACCAGACAGCCTTTCAAGCAATTTTCTGCAACATAAACCTTCACCAACTTTTGGAGGCCAAAACCTTCATATAACAACACATACATCCTTAGGAACAACAGGAAGGATCATACAACATGCCACAAGTTATCAACAACATCTTCTCATCGTCGTCATAGCTTCTAATTCCCATCTTAATATTTCATCATGAATTCATCTTTGCTGACCACAAACATGCTCAATACACCTTGTCTTGACATTAATCAGGGCATGACATCCAATCATGAACATTAGCAACATCACTGAACATCAATGAATGAACATCAGCATCATCATTGCATCTTTGTTACTACACTGGTATATCATGAACATTCATATCAACCACAAAGTGAGTGCCAACATCAGTCTAAGTGTTGACATCAATGACAACACATATTGCCAACACCTGGTTTTAGTCATATGGAAAGAATGGATAGAAACTAGGAGATTACAAAGATATCTACAGAAGGAGTAGACCTGTCCATATGACAAACGTGCAATGGTGCCAAAGGAAGTCAATGTTATGACTGGATACATTCAAGAAATAGGGGCAAAAGAAGATGGTAAAAATAAGTTACCTCCTTTTTTAGGTCTCTGATATAAGAATATAAAAAAAGGAGGGACTGATAAGGTTTTGAAGGTGGGAAAGAAGAAAGACCAGGAAAAAGTGAAGTTGACAGGGGAGCCATTGGTGGAATATGTTGCCATTAAGACATTAAATAGTCACTTTTCTAACCACCTAAAAGGAGTGTGATCTCTTGGAATGCTAGGGGTTTGGGTAGCATCCCTCAACAAAAGGCTTCTCGAGATCTTATTCGGGATCATATACTGGATATTGTCTTTTTTTCAAGAAACAAAACTTTCAGTTGAAGATATGGAAAGTATTTCTTCTAGGATTTAGAAAGGAGGTCCATGTTTATGTATTGGTGTATAGGGTACTACTAGAGGGGTGGATTGCTTTTGGGACCCTCACAAAATCATTCCTTCTGGTTAGGTTGCAAAAACTCACTTTCTATGCTTGCTTCCTGCTTTGATTATGGGGAAACTATTTTGCTCACAAATGCCTATGCACCCACTAATTTCTAGGTAAAGTTTTGCTTTTTATCCCATATTTGATGTGTTCACTCTCTAGTTCCTTTTTGCCCCTAGATTTTACTAGGTGACTTTAATGTTGCAGAAAGTCTGAACTAGAAAAGTGGGGGTATTGAGTGTCTTGGCCCTTCTTTTCTCTTGTTAAGGGATAACATTGATTTCCTCAATTTGGTGGATATGATGTTGAGAAATGGAATATTCACCTGGAATAATAGAAGGTGTGGTTCTAACTCTATCTCAAAAAGACTTGACATATTTCTTGTCTCTAATTTTTGGGTTGGTAACAATTAGACATCATTTTCATAGATTTTGGGGTGGAAAGGGTATGATCATTGGCCTATCAAATTCTACTCCTCAGTGTTCTCAGTTCCAAAGAATCCTCCTTTCAAACTCCAACTTATGTGGTTGAGGGACTCTGATTTGCATAAGCTTATGGAGGGATGTGGATGGAGGGAAGAGATTATTTTGAGTACAACTATGTATTCCTTTTTCAAGAGTCTTCAGTTTGTCAAGCTTAAGCTTAAGAGGTGGAATAAAGTGTCTTTTGGAAATATCTTTCAAATTAAGAACCATATTCAAGATAAGTTGGAGAGAATTACCTTTCAGATGAAGGATGAGGGCATGGCTAAGGAGCTATTATGGGAAGAATTCATATGCTATAAGGAACTTTTAGAATGGGAACTTCACAACCTAGAATTATTTTTGAAACAAAAGTCTCGAGTTGATTGGCTTCAAGAGGGTGATAAAAACACTACTTTTTTTCATAATTTTGCGAAGGAGCGTAGAAATGGTAAAGTCATAGTTTCTCTCTTGTCTTCTTAGGGGGGACAATTGACTTCTTTCTAGGATATCACTAAGGAAGCTGTCAGACACTTTTCCTCATTATTTATTGAGCATGGTCCTATGGATGTGGACAACAAGAGACTCATTCTTGATTGTATCCCTCCCTTGGTTTCAGAGGACTCGAACAAATTACTCTTAGAACCTGGATCTCTATGGAGGAGCTTGAGTCAATTGTATTCCAGATGAAGAAGGGTAAGTCTCCTAGACCTAATGGTTTTCCCATAGAATTTTTTCAAGGATTTTGGGAGATTTTAAAATTTAACCTTTTAGAGATTGTGCATGAGTCCCAGAACAATAATCAAATGCTCAAAGCCATCAATTTTACATTTCTTGACCTTATTCCCAAAAAGGAAGGAGCCTCTTCTTTGGATTTATTTCACCCTATTGCTCCATGTAATGTTACTTACAAGATGATTACTAAGATTATTGTTGAGCACCTAAAGAAGTGTCTAGTCTCCTTGATTTCTCTTGAGCAAGGGGGTTTGTTGAAGGGTGTCAAATTTTGGATGGCATTGTTGGGGCAGCTGAAGCTATTAATTCAATGTAAAACTCTAAGGACAAGGCCATGTTCATTAAGCTTGATATGTCTAAGGCCTATGATAGAGTTAGTTGGTCTTTCCTTTGAAATTTTTTATTTACTTTTGGGTTTTCCTTAGTTTAGTTTGAGTGGGTTATGAGTTGTGTGACTTTGACCTCCTTAGTGTTAATCAATGGCATTTTGTCATCTCTTTTTTTAGTAACCAAAGGTATTAGACAAAGAGATCCTTTATCTCCTTATTTGTTTATTTTAATGGTGGAAGGCCTTGGCAAATTGTTGAAGTGGTATAAAGCAAGAAGTTTAATTCAAGGTTGGTATTGGGATCATACCCTTGACCCCCAATCTCATCTTTAGTTTGTGGATGATACTACGTTGATAGGATTTTATAAAATAAGGGAGGCTAGTAATTTTAGAGAAGTGCTACACATTTACCTATTGACTTCTGGTCAACAAATAAATGAGGATAAATCTAGAAATTTATTTTTCAATACTCCCGAGGTTATTTAGCATAGAATTGCATATATTCTTCATTTTCATATTGGATCTCTACCTGTGGGGTATCTGGGCATTCCTCTTTCTGCTAGAAGTCTTAAAAGAGGCTATAGAAGAAGATTTTAGATAGATTTTGCATGAACGTGAGCCATTGGATGTACATGTGGTTATCCTTTGCTAGTTGTTTGACTCTCCTAAAATCTGTTATGCAATCACTTCCTACTTATAGATTTTTAATTTTAGTTACTCCCAAGAGTTTTCTCAAGGAGTTTGATGCTCTTTCCAAAAGGTTCTTATGGGCAAGAAATTTAGAAGCTCAAAATGGAGTCTTGCAAGTTGGGATTTGGTTTGTAGACCTATATAGGATGGAGGCCTTGGTCTTCGATCGTCAAAGCTTAATTGCCAAGCCTTAGCTGCCAAAATATACTGGAGTAGTGTAAAAATCCAAATCAGCTATGGGCTCAAATTCTCAACTCTAAATATCTAAGAGGGGTTCCTAATGCTGGTATTCTATGGATGGATTTAGAAGGGAAGGGCTCATTGATTCATAATACTGTTAAAAAGGGGGTGATGCTCATTAAGAATGGGATTTTTGGATAATCAATAAGGGTGATAACGCTTTATTTTGGGATAATCATCCCCCTATTCTCTCCTCTTTTCCCCAGCTTCAACCTCTTTACGATATTTTTTTGGAGTTAAGTTGGACCAGGGTTGCTTATTTTAAGTGCTCCATTTCATTGGGGATAAATAGGGTTCAACATTAGAAAGAGCCTCAGTGTTGGCCAAGTGGGGGTTCTTTGGAGGACAAAGGTTTTTTAGCTTCCATTTTGGCTAAGAGACCTTGCATCTCTCTGGAGGACAAATATTTTTAGCTTCCATTTTGGCTAAGAGACCTTGCATCTCTCTAGAGGACTCGGATATCCTGGCTTAGGGTCATGAATCAAAAGGAGTTTATTTTGTGCTTCTTGGGTATCATTCTCTGGAATTGCAGAGAGAATGGAATGATGAGTTTCCTTGATGGAAAACAATTTGGAGAAAATTTGGTTGCCCTATGTGTAATTTTTTTATGTGCCTTTTGAGTTAGAATAAATTACTCACTTGGGAAAATATCAGGAAAAGAGGTTTCCATGGGCCCTCCATTTGTTTTCTATGTGGCAGCAATGAAGAGTGCATTAGTCACCTTTTCTTTCAGTGCCCATTTTCTAAGGAAATTTGGAGCTTATGGTAGAATATCTGGAATAGGCCTATTGTCCATGCTTCCTCTTATCTAAGTTTTGGAATAGTTTGGGTCATCTTCTTGCTTCTACTTCTTTCCTTTTGGCTACTTGGGATATTGACACTTATTTTATTCTTTGGCAAATTTGGTTGGACTGAAATCGTTGAATCTTTTAGGAGTGCCAGAGTAGAGTCATGAAATTTTGGAGTAGAATCAGAGGTATGATGAAAGAGACAATTGAGGCTAAATTTAGCTCTAATGATTCTATTTCATCTTTAGATATGCGTATTGTAAAACTCTTGGAGTTGTCCCTTTCTTCTACCTCTCAAGATAAACCTAGCACTAGAGTTCAAGCTGCTAGAAACGTAAACAGATTTGGGAAGTGGTCTCCACCCCCTGGTGGTTTCCTTAATATAAATACAAATGGATCCTCTCGAGGCAATCCAGGTGCAACAGGGATTGGCGGTGTTGGATAGGATAATGCAAGTTCAATTCAATTTTTTCCTCTAGTTATATGGGGTCACACTCTAATAATCAGTGCTTCATGAAAGTCTCAAGGATTTTTCATAGTTTGAATCTTCAAAGCTTCCATTGTTGCAACACAATACTCTTCCATTTCCCTTTGCTTAGTTTCTTATCTTTATATCCTTCTTCCATCAATCAGAGCACCCCAAGCTAGACACGAGAGAAGAGAATATAGAAGTTAAGCCGCTAAGGACTTATATGTCATAGACATCTTCACTAAGTATAATGGTTGTTAATTTCTAATTTCTAAGAGTGAGGTTTCTATTTTTTCTATTTTTGAATTGTTAGATTAATTTACTTTTAAAATGGTTAAATTAGAATTGAAAATAGATTAATTATCTTCCATCTTGCCTAGATTGGTTACATTATGTCATTGTATTGCAAATTACAAGCAATTAGAGAATTTATTTGTTTTATTGCATTATATTAGTTTAGATTAGATTGTATATTTAGTTTTAATTCATCATAAACATTCCAAATCATTTCAAAAAGCCCTTTCTAACAAGTCCAAGGCAATCAATGAAATCAAAACAAAACTGAAACATTTTCTCAAGTTGTACTAAGAATCATTTAGAATCATTTTATGGTATTTATTAATTAATTCACATTTCAGTTTGGAAAAATACAAAAATGTAGAGTAGTTGCTTATTTTTTTCATTTCAATTAAAGCATTCATTTACTTCATTTTCATAAAAAACATCAAGCAATAAAAGTCCTTGCTAACAAGTCCACCACAATGAATCAAATGAAAACATAAAACAATTGAAACTCTTGCAAACAAGACAAATTGATCCAACAAGGCAATCAAACCTATAATTAGCAGTGAACAAAACCCAAGCAAATAAAGCAAACAACACAATTAAACACACTAGGATTGGACATTCATTTCTTCTCTCCCATTATTAGGCTCATGTGTCCTAGAGTAAGAGAGGATTGGGTAGAATCCATCCTTAGCAAACTTAAAGCAACTCTTCTGAACTTGGAAGTAATTGATCAAGAACAAATTTAGGAGAAAACTCTCATCCTATAACAAATATAGGAAGAAAACACTAGGCAAAGAGAGGGATAGGGTTAGCTCACCTCTAAGACTTGACCAAAGTAGAAAACTATTGGTTAAATGCCTTTCTCGCTAATGCTCAACAAGAGATAACTTAATCTATGCTAATAATGCACCTGACCACAAAAGAATCATCATAATAACACCTCTTCATTGGTTTGCAAGAGAACACCCAAACATTCCAACCACAATATTATGCATCAACACAATCATTTGCCGTCGATCATTACTTTCTTGTGAAGTGAGCGATGAAGTTGGCATAACAACCACCCTATGTCCAAACATTGTTGACACTCATAGGACTCTCCTTTCTCATGAAGATGGTAATCCTTTAGACACTCCCTTGCTCCATTGGCTCTTTCCATGTGAATGGGAGAGATCTATCCATATGCAAATTGTACAAGAGAAATGCATGTGTTGTTCTAGGTCCAACTCATATATAGTCATGGTGAGTAGATTTGGAGCATCATGTAGTGACATACTACATCAAGAAGATCCTTGCCTCTTGTACCCTCAACCACACCAAGTACAAAAATAATGTCCTTGTTCTATTGGAGCTCTCCTTGGTGGAAATCATTCACAAAATCCATGTAATTTACAAATTTCAATGCTAAACAAGTTGCTTAAAAAGTTCTATAGGGGGTATACACTATTCATATAACATGTATTTTGAATACACTGTCCTAGAGTTGGAAAGAATCGTTTAACTATTGCCCTTGAGCGATTGGAGCTAGTTGAAACAGGGGATTGCCAAAACATTATGCCACCACATCTTGGCACTTTAGGTCGGTCCTTGTGTTGTGTGATGCTTCTTAAATTAAGCAAGTAACTACTAAGATTAAGGTGTTCCATAAGAAGTTATCAACTACAAAATACTAACATATTACTAAAATTTTGTTTTAGGCTTAAGTGTGTTTAATGAGGTGTGTTTCTACACATCAAGCATTGGAAAGATTTTAAAATAGGATTAAATCAATGAATCGAGTTGTCAAGTGGAAAATAGTGAGGGAAATAACACTTAGTAAATGTACCCATTAATTTTAAAAAGTAAGGATGACAAATAGATCTACCATGGATCATGGGTCTAAAAAGCTTTTTTGGCCATTAGGCTTTTTTTAGTGTGAATTTTTAGTGCAAAAACAATCAAAATATTTGTCTTGCACTGCCTTTTCTTTTAAGTCATTGAATTTATATTTTCAGTCAAATGACTTTTTATACACATTTCAAATTTGAACCACTTTACCAAACACCTTCCTCGCCTACATTTTTATTAGTCAATAGGCTATATTGCTTCTAGGCTCCTCAAGTTTGTCTTGATAAACTATCACATTTCCGTCAGAAAATTGTCACGTTAGTTTGATTTTATGTCTTTAGAAATATCTTATGTTGTGAATTAATTTGCACTAGAAAACACCAACTATGGAAGAATATTAAAATATTATTACAACTGGTAGATTTGATTTGATTTAGTGGGAGAAGATTCTCAACCACATAAAACTATTTGATTGCTTTTCATATCTTTTAGTCAGAATAAAAAATCATAACATTAAATCGAATTTGTAGTAGCTAGAAAATTCATAACTACATGCCTATCTTAAATTTCTTTCACCAGCTCACACAATTTTGATCAAATTCCTATAAAACCAATTTGTGTGGTTGTTTGCTTTATAAACCTCCAGAGCTATGAAGATTTTCCTCTACCAATCAATATATGCTCTCTTCCATAGTGCTTCATCTCTCTTGTGTCTCAAGTAGTTTCTTCTATCATCCCATAACTAGCATCTAAGAACATATTTGACTATCACATTTTGCATGCAACAATCTCCTGCTAATCTACCAATTCCTCCTTTTGCCTTCACTTTAGCAATTTGTTTCTTCTAACTAGACTGTTATTACTTTATTGTACGCCATTATGGTGTCCAATGCTTCCCACTACATTCAACACAACCATCCATCATGAGAAGCTTTCCTTTTGTATGTGGAAGAAATGCTTCTATCATGAGCAAGGAAATCATAGCCAGATATCTCATCCCTTTAATCCCATTACTGAACTAGGTCATGTCCATCACTATCTTGTAAGTTATCAATTTTCCATCAAATACTATAGAGAAGATATAAGATCTAGATATGGTGGTATGCAAGGGATTACTCTGCAAACTTTTGTCCAGTTTGGAAGCTCCCAAGAAAGGGTGCAATTAAAAGATTGCTTCTCTGTATTTCAATTTACTAAACTAACTCACTTTTAATGTCCCTATAAATATTTTACTAGGTAGGTTGATGATTTTAAGCTTCCTTCAATGTAACTAATAGAAAACTAAAACATAACTCAAATCAAAATTTCTAAGAAAACACTTTTCATTGTTTTATATTGCTTTTGAGATCTACTCTTATGACACTTGTGAGTGTTGTAGGCTCAAACCTATTTGATTAATATAATTTTAGAGTCTATTTAAGCATGTTGTTTGAACAAATCATTATAAAAATCTAATTTTCACAAACATCAATGTTTCTATAGATGGTAGGTAAATTTTAAGAGGCATAATTATACTATATTCACCATAGCCAACATTTATATATTGCTTTGGTATTTCTATCTCCTACAAAGATTTAATAATTACACTAAAATACAAAGATTTCAATTCATTTTATGCATAACATTTCCCAGGGTGGTCTATGTCCTTTGTGGATGCTTTTGCCTTCTAGATTTTTTCATTGAGATACTTATAAGAAGTATCGATTTCTATTTAAGCAAAGGTTGCTAAGGTAGAAGAGCAAGTGGAAGAGCATTTGAAAGTGGACCTCAAACAAGCAGTGTAATCTTCTTACAGAGGGTCTTGGCATTTTCTATCTAATTTAATAATTACGATTTTCTATATACTCCAAATAGAAAAATGCACCAAATACAAATTACAAGGTTTAACCAGTTTGAAATTCTTCATCTAGAAATCTATTCAAAACGTCACTAAAAGTTAAGATATGCCAAGAACACATGAAACCAAAAAATATGATAGTCATGGTTAGTGCATGACCAATAGTACATGAAATACCAAATTTTTATACATTTTCAAAAGAAGCAAATTTATTAGAATATGAAGATTTCTTCAATTCTATTTATTTTACTTCTTTCTATTTGCATGTTTAGCGAAGGAAAAGACTTATACCATCTAATGAATATCCAAATAATGTAGATGCAAATGGACACGGCCAAGTTACCAAAGATGTCAAGTAGAACAATCTCACACTAGAAAAACATAATCTCTAGACTTCAAAACATTATTTGCTCTTTGCATACACAAAGTGTACATCCTACTTACTGTGAATATCTGCATCATAAAGGGAATGCAAAAGAACAACAACAGAAGTGTAAATAGTAGCATTATTTATAAAAAATATGACTTGTAGAATGTTGATAAGGAAACGACATCAACAATGTTTCTTATGATTACAATTGTCAAGTTATGTGCTTATGATTAAATGAAAGAGCAAATCACATTTTATGGATGGGCATGACATGAAATTATTCGAAGGTGTGTCTTTTAGTGCATTAAATGTCACATCTCTGTTTAATTTTGTAAGATGAAATAGATTGGGCCCACCTACCCTTTTGCATATTTCTCGCCACACTTTTTTTGTTTTACCCACGTGTACTTCATGGTGTGCTTCCAACACATTTCAAAGGAGATAACAAATATAAAATGAACTCGATCTTATCGCATATACTTTAAACTATAAAACACCTTGGATCCTCGAATCTCCCAAAATTATCTCTGAAATGATTTTTACTGATCCTCCTAAAGCTTTGAAATAACTCCTGCAAGGTGTTCAAAGTATTTCTTTGCCATGCAATATCTCTTTTTTAACTGCTTATGTTTATAGTTTCCTTGGAAATTACTTTGGAGGGAAATCATCTAAATAATTAAATTACGTAGCACAACAATAATATATAATTTTTTGAACTTAAACAATTAACAAATTGAATTATATTAAAATTTAAATAGAAATAACAAGTGTAGCTCATATTCCATCAAAGATAGCATAAAAGAAGCTTAAACTTTACCGCAACACTTATCCAACATGGATAGACATTTTACCACAGTGTATTAGATTTAGTTCGTGAATTTCACATTCTCACATGAGAAAATAATTTGCCTATTATAACATAAGGATGAAATGAGATAAAAAGTAAAAAATGGGGAAGAATTCCCAAAACTACTGTAAAAAGTTAAGCTTTGACCAACTATATCTAGAGCTGCTATTGTACAAAAGCTTGTTCAAATGGTTAATCTATTCATTTTTAAAAGAGAATTGCATGGTTAGAAATATAAAGTTTGAGAATATATTTTCTTGGAATCAAATTGTCAATTTGTTCACTTGTAAAAGAAATTTGCATGGTCAAAAGTACCAAGTTCAAGAATATTTTTTCTTGGAATTAAATTAAGTCAATCAAATTCCTCTTTTTATAAAACTATGCTTGATTTACACATTCGGAGTTAGCCATTTCAACACATCAAGAGTTAGTTATCTCAATACATTAGACTTGTTGGCACTTGCCCCAATGATCGAATTTCCTAAGTCTTGTGTCATCTTTGTTGCCTTGAATTTCCTGTTGGATTGTGTTGACCCTTGACCCTAAACCTTAAACTCTAAAACATTTTGAATCTTCTCATCTTTCTGGGTTTTCCTGGATCTTTCTAGGTTTTTTTGGGTTTTCGTTGATCTTTCTGAGTTTTTTCTAGGTTTTTTGATGCTAAACCCTTACTTTGCCTATCATTGATAACCGACCAAAGAATTCTTTAGGGGGCTCCCCTGGTCACTTTGTATTCAACCTCCCATCTCACCAACACATTCAAAATAATAAAATTGATCTTTATTTATTATAATGCGTTGACTATTCCACCAACATTGCTTAATCTCTGTGATCTACATGAGCTTTATCTCAAGAAGGTGTGCTTTGTTGTTATGTTTGCTTCTATGTCTAGACATGTGCAATATTATTAGGGGTTATTAAAGCAACATCTTCAGACTCTTTACATGGTTGTTTATCGGCTTTTTGAAGGTGTAAAACCCTTATATTGTCAAACCAACATATCGAAGCACTTAGTGACAATCAAATGGGAGTTTCCTATGCAATGAGTATGGTTTGTTTCAGGATTTATTTTCATGTCATTCTCTATAATTATCTTTAATATAACACCTTAGGGAATACCCACCTTGGCCTAGTAGAGCTTAAAGCAGAAGAAGGAATTACATTGCCTTATCAAATTAGTCTATTGTTGTCCTTGCCTAATCGTAAGCTGAAGCTCTTTTGCCCTGAGTTTGGCACCCTTGGCACTTAGGAACAACCTAGCTTTATGGATTTGGGAAACTACAACTTTGAGCACCAATAAGACTGTTTTCAATTTTGGATTATAACTTCTAAACCTTTAAAAATGAACTTTTAGTTTTATCCAATTTTTTAAAACAATATCTTTAAACAACCAATTCCGACATGTCAGAATTATCCAATTTAAAGATCTAAAAAACATAATATAGCAAGTCATTAATTTTCCACAGTACATGATGTTTGATTGATAATGCTTCTGAATTTGACCGTGTTGATTGTTTTTTCTCTGAACGTTTTGGATCACACTTCGTGATCCATCATTTTATGTTTCTCTTCTCTTGCTCTCTTTCTCCTGATGATGGATCACAGAGTGTGATCTGAAATGTTGAGAGAAAAAACAATCAACACGATCAAATCTAGAAGCATTATCAATCCGATAATATACCAAGGTTTTCATTTTTGAGTTTTAGTAAGTCAATGCTAGAAGGCATGAGTTTTCCATAGTCCATAACAACAAATTTGAGAGTGCTTCTGGATTCAACTGTGTATCTTTTTCTATCAATGCTAGGTTCAATGCTTACTGTATCGGGGTATCGGAAGGTTAGGTTCGGCAGGTTCAGTTCATCCGATAGATACATTTCCTCTTAAGACATTACTGACTATTGCATCCGACCATACCAGGAAATGAAGCCACATCCATTTCACTCGATGGTAAATGGAAGACTTAAATATAGGTGTTTGTTACTAGCATTTTGTTTAGTACATTTGCCTTCTTGCATGTCTTTTCAAACTCTATGGGCTTATTACCCACGCTCATCTTAGTGTTACTATTTTAATCCAAGATTTAAGGCTCTTTTGCATTACCCACTTAAGTGTGAAAATCCTTTAATCATTTGAACGAGTATATATACAGAAGCATATACAAATATATATATCTAAGAACAATATCATAAACCTTACGCATCTACTTCTACATATGTATGAAAATATATAACTGAAGTTAAAGCTCCAAACAACAATTAAACAAAGTTCAGCAAGAATTTGAGGTCTTAAAATAGTACCGTGTAAGCTCAAAGGTGGGGTAGCTTCCTTCCCCATATGAATGAATGAATGAAATTTTAATGACGTCCACGAGGCCAGCACCCTAAAGGACCTGGTATGTTCTTTTGAGTTTTTGAATTTGGTATTTGCCGGGGCCCTGGGTACCTTTACCCAACGGCCATCGGAAAAAGGATCTTACAAAACAATTAACAAATTTGGAGAGCTCGTTCAAAGCGAGTGGCCCGGTGCCCGCCCGGCGGGAAGAGCGGAATTTGAAAACTCTCTCAACGGTTATTTCCTCACATTTCCTTGCAAACTTTGAAACCAGGCGGAAGCGCGTTTGAAAATTTGAATATAGATTCGATTAAATAAAAGGAAAGAAGCTGTGGGTTCCATCCCAATGCAGCAAGACAATTGATTAAGTAGTTTTGATGGCGTGTTTGACTCCAGGGATTCTGCTGAAGCTTTTGCAGTGCATGAACTCAGATGTGAAGGTTGCTGGAGAGCATCGGTCTGTGCTATTGCAGGTGTTGAGCATTTTGCCGGCCTTGAGCGGGGGCGGAAGCGAGCTGTGGCCGAACAAGGGATTCTTCGTGAAGCTCTCCGATTCCTCTCACTCCACCTACGTTTCCCTCTCCGACGAGGACAACGATCTTATTTTCTCAGACAAACTCCAGCTCGGCCAGTTCGTCTACGTTGATCGCCTGGAATCGGCGACCCCTGTGCCACGCGTCTTCGGCGTCCGCCCTCTTCCTGGCAGGCATCCCTGCATTGGAACCCCTGAGGATCTTATTGCCAGAGCTCTGCCTTCTCTGCCCAACGGATTTGTTATTCAGTCTGCCTCTATGGACGGAGCACCACCACCAGGGCCTGTTTTTAGGGTTTCTGTAGATAACTGTGAGAAACCCTTTAGGGTTTCTGAGGGTTTCGATAAGCTCGGTTTGAAGCATCCTAACCCTAATCCCAGGACAGTTTTGGGCCCTTCGGAGAATTTGCCTGCTAAAGTGGAGGGGAGCAAGATTGAGAAAAGGTCTGCTTCTGCAGGGAAATCGGGGAGACTTAATGCTAGGGGAATTAGAGATGGGTCCCCTGCAACTAGGTCTAATTCTAGGACTTCGTCCCCGGTTCCGTCCAAGTGTGTCGTGTCCAGCCTTGTGAGGGCTGCTGCTCAGGAGGAGAATAGGGTTCCTGTTGTGAAGGAAGGTGCGTATTTTGTTCCTTCTAGGTATCGGCAGCCTTCGCCCAATATGGGGAGGAAAGCCCCTCAGCCGTCCCCTGGGAGGAGGGGATTTCAGGGCTCTCCTATTGGCAGGAGGGCTTCTTTGTCTCCTGGAAGAAGGGTGTCTCCGAATGTCAGAGAGTTTGGGCGGAAGAAGACTTCGGTGGGTGGTGCCAAGGCTGCTGATGTGACTGTGGCTGTGAAGACTTTGCCAAAGAGCTGGGAAGAACCCACTGTGGAAGTGAAAGAGACAAAAGAAAGGGGTGGCTCCAAGAACAAAATTGACCATAAGGCTGCTTTGCGTGCACAGGTATGGTTGCCTCATTTCTGCATTAGCATTGGCATTATTTGTGTTATTTCTTTATACATTGGTAAGAAAATCTGCGACAATTCACAGCTAGACGTTACTGTCCCCTTTTAGAGATTTTGATCTGACCTCCTTTCCGGGCATACATGAAGGAGAGCATCATGCTTTCTGCCATTCAAAGGCAAGCCCTTTGATATCAGGCTCATCTGCCTCTGCCTCTGGCATTAGTCTGTATATCTGTTGCAATTATCCTCTGACAAGTCCGACACTTTGGCATCTTATTAAGCATGGACTAGCATTTGAGCCCTGAGCCTCACCAGATCCAAATAAGAATAAAACTCATATTTTACATTGACAGCGCTAGCATGAATACTGAAGCTCTGGTTGCCATACATTACTTTGGGCACAACATGAGTTTTATGTGATGAAGAAATCCTTTCAATATTCTGGCCGTGATTCTGACATACCTATAATTATATTTGAATACTAGTTATACAATTGTAATGTAGAGCTCTAGACATATCCTCATGAACAATGTCTGGGTCATAGATAGAGTATGACGACATAATTTGAGAAAACTAGCATCTAATTATTCTCACCAGACTTCCAATGCAACTAGCTTCATTGATGAAGAAAAGCCTTAAATATATTGGACGTGGTTCCAATTTCCTTCATAGCACATACTAGAGATGATTTACCATATTGCATAACTGTTATATGTTTTCTAGCAAGCCTTGAATATATTGGACGTGATTCTAATTTCCTTCTTAGCATATACTAGAAATGATTTACCATATTGCATAACTGTTCTATCTTTTCTAGCAAGCCTTAAATATATTGGATGTGGTTCTAATTTCCTTCTTGGCACACATTAGAGATGATTTACCATATTGCATATCTGTTCTATCTTTTCTAGCTTTTCCAAACATAAAAGTGGTAAACATGTGAATATCCATCCATATTCGGTCCTCTGTCTTAGATACAGGTCCATCTCAATTTTTAAAAAATTGTCATCTGCTTCATTCTGTAGGTACGTGTGAATGCAAGTGGTCTGGGCATTTCCCCAAATAGCTGGCATATGTTACATAAAGGACCATTACAAATTTGGAAAACTACTATCTATTTCTTTTTAACCATGTTTGATTGCAACTATAAAAGGTGCGAACAGATGCTAAAGGAATATTATATCCACAATGTTATTCTTGACAGTTTGTATGGTTTAGATAGCAATGAATGGTAGTGATGTCACTAATGACATGCCATTACAAAATGTAGGCGGCCCTTTCTCGGAGGTTAAGTGATGCTAAAAGCATGCCACTAAAGCAAGAAGATACAACCGTAAAGGATACAATTGAAACTCCCAAGCCTACAAGTAGAACCACTTGTTTATCACCGACTAAGCAATCAGCTTCTTCAGTTGACAAACCACAATGTAATGTACCGCAAATTACTTTTCATGATAAGAAATGGACGGATGGAACTGTTGCTTGGGACTCAGTTTCTTCCAACCTAGTGGAACTGGGACAGGTGGGATTCCATCTCTATGCAATATGTGTACAATGTTTTGAATTCTCAGTCTTGATTGGTATTCTAACATTTCAGAGTTGCTTTTAGACCTAGATCTGTTTCTGTTCAGCATTACTCCATTTCATGATTAAAGTTCTTTTCAGGCTACACTTACCATTATTTTAGTGTTGTGCTGTATCAGGAGGTTTTAAAAAGGCGGAACATGGCTTCTATAGTTGCAGTTGAAGCTCTGCAGGAGGCCTCTGCTGCTGAAGCTGTCATCAGAGGGTTGAGGTAATGCAATTTTTACTTTGTTTATCCTTCAATGCAGTTTAATATGTTGTTGGTCTTTGAAAAGATCTGTAGTGATTCTTTGTGTGGAAGGCTCATGTAGAAATAAAAGGAACATGATATTTTCATTCTTCCGGATCTCAATGCACTTCTAGATTGTAGTGTACCACTTAGCCTTTTACATTTTGTTTGTCTAGCATGTTTGATGTTTGTTAGATAGGTCTGCTATAATCTTTAATATTAATGCCAGTTTTTTTTGTAATCTGCAAGTGTCTTTAAAAGCAATAGGGAGGAGCGCATAATGTGATTGCCAGATGCTATGTAAAGCTGTTAGCTGACATGTATTTTTGGTTCTGCAGTATGTTCTCTGGGCTATGTTCTTCTGCAAATACGGACAATCCCCATCCTTCAATTGATCGGTTCTTTGAGATACATCAGATGCTTATACAATCAATATCTGTTGCTGAAGCCCTTGCTGCAAGTGGTACTGCAGGCAAAGCTAGAGATTCTCCAAGTTCAGATGGAGTGGCTGATAAGCCTCTTGATATTTCAACAGAGAAAGCAAAGAGTGCTGTTCAATGGATTGGTGCTGCATTAGCAACCGACTTGGCATCAATATCCTTTTTCAGCAACCTTAATTATAGTTTTGATAGCTCACCAAAGAAAGAAGCTTCAAATGCAGATGGTCAAAGCAAACAAGAGGACCCCAAGAATCAGGGCTCTATGTATGCATCTGTGTCATCCAAAAGATCCCCTCTTGCATCATCTGATAACAATCTTCAGGGTAGGCTTGCATTGTCAACTGTACCACAGACTAACAATGAAAGAAGGCGTAGTGTATCTGAGAAGAGTGACATCAAACCAGCTTCTCCATTGGCTGCCAATGTAGTGAAGCGCCAGACCCTTGGTACAGCTGGAAAGGCCAATAGTGTAAAAGCCCTAAATAAAGTTCTAGAACCTTCTTTAAAGGGTACTGGCATTGAATGGGTAAAAGGGAATGGAGTGAATGAAATAGCGGGTCTAGCAAAATACCTGCAATTGGAATTACAGAACTGGTTTTTGAAATTTATGGGGGATGCACTAGATGCTGGGTTTCATGTAGTTGAAGAAAATGAAGATCATGTAGTCGCCTCAACTTCTAAAAGCCCATTGCAGCTAGATAGCAGCCAAATTGCAGCAATGCTGTCTCAACTTAAAAAGGTAAATGACTGGTTAGATTGGATTGCACATAAGAAGGACGATATGCCTGACATTAAGCTAGTACAGAATGTAGATTGTTTGAAGGGGAAAATATATGGTTTCCTGCTTCAGCATTTTGAGTCTGCTGCTTCTGCTCTTGATAACCAGGCCAATTGTTCCTGAAGTGGGTTTCTGTGACTTCAATTTTCTCATTGATGTTTCATAGCTTGATTCTTGTCAATGTGTACTTTCTTCAAAATTCTTTCGGATTAGAATGGAAGAGGATAATGGCACAAGGTACTTGTTTCTTGTTGTTACTTACTGGTATCTCCTTTAATCTCAATTCTTGGCAAGCTGTGATTATTAATCTCAATTCTTGGCAAACTATGATTATCACAAGTTGAGAGTAAATGCCTTAGATTTGTTTGACAAGCTCTCGTTGTTCTATTAGAGAGTTTTAATTCTAATTTTAAACTGCTTGCAATTTAATGTGAAAAATGATCTGAGTGCCTGAACTCTATCTAGGATGTTCACGGCTCACTTCTGTGGCCATAATTGACACTTATTAGGTAAACCTCTATTGCTCTATTCATTCTTTGTTCATGTTTCCTAGAATAATTGAATTGTCTAAAATTGACTATGTTATTTGGCAAGTCTGATTATATAAAAAGCTTATCAAGTTTTACTGTTTGTATGCATGGCTAGTGGTGGTTGTGTGATTAGTGACTTAGCATTTTGATGCTAAAATCTGCTATGCTTTACAGCTATGCGTGCAATCATGTTTCCTCTTGCCCTGTTTTATTTGAGGCAGTAATGGTGCTGGTATGCTGAACCTTAAATGGTTCAGATAACGCTTTACCTAGTTTGCAAGCTACTTCGCAATTTATTACAAGAAACATAGGTGTGTTCTAAGTCCTGAATATATGTATATGTTCAAAATTTTATTGAATGTGTTTCTGTTTATTCCACATTTTTACCTGTATGTTTAGGATGTTTTTTATGGCTCTGGATCAGAGTTTGGTATCCAATCCAAGGTGATATGTAGAGGATTTTGGAGAATAGAGGTTGGTTATTGTTGAATATAATCGAAAGGAAAATCTTTGAGGGCACATTTCTTACCTATATAAAAGGTATATCTAGTTATGGGATATTTCACTATTTAAGCGATGGTGGTGATTTTTGGTCTACTACATGTTAGAGGAATAACCAAGGTCCCACCAAGTTTCAGGGACAGGGATGGCAAGGGATGGGGGTGGGGACACATTGGATTTTTTTGGGGCCATGTTTGGGGTGGCAGGGGATGACTATATAAAAAATAAGGAAAATTTTAAAAATATATGGAAATTTTAAATATTCATATGATAATATTGATAAGGCATTCATCATGTACATTATAGATCTTTAATACATAACATCATAGTTGAATTGAGAGTTCATATGAGAGTAGAACAAATTAACTTTAATTGCTTTCATAATTCATTGTCAATGTGCATGTGATATTAAAAAATACAACAAAATGCTCAAAGGCTATAAGTTTCAATTACAAAATGACAAAAACATGGAAAGTATGCTGCTGCCCCTAATTGGCATTTTCCAACATTGCATTAAAATTGGAGTTTGACTTTGAGTCCTACCATTGTGAGGGGTTGCTTCATCCAACGGAACTCCAACCAATCCCTCTTGTGCCTCTTCATCAATTTTGGTGGTATCTTTGGGATCAACATTCCACCGTAAAGTTGGAGTCTGTTGGTACTCTGGAGTTTGACGATCTTAAAGTTGCAAAGTACCATGCATGACCACCAACTTCTCCACTCGTCTAGAGGTAAGCCTATTCCTCTTGATAGAGTGGATAAAGTTGTATGTGGACCAATTCCTCTTTGCAACAAAGGAATTGACAACTTGCGAAAGGAGGCAAATGACAAGCATCTTCAATTTTGGTGTATCCTTGCCATGCCATGTCCACTATCCACTAGAGTTGTTTGAGCTAATGTAGCTCTATCTATCTTTGCTTCTCGTTTGTTGAATGTTGGATCACGAAGATTTGTGAAGGCAAGTCATTGTGTGCGAAGTATACTTGACTCTTCATTTGAATACATCTTTTGAAAGGCCTTCATTAACCCATCTTTCACCTCTTCATCATCACAAGAAGGTAGCCTCTCAACCTTTGGTGCATACCTTTTGGGATTTAGAGCAAAGGTTGACATATGAAGTGGGGTGTTCATAGTGTTCCACCTCTGCATCACAATGGGTTTAATATGTTGCTCATATAATCCAAAATTAGGATCCTTAGCAAAAATTGCTTGTTTCATCTGCTCAAGCATGTTGTAAAATGTCTCATAGATCCTTCCAAGATTAGGAGAGTCTGTATCACTATATCTAATGACATCTACAATAGGTGAGATGAAGGACCAAACATATTTTCAAACAAAAGTTTCAAAAAAGAATAAGATTATAAGACTCAAATTTAAATGACAAGTTGGAAACTTAGAAACAATAAAATATTAAAATAACAAAATTAATAATAAAATCAACAATTTCTTACCTCAGAGTGGACCACCAATTGTCATCAAGGTTCTTTTGTTTGATAGCTTTTCCTTTAGCAAAGCTTGAATTAGGCCTTCTACTCTACTTTGAATTCACCATCATCAACTATAGAGGCTTTTGGACCTCAAACGTCCTCTAACAAAATGAAATAATTGGCATATCTTGTCTCTATAGGTTTGAGGAATTCCTTCTTCGAAAAAGTCCTAATGAGAGCAAGTGAGGTGTAGTGGTTGCAAATGAACATTTGAATATCTCTAGCTCTTATCATCACTTGCTTCATCCAATTTATATTCCCTATGTCTTTCAATGCGTTGCTCAACGCATGAACACAACATTGGGTCCAAAAGATGTGCTTGTAAACACCCTCCATCATCATGTTAGCTAATTTGCACACATGTGTTGAATCGGTGACCACCTATACAACATTTGAGGTCCCAACCTCCTCTATGGCCTCTCAAAATGTGAAATTGGAAGTTTGCATCCTTATGCTTCCCTGAACAATCAACTCTAAGAAAATAAAAGCCAACTGTACATGTGACTATGATGTTGATGAGTGTCCGACGTCTAATATCGGTCCACCCATCCATGACAATAGAACAAGCTGGGTCAATCCAAGTCAACCTCATGTCTTCCATTGCCAAACTCACCT
The DNA here is from genome assembly GCA_027924645.1 of Cunninghamia lanceolata. NCBI lineage: Eukaryota > Viridiplantae > Streptophyta > Pinopsida > Cupressales > Cupressaceae > Cunninghamia > Cunninghamia lanceolata. The sequence continues at coordinate 256,558 of BSBN01000834.1, forward strand.
TAGAATATTCCTTGTCAAGGAGGGTAATGTGTAGTTTATGTTCTCTAAGGGGCAAATGAGGGAACAATAGAAGCTATATATTTGATCATTTGTTTGAAGTAAGTAGAACATGCCACATGAAATGGGATGGCATGGACATAGAAAAATTTGGCAATGGAAGACCCTTTCACATCCCATGCTTGCATATTGAACATATTTACAATAGTCCTTCTCTCACTAGCACTAGTATTTCTCTTTCCTCTTGTGGCAACATCACTACTACCACTAGCTACCATGAATGGCATAGGCATAGCTAATTGTGTATACTGTACTGGCATTGGCACACTCTTAGACCTTGCTTCCGTCTTCATATGCAATCTATTAACCTCTACATTATCCTCCTTTATTTTGGACACAACTTAACTCCATGACCTATAATGCTCAAGAGATGAGAATATGCCATGGTTTAGCTCCCTCTAAAATCTCCTTTGCAAATATAACACAATCACACTCTACTCGTATTTTTTTTGACATTTAAGGTTGTCACAAATTGGAGAAGAGGTTTTTTGGAATTAAAAGGGCCCTTTGCATAAGGTTTCAAGATGGTGGAAGGGCACTCAAATGGGTTTTGTGGTTGTTCTCTTTCACCCCCAACACTCTCACACCTTGATGAACCCCTAGTTGAGGATAAAATTCTAACATTTATTTCTCATGTTGTTTTGTGAAAATATAATGTAAGTGCAAACTGAAAATTGAAAAGACAAACAAACAAACATTTTTTCCTTCAAACTTTAGAATTTTTTAAAAAATAAAAATAAATAAATGGAAAAGAATGACTTACCTCTTCTACTTGTTTTGCTATCTCACTCCTAATGTAACAACCAAAACCAAAATGACAAGAAGTAACTAAATTTTCACGATGGTAAAATATTTTTTTTAAAAAAAAAAAACAAAGTAATCAAATACAAAAGTCTCCCATCTATATTCCATTACAACTTTTTTCCTTTTATCATAAACATGATTGCATTCTCATAAAAACTGTAAGAAATGATATTCATAATACACTTTGTTTTCTAACAAATGAAATTTTCATGAAATAACAAATATTGGAAACATACCATTATCATGCATCTCGATTGTCAACCCATCACGTTCAAGACTCGGCAATTCCTCGTATTTGGAAGAGAAAGTATCTTCAAGGAGCTTAACCTCCAACCACAGATCGTCGGTCTCCCGCACTCCTTCCTAACCGGAAGTGGCCCTACCCTACTCAAGAGGATAGACTTAGGATAACCTTCGGTGTTTTGCCATCTGAGCTCTGGTGTTGTAACCTACGTGTCTTGTTATCGCGCAGATCCCTAGATACCCTCTAGTCATGCACGACACTCCACAAGAAACGCCATCCAGTTACGATGAACGTTCGATGCACTTGAGGATAGTACACCACCTTGGCCAAAGGATTTGTATTTAGTTAGCGTTTTAAAAACGCATGAACTTGGTTCACCCACCCTACTCGACTTGAACTGGTCGAAATCCTACAGTTTCCAATTTGTATCATTTGAACTAATTGACGACCTTGATGCCCTCAAGGCTTAGGATATCCTCCTATAATAGCGCATTGCGCAATATTTACTCTAATCTCGAGTTCAGACTTTCATAATCCTATTATCATGTAAGAATCATTGTTTAGACACGTCCACTCCTAAGTGGTTTCAAATTTGTTTACTTGGTTCTCATGTTAACACAACATACTCAGGTATCAAAAACATTTTCCGTCATCTCGAAATTTGAGGTTTCTAGACTCATATGGTCTACAAGGTTAAACGATTCTAGCATCGTCGCATGCAATGTAATCTCGACTCACATGCAGGTTTCCAACTCAAATTGTTCATTTCAGAACCAAGACGGTTTCCTAAAAATTACCAACACTTTATCTTCCTACTCATCTTTCCGAGTCATTTAGTTTCACATGATTTATATAGCTGAGAGTCGTAAATAAATCTAAAAGGTTTGTGAATCTTTCAAATGTAGATAAAGATATTAAACGGATAAGACATCGGCTGTTTACAACTGCATTTTCTGGCTATACGTCGAACATGCTTACTAACTACAGTTTGACTCCTGCATAGCATGCACGTGGAGCATCGTTCAAAACCTCCAAGGCAATTTTATGTTCATAACACAGACCTAAAGGCAACTCTTCTATCTTACGTCATTGTTTATCGTTCACAGAAGGTAAATTACGTCTTGCACCCAGACAAGTTCATTCCTAAATGCATATACTTTAGAGAGCAGCGTTCTTTTGCTATACATCGTCATTTATGACGAGAGAAACTACAGTTTCTGAGTTTACAATTCCTAGAAGGCAGTAACACTTCTTTTTCAGAGTTTTCTAATCCTAAAAACACAGTAATGTGACAGCATACTTTAGTTTCTTAGTTAATCACATGTCCTACACAGCAATAAAGCTATTTCAAGGAATTAACCGCACACTGAAATCGTAGTAAACTTACGTTATCATTCTATTCTACTCATATTTAAACGTAATAATCTTCCATAACCATGAGACTCTCTTCCTTACTGTTTAAAACTGAGACAAATGGTAAAGAAAAAGAACCTGTTATTAAAAACGGAGGTTGCTGGAGTGCTCTTTCACACCGAGGGCTCTCTGCCTCTCGTTACTTCACTGCACAGTCTAAACTCTTACTGCCTTTTCGCTCCTCACTACCCTGTCTAAACTCTTCTACCTTTTTCGCTCTCCTCACTGCACAGTCTAAACTCTTACTGCCTTTCGCTCCTCACTACACGGCTACAATACCCTCGCTGCCTCACTACACAATTCCTATCTCGTGCTCTCCTCACTGCACAATTCCTATCTCGTGCTCTCCTCACTGCACAATTCTTATCTCTCGTGCTCTCCTCACTGCACAGTCTAAACTCTTACTGCCTTTCGCTCCTCACTACACGGCTACAATACCCTCGCTGCCTCACTACACAATTCCTATCTCGTGCTCTCCTCACTGCACAATTCCTATCTCGTGCTCTCCTCACTGCACAATTCTTATCTCTCGTGCTCTCCTCACTACACAATTCTTATCTCTCGTTGCCTTCTCTACTAACTGCCTTCGACCTTGCCCGACTCCTAGATTTCCTCCACGTTGGAGTAGATCCTCTCCACTCTAACTTCCGCGATGGCCTACACACAAGCAGTCCCTTATCCGTAGCAATAGTTTTGCTTTTTCCATTGACGGAGCACAGGAAATAACTCTCCCTCAACCTTGCGAAGATAACTTTCTTCACTAACTGCCGCTCCACGCTGCTCTCCACTCCTTCTGCCCACGAAGGAAGTTGCAACTACCTTCCATGATGCGCAGAGATATAGGAAACGTTTTCTCTCTCCGCAGATTCTTCTTCTATTACACTACAACCTCCGAAGCCTCACCACACTCCAAGGTGATGGAGTATTAACTTTTAATAAATGGTTACACCCTTTCTAATTCGCGGGCTAACCTCGCACGCCTTGGTTAAAAGAATCCCATCAAAGAATTTTTGGTTGACGTAAATCTATACACATGGGTTGACATAACTAAACTTGAACCCGACTTCTCACGTAACATGACCATACAAATGGTGGTGGCTCCTCTGGCGACGTGGTCCGCTAGAAGACACAACAATTCCGCCTTCACTCGATAACCAAGGCATCTAAATCAATCCAAAACCACTACAAGATGTATTACGGAGTTTAAGTTCGGCATGGCGGTGATTAGGCAATGACTAGAGCATCGTGTTGATCGAAAGTGAAAAGGAGGCAAAAACCTACTTATTAAGAGATCTTCAAGGTTAAATTGACAACAAATCACGGTCTAAACTAGAAGGAAAGACTCACGCTACACGACGACTAAAATAAATTACATCACACTATGGCTTCAAATCGACATTCGTCGATCTACGCGAAAAGAAAATATTCGCAACATAAATTCGACGCGATTTACGACAATCACGACGGATTGATCGTATCGCAAACGAATTCTTACAACGTTAGACGCTCAAGGTCGACTTCTCGCAATTTCGACTTCGAGACAAGATTTGCAAATTCGCCACAAGATGACTCAATAAATACTTATAGACGTAAATATTAAACATCTCAAATACGTCGACTTGCTATTAGGAACTTACGACGCCATCGACGACTCCAAGATTCTACAAGACGACTTTCGACTAGGATGTTATACTTTATCCTTTGGCGTCGACATCAAATTAACTACCCAAACCGACAAACAAGACTTACTTGTTGGTTCTCAGGTTTATCTAACTGTTTGGCGATCTCAGTGGCAAACACCCGTGGTTAATTTCCAGAGTCTATACTCCCTCTCGAAGATACTTTCTCTTCCCGTCGGACACGGTCCACCTGTGCCTGCATCGACAAACTCACATACAATTTTTGTGGTCAAAGCATCTATGATCCAAATATAATATATTCAAACATCATTGCATTTAATATTAAGACTTTTAGTCTACATATCACCTTGATCGTAATCAATAGATTCCGCAATTTCATATAACAACTTTGTAAGATAAATTTTCAGTTTTCATGTCGTTCACAACATAGTAATTTACTGAAATTTGTAAGAAAGTAAATAGCATCATTGTTTTCAAAAGGAGGGATGTAACACCTAATGTTGCCCTAGAATTGATTTCTCTAGCTGTACCTTCAAACCTTTCTCAAAATGAGTTTTTCTCCTCCAACTTAGTTGCAATGATTTTTGGCATGTAAATATGACTTACAATGGAAGAGGGAGAGTTCTTTTCCCCATTTAGGACGAAGTGGGGTGTGGGGGCCCACAAAAAAACAATAAAATATTTTTTGACCGATTCTAGGCTTTTTACAAAAATTCAAGTCGTTTGATGTGGGGACGGTTGATTGTCCTCGAGATGGTAGGTCGTCCCCCTAAATGTTTGCATTTCTGGGACATGCAAATGTAATTTTTTTAGGGGACGACTTTGGGATTTTGAGGTATCCTTGCGTCCCCAAAGTGTTTTTGGTACATGGACTTGGAAAAAAATACCAGGAATGCATCCTTGGGGAACCTTGGGAATAATTGAAAGTTCAATCTAACAAATAATTAGTTAAATTATAGTTAAATTGCTAGAGAGAGGTTTAACAATGACCCAAGTAATTATTTGTTAGATTGGACTCCAAGTAACATTTCTAGTTAAAATTATTCTTCTATATATAATTTGAACATAAATTATTTTGAGGATGCATTTCTTATGTTTAAGGTATTATAGGACTACCTATACTCTTTGAAACGTGACAAGCATGATTGTGGATGAGTCAGCTCTGATGCAACACATGGACTCTCTCCTTGCTTCTGGCGACCTCCAAGTCACTCTTGCTCTCATGGCATAAGCCAATTGAGCGGGGCAAGCCCCAGGGGCTGTTCTGTTCGCTTGGGAGCAGAACCTCGCGAAGAGCGACTGAACTGATCTAGGGCCTATTGTTGTTTTGGATTTGCCTTGTTCTCTCTATGACAATTGTTGAAATGATGATATGACCCGAAGGGTCACTTGTGATTTGTCTCTTGTTGGGGTTTCTCTGGTTCCAAATCCTAGACGAGTGTCTATTTGCTTCGTTTATGTCTCTAGCACATTGTAATCTAGCTTCGAATGCTTGTATGTGTTGTTGAATTTGTCGATCTTGTTTTATGACCCTAATGATGTGTTGTTGTTCTTGTGTGAGTTGTGGTGTAGGGTTTAATTCCTCTTGTTCCTCTAGAATTGCTTTGACCCACTCTCTTCTAAGTCCTGGGCACATTCGCTTGTTATTCCAAGAGAGTTGGTGTATGTTGACTTGCTTTGACCAAGATTGACCTAGGGTTTAGAGTTGACCTAGGGTTGACTTTTGATTGCTTTGAATGTTTACCTTGTGATGTTATCAAGGGTTTGTCTCTAATGTGAATGTGACTACCTCGTGATGAGATCAAGGGTTTGAACGCTTTTGAATTTTCCTAATATTTTTGTGTTTTTGTATATGAAATGCAACTATATGATATGCAAGCTATTTTTTTGTATTTTTCTTGAATAAATAAAACAACTCTATATGAATGCACTTTATAATGAAGTTTACCTAATGCAATGCTATTCTATGTTTTTTTGTGTTTTTGATAGTTTTGGAATCTACTCTAGGAAAGCAAGAAAATATCTAACTAATGAAAGCAAATGAACTAATCTATGAAAAGGAAATTGGCACTCTAATCCATTGCAATGAAATGAAAGCAAACTATGAATTCCTGTCAAGAGCAAAATAACAAGTTACTTTCCTCAAGAGGAAATTTTCATTATCTAATTACTACAAAAACATGAAAGGAACTTGGAATAGCTTGGTGCATGAGCTTTGCACTATCCTCAAGAATCCTTTTGTGCGGCAACCTCCTCCTCTTGTAGTAGCAGGGTTGTGCTCTTGGCGGCAAGTGAGAAGATGGCAATCAATGATGTGAGCTTTTGAAAGCTTGGATTGAGATGAGCTCAAGGTGAGCCTATGAGTGCTTATGAAAGCAATAATTGAGCACTATGGCTATGGCTATGGCTATGGGCAAAATGAGAGTATGAAAATACTCTATTGAAGATTTTGAAAGCTTGAATGACATAACAATGGCAAACAAAAGGCACATGCATCTTGCGTGAGCACCTAAATGCTAATGGAGAGCAAACTAAAAGCTATGAATGGCTGCAATTCTTCAATTTGCCTCCTCTAATACTTGGAGGAGGGGGTATTTATAGGTTGGATTAGCATAAGGGGGATGAGGATGATTGAGGAATTAGCTCTCATGATTGGAGAGTTAATTTGCTTGATTGGTTAGTCAGACTCAATTGATTTGCTTGTGATCTCAATTGATTGAAGAGTGATATGAGCTTAAAAGTTTATCATTCATGGAGGAATGATTGTTAGGAGAAGTTAAAATAGATCACATGAGCTAAACTTGGTTGATTGGGAGTGTTAAATGAGTTAATTATGACCTCTATGTTTAGCTCGAAATTGCATGCAAACTAGACGAAAATGAATTTTTTTTGGCTCCAATCGAAGGAGAAACTTGCATTTAAAATCCGCAAGGGTTGCCACTGGGTCACCCCTTTCACCAAGGTAGGTTGCCAGGGCCAACCCATGTGCGACCCAAAAAGGATGGCACTTGGGTGAACTTTATCAGTTGCGTATGCTTAATGAAAGATTGAGAAGGTGATCTAGCATCAAAATCAGGTTGCAGGATTAAAAAAGGTAGGGTCGCTCGGGGAGATCCAACCATTAATAGGGGCGAACCCAAAAAGGGGAAAGCTAGGTAAAAACAAAGACATGGGTTTGGTTTGTTAGGCTATTTAGAGGCTTCCTAGGGTCAAAGACCTTCAGAACGGGGTGTCGAAAGGTGGAATTAGCATGAAAAAGCGAAAACTAGGCATGTAGGCAAGGCAAAGAATGTGACAAAGGGGAAATAAAGAATGGTTAGAAACATGAAGAATCGATAAAGAAAAACAAGACACATGTCACCAAGAAGAGTACTACTAAGAGGGCGATATTATTCATGCTTCCGTGTACATCATTAGGATTACATATCATCATGGGGTCCTCATGCAAGCCTATGCATGTTTTTAGTGCTTACATATTTTCCCCCTTAGGGACGATAGTCTACATGAAAGGTAGGTCTGTTCCCTAAATAGGCCTTACCTGTTGTCGAATTGTCCGAATTGTACTTGCAAAGGCTAGTATTAGTTCGACATTTGAGATATTAATGATAAACAATGAAATTGCAAATGAACAAACATACCATGAGTTGTGTTGCAAGTTCGACTTGTTGTCTGCTTCGCCATTGGTAACCTGTAAGGATGTAAGCACACAAAACGGGGTGCAAAAACACTACAAAAGCAAGAAATTGCTCCTAAATGCATAATTGAAAACTAAACTACAAGACAAGAAGAGTGAACGAATTTGTGAAGAGGAGTCGATTGTTGATGGAATCGTGTGTGAGCAACTGTTAGAAATTTTTTTTCGAGGTGATGGCAACAGAGGTGATGAATCCTTCTTTCGTTGAGAATTGGGTACAAACAATATGATTTTCTACCTTTAAAACCCTAGTTTGAATTTTGTCAATTTTCTTGCAAATAATTTCATTTTTGTCCATTTTTTCTATTGCATTGTGTCTGTTTTATTGATTCCCTTCTTCCTAAGTGTCCAATTACTTCTCCCCTAGGAGGTGGTAAAAATTTCAAGAAGCAGAGATTTGATTTAATCCGTAGTCACTTTCTTATATTAAAGGTGACTCGGGAGACTCTTAAACATGATGGTGTTAATCAACATCCTCCCAAGCGTCTGCTTTCTCTTTCTTGCTCAAAGGTGGATCAATATCTGTGTGCTCATTTTTTAGTGGCATGTTCCTTCGAGCTTCAACTCATATCATGGTATAAATTAGAATTTGGTGAGGTTTTGGTCCTGTGGTTCCTATAGTGGCAAGTTAATGCTTCTAGATGTCATGTTCTTCCAATGGCCATTTGGGAGGTGATAGGTTGCAAAGTGGACCCTCATTTTGTGAGGGGATTAGTTAGAATGCCATTGTGTGGCATATTCTTAAAAGGCGAGGTTTTACTTATGCCATGGAACAATTTAAGGGGCTCAAACATCTCTTCTTCTTAGCTTTATAATTTCTTGTTTTCCTCTTGTGGTCCCTTTGTCGTTGGTGTGTTGTCACTTATTGTTAAAGTACAACTTTGTTGCAAGTGGAATTTTTAACTTCCTTGTTAGTTGATTATAAATTTATTGTTTGAACTTCATTGTGACATCTATTTTATCTTTTATATAAAAGATTGAGCCCTTTTAAAAACACTTTAACCATCTAATAAAAAATGCCAAAAAAACCTATAAATCTACTAATAACACTATACTTTTAAATAAAATGATAACAAATTAATTTCTAAATTTATATTAAAAATAAAAATAAATTAATATGTATATTTTAAAATGATTTAATAAATTTTACTTTTAAACTTATAGTCTTCCTCACTTTTGTATATACTTTTTCCTTAAAACACTCACTTAACATCATTATTTAATGCACATTCTTCTTATAGCACACCTTATAATATTTAGTTTAACACCACTTTCTTTTTTAAATAAATAAATTTTTTTGAATTCCATTATGTGCATCTAGTCTCTCCTTTTTTAATTTTTAGTAACTACCTTGGCAATACTATTGCAATGAGTTTTTTATCTAGTGATTAATCTATCTAGAGTAAACCAATCAAAACAGAGTATTATTTTTCTTGTTAAACAAATTTTATATTTTCCTAAATCTACATGAGAAAATTTTAACAAAAATTATTCAGAAAATCATTTATCTGTGTTGTGATTGGCTCAAAATTTGAGCTCTTAAGGACGGATTTTGTGGAAATACTATTTTGAGTAAAACAAACACACTAAAATCTAACAGAAAAATATGGTGTGGAGGGAAGTATGAAATGGAATGAAGCCAGAGATTGCAATACTAATTAACTTGTTTAGTTAAATTTTGAGTGACTAAATTCTTACTAGAAATTTAATTATTAAACAAATCATTTTTTTAATATTAAACAAATAATATTTTTTTATTTAAGTCTATGCAAATATTATAACAAAAAATTAATATTTATATTAATCTAATATTTATATTAATGTGATTATTTAATTTTCATTCATTGTATACATATTATTTATAAATATAATATTTTAAATATTAATGAAATAATATAATTAATTATATATTAATAATAGAATGTACATTAAATTAGTAGAATTATCATTATAATGTATTTATATTTATGTTATATTATAGTAAAATAACATATTAATATATTTGTAAATATTAATATATATATTGTGTAATATCATATTAATATAATATTCATATTAATATTTAATTTTTATTCATTGTGTATATTAATTATAAAATTCTTATTTTAAATATCAATAGAATAATATAATTAATAATAATATTTATATTAAATTATTGATGTATTGGGAGGTATGTGGACCAATGGGTTAGCATTAGGAGGATTGGAGGGACTATAGGGATTGATGGGTTGGAAGGTAGATTGGATTGTGGGGATGATGGACTTGGATAAGATGAATAAGGAGATGGAGGTATTGCATATGAAAATGGTTGTTGGGATATGGATGGAGGTGAATATGTAGATGGAGGAGAATTTGGATTTCCCCTGTCAAGGGTAGTGTAAGTATGACCATAGGGTATGCAATTAGGTATAGGGGTGGAGCTTCTGCTAGCCAATGTTTGGTCACAAGATTATTGCATGTTTAGGTAGGGATTCATGACTTGGTGACTTGGATTTTGGATGGAGTTTTGGGATGGTGATGGTGATGTGATAGAATTAGGAGAATAATCTTGAGAGTCTCCAATGATAAGATGTGCTAAAGGACTATGCCTGTTGCGTGCTTTGAATTTTGCCTTAGCTAGAGGATCTAATCCTTTATACACATGTTTAAGTTCTTGTATGTCTTCCTCAAGATTACTAGGATATGTGAATGGGTTAGGTTGGTTTGATAGTGATGGGGGTTGGATTGAAGGTATAGTTTGAGGAATGGGGTTTAACCAACTCATGATGCTTATGTGGTGATTTGGGCTTAGATTAATTTGGGATGATTAAGGAGCAAATGGAGTGGTTTAGGAACAAATTGAGATGAAATGGATTGGATTAGGATGGATTTGGGAATGAAATTAGATTATTAGAATGGATTTGGGAATGATTAGGATGCTTAGAATGGATTTGGTAATGATTAGGATGATTAGAATGGATTTGAGAATGAAAAATGGGATGAAATTGAATTGATTTGGGGATGATTAAGATGATTTTGAATTGATTTGGGGATGATTAAGATGATTTTGAATTCATTTTGGATGAAGATTAGAATGAAGTTAGATTGATTTGGGATGATTTTGGGATGAAGTTTGGATTTAAGTTGGATTGATGTGGAAGGTGATTTAGATTTGGATGACAACAAGGGAAATGTGACAAAGATTCACTCAAAGTTGAACAACAAACCCTGAAATGATTGAAAATTTACAACAATTAGATGATTTTTTTTACAAGAAAAAAAACAATCTCAAAGACACAATGGCTATTTAGATTTCAAGGGTGATTAGGATAGATTAGCTTTTCACTAGTTTTGCACATAAAAGATGCCAAACACTTGATCACAATCCTAGATTATTCAGGTGGGTTTGTCAAATCTTGTGGACTCACAATGGCGACATCTGTCCCATTAATACTATCTATCATGGAATGGATAGCTAGGGATAAAGGCATTGCACACAATATCCCTTTCCTTGGAGTACTAAAGGCCTCTCCAAAGTTAGCTCTATCTCACCCATAAAGGTACATGTGAGTTATCTTCTCCTCCTATTGCAATGATGCACCACAAGATATGACGGATGAAGGTCTTAAACTAGGATAAAGGAGTTTTCTAGGGAGTCCCCAATATACGCAAGGTACGGGGGCACAAGTCTGTTCAAACATGACTAGTCCATTGAAGGCATGTGGCATAAGCGCTTAAACAAATGCCACTTCACCTTGTGTCCAGAATCACTTGGGGCCCTAAGGTTGTGCCAGTGATGATGTGACTAGATTGGGGTACAACTTTCGTTCTCCCCCTTGATATACTCCACTGGAACATATGGTTGAGGTCATCCCTTGGGGTGATGAAATCCCCAAGCAAGCCTTCTAAAGGGAAAGACTATGTTAGATGTTTTTGATCCCCAGGCTCACACTTGGCGCAAGGGGAGAGCATACACATGCTAACACAATCTTGGGATTTTTCTAGACACAATGAAAATGTAAGACTTAAGGTCTACACACTTTCAAGACATGACATGCAAGATTCATTAACCATTTAAGTTAATCTATGTGCCTAGAAGATACATGTGAGCTATCTTCTCCTCATACTGGTGCAACAATGCACCACAAGATATGATAGCCAAAGGTCTTAAACTAGGATAAAGGAGTTTTCTAGGGAGTCCCCAATATACACAAGGTACAGGGGCACAAGTCTGTGAACACTAGTCCATCGAAGACATGTGGCATAAGTGATTAAGCAAATCCCACTTCACCTTGTGTTTGGAATCACTTGGGGTGCCAAGGCTGTGCTAGTGACGATGTGACTAGATTGGGGTACAAATTTCACTCTCCCCCCTTGATATTGTTGGAGTCCAGGGCAACATTGAGAGGGGGGGTGAATCAGTGTTGTATAAATTTTCAAACATTTTTGCAACTTTTAACTTACAAGACAAAAAGAGAGGAAGACATCAATGATTTGTTAAACACATATGTACAAAACTGATAATGAAGGGTGTGAACAAAACCTCATGAGCAAAACATTAATATACACACACAGAGGAAATCAATATGAATCATGACACAAGTTTTTCACGAGTGGAAAACCCTCCTAGGGTAGAAAAACCACTCAAAAACTGCCTCATTGGCTTATTTAAAACCTCACTGGTTACACAAAGGTCTCACTGACCAAAGAAGCTTCACTAGCTTTATAAGATGCCTCACTGGCATAAATTTACCTCACTGGTTGAAACAATTACCATATCAAACCATAGTGTGCAATAAGTGATTGCAACTCAATCTGATTTGCACCATTATATACTCTGTGTTTCATCATAATCAAATCATCTACAACATATATCTCAATCATCTCTATCAATCCTATTACATCCCTCCTTTTGAAAACAATGATGCTATTTACTTTCTTTCAAATTTCAGTAAATTACTATGTTGTGAACGACTTGAAAACTGAAAATTTATCTTACAAAGTTGTTTTATGATATGTAGACTAAAAGTCTTTATATTAAATGCAATGATGTTCGAATATGTTATATTTAGATCATAGATGCTTTGACCACAAAAATGGTATGCGAGTTTTGTTGATGTAGGAACAGGTGGACCGTGTTTGACGGAAGAGAAAGTATCTTCGAGAGGGAGTATAGACTCTGGAAATTAACCACGGGTGTTTGCCACTGAGATCGCCAAACAGATAGATAAATCTGTGAACCAACAAGTAAGTCTTGTTTGTCGGTTTGGGTAGTTTAATTGATGTCGTCGACAAAGGATAAAGTAAACATCCTAGTCGAAAGTCGTCTTGTAGAATCTTGGAGTCGTCTATGGCGTCGTAAGTTCCTAATAGTAAGTCGACGTATTTGAGATGTTTAATATTTACGTCTAGAAGTATTTATTGAGTCCTCTTGTGGCGAGATTGCAAATCTTGTCTCGAAGTCGAAATTGCGAGAAGTTGGCCTTGTGCGTCTAACGTTGTTAGAACTTGTTGGCGTTACGATCAATCCGTCACGATTGACGTAAAACGCGTCGAACCCGTGAATTTCTTCTATTCTGGTAGATCGACGAATGTCAAATAGATGCCATAGCGTGAAATAATTCATTTTAGTTGTCGTTTAAACATAAGTCTCTTCCTTCAACTTTGACCGCGAGTTGTTATTATTCTGACCTTGAGTTTCTAAGTAAAATGGTCTTTGTCCTCTCTCCATCTCGACCCCAACGATGCTCAAACCGTTTCGTAACCTTCGCCGTGACGAGCTTTAGCTCTTCAATTAAATATTTAGCTAGTCTTGGAAGGTTGATGCTTTTGTCCTAGTTAAGTCGAGCAGTTATGTTCTTCGGCAAGCTTCATCACCGAAGGGACTTAATCTTTCTTATGGTCGTAATAAGTAATGAGGTCGGTTAAACTTCTTGTGATAATGTTAAGTGAAGTAGGTAGAAGATTGTTATGTCGACTCAAGTACTTGAGAGTGTGACGTTTGTGTGTTTGTAAAAGAATCCTCTTCTTCGTAGACTATAGTAAATGAAGCGTTGGCGGTTAAGTTCGGTGAAATGGCTATATTTTGGGATTGCCATCATCAAGACAGCGAAAGGCATCAGTTACTACGATGGTGGGAAACTTTAATTAAATCACCGATGGGTCGGAGGTTTTCTGGCATGGGACGTTCGATATATGAGTGGCAGTCCTTGAGAGAAGGAAATCATTAATGAAAGATCCTTTATCTCGCGTAGAAGAGAGAGGGAGTGTAAGTTAGAGGCCGTCGTGGCTCTGTAGAAGGGAGATTTCGACGGCGAAGATGGGCATAAGATCTGCGAAACGTGGGGAAGTTAACAGTCGGCCGAACAGGAGGAATAAGGGGCTATTTCGCGGTATATGGTGGGAAGTTAAAACTGTTTCGGGAGTTGTGGACGGAGGGCAGTTAGGACTGCGAAGTAAGAAGAGTATTTTGCATGTAGAGAGGTCATTTTTGGGAGGAGATGGAATGATGGGAATTGGGCAGTGAAGAGGAGCGCGAGTGAGGATTGGAGGGGGCAGAGAGAGGCTCGCGTGGCCGTGGTTTTATCTGATGTTTGCTAATAGAATCCTGCAGCAGAGTTCGTGATTTGTGCTTGGCTTGTATTTGGCCGTTTGGTAGAGACTTTGGAGAAAGGAGCACGGGAGAGAAATTGAGTGGTAAGGCAGTGTGAGATAGTACTTGCGAAGGGAAGGAAAGAGGTCGTGCTTTTAGGAAAAGGCAGTAAGAGTTGAGAAGGAAGGAGGAGTGAGAACTGAGTTGTGAATAAGATATAGAACGGGGTTGTGAGTAAGAAAGAGAACTGTGTCTTGAGTAAGAGAGTATTAACTGTGTCTTGAGTAAGAGAGTATAAACTGTGTTGTGAGGAAGAGAGTATAAACTGTGTTGTGAGTGAGAGTTTAAACTGTGCTGTGAGGAACGAAAAGATCAGTGAGAGTTTAAACTGCAGAGAGAGGAGCGAAATGGAGTAAGAATTGAGACTGTGTAGTGAGGAGTAAAAAGGCAGTAAGGATTTAGAACTGTGCAGTGAAGAAACGAGAGGCAGAGAGCCCTCGGTGTGAAAGAACACTCCAGCAATCTCCATTTTTAATAACAGGTTCTTTTTCTTTACCAATTGTCTCAGTTTTTTGAAATAGTAAGAAAGAGAGTTTCATAGTTATGGAAAATAATTACATTTAAAGATGAGTAGAATAGAATCATAACGCAAGTTTAATACGATTTCAGTGTGCGGTTAAAACCTTGAAATAGCTTTAATGCTGTGTAGAACATGTGATAAACTCAGAAACTAATGTATGCTGTCACATTCCTGTGTTTTAAGATTAGAAAACGCTGAACAAGAAGTGTTACTGCCTTCTAGGAAATGTAAACTCTGAAATTGTAGTTGTTCTCGTCATAAATGACGATGTATAGCAAAAGAACGCTGCTCTCTAAAGTATATGCATTTAGGAATGAACTTGTCTTGATGCAAGACGTAATTTACCTTCTGTGAACAATAAACAATGACGTAAAATAGAAGAATTGCCTTTAGGTCTATGATATGAACATAAAACTGCCTTGGAGGTTTTGAACGATGCTCTACGTGCATGTTATGCAGGAGTCAAACCGTAGATAGTAAGCATGTTCGACTTATAGCCGGAAAATGCATTTGTAAACGGCCGATGTCTTATCCGTTTAATATCTTTATCTACATTTGTAAGATTCCCAAACCTTTTAGATTTATTTACGACTCTCAGCTATTTTAAACTTGTGAAACTAATGACTCGGAAAGAGGAGTAGGAAGATAAAAGTGTTGGAAGTGTTTAGGAAACCGTCTTGGATTCCGAAATGATCAATTTGAGCTGAAAACCTGCATGTGAGTCGAGATTGCGTTGCATGCGACGATGTTAGAATCATTTAACCTTGTATACCATTTGAGTCTAGAACCCTAGAATTTCGGGATAACGGAAAATGATGTAGATACTTGTGTATGTTGTGTTAACATGGGAATCAAGTAAACAGATTTGAAACCACTTAGGAGTGAACGTGTCTAAATAATATTTTTTCAGGATAATGGGATTGTGAAAGTTTGAATTTGAGACTAGAATAATATTGCGCAATGCGCTATTATAGGGGAATATCCTAAGCCTTGAGGTCGTCAAGGTCGGCAAAATGAGTTCAAACTATACAAATAGGAAACTGTAGGATTTCGACCAGTTCAAGTCAAGTAGGGTGGGTGAACCAAGTTCATGCGTTTATAAAACGCTAATTAAATACGAATCCTTTGGCCAAGGTGGTGTACTATCCTCAAGTACATCGAACGTTCACCGTAACTGGATGGCGTATCTTGTGGAGGGTCGTGCATGACTAGAGGGTATCTAGGGATCTGCACGATAACAAGACACGTAGGTTACAACACCAGAGCTCAGATGGCAAACACCTAAGGTTATCCTAAGTCTATCCTCTTGAGTAGGGTAGGGCCACTTCCGGTTAGGAAGGAGTGCGGGAGACCGACGGTCTGTGGTTGGAGGTTAAGCTCCTTGAAGATACTTTCTCTTCCAAATACTGAGGAATTGCCGAGTCTTGAACGTGAAAAGGTTGACAATCGAGATGCATGATAATGGTATGTTTCCGATATTTGTTATTTCCAGAAAATTTTATTTGTTAGGAAAACAAAGTATTTTATGAATATCATTTCTTTCAGTCTTTATGAGAATGCATTCATGTTTATGATAAAATGAAAAATGTTGTAATGGTTTAGAGATGAGAAACTTTTGTATTTGATTACTATGTTAAAAAAAAAAAAATTACCGTCGTGAAAATTTAGTTACTTCTTGTCATTTTGGTTTTGGTTGTTACATATGGTATCAGAGCCAGGTTCAACACTAGGGCTGATGAGTCCACTAACCTGATTAGGAAATCATCATTATGCGGGTAGCTAATGATTTGGTTTATTGTGCCAAGATTGCATACACCAAGAGAACCGCAAGAAAATCCTTCGCGGGTAAGAAGCGTTATCTGCAAGCAAAGCATAAACGACTTGCGATGGTCAAGACCATAGAGAAAACCAATGACGAGAATGACATTTGGCTTGATGATGTGGAAACATTAGCCAATGCAATGTCCCGACTTAAGCGAGTTAGGAGAGAACTCCTAGAGGGAGCAGAGATGGCGGTTCGAACCATGATCGACCGTTGCTCTTGGATTGAAACTGATAGTGTACCTGTTAGTGTACCTGAGATTGTACCTAGTACTATACCCATGATCACTAGAGATCCTCGTGTAGTGCCTAGAGCTGAGATTATTGAGATATCTTCTGATAGTGAGTCTGAGGGGTATACACCTCGTGATTATGTGTCGGACAATGAATCCGAAGGATACACTCCACTAGATAACATTATGTAGAAACATGAGATTTGTCTATCTCTAATGATGTTGAAACAATTTTGCAAAATAAATAAAGACAAAATTTTGGTTTGAGATCAATTATGAATATGATCAAATGTTGTGTTCTTTTGATGGTGTTTAAATTAATAAGCGGAAAACTGATTAATATATGTTTAAACAGGTGTGAAACTAATCTAGCATGGACCAATCAGGGTTTAACGAGGGGGAGGATCGGGAAGGTCGTAACTCTCGGGAAAATTCCACTGACAAGTTGGATAGGATCCTCAACATGCTCACTGAAACCAAGGAAAGATTGAACAAACTAGAGAGGAAAATAGATGAAACTGGTAACACAGAGGATGGAAACGAGAACTCACACTTCACAAGCAAGAGTAAACATTGGGAAAATGGCACGTCAAGTGAACATCATGATGACAGTGAAGCCCAAAGAAGAACCAAGGATAAACTTGCTTTAGAGTTATCAAAGGATATGAAGAAGGTTAATCCTCCAAAGTTCAATGGAACAAAAACTGGAGATGCAGCTGAAGCATGGTTGACGGAGATGGAGAAATATTTTGAGATCAGAAACTACTCTGAGGTTACTAAAGCCGTGTGGGGAGCCTATCAGCTGTCTGGGGAAGCATCCACTTGGTGGATGAATAAGAAAATGGAGTTGGAACTAAGTCCCTTGAAGGTGACATGGGACGAGTTCGTGGAACTATTCCGTAAATGGTGGTTACCACAGTTGTATTTTGATCAGAAGTTAATGGACTTCCAGAACCTTAGGCAAGGTGAATTATCTGTGATTGAGTATGCAGAAAAATTCACTAGGCTACTAAAGTATGTACCCCAATATCAAAAGGACGAAAGGTTCCGAATCAGAAAGTTCATCATGGGACTCAACCCTCAGATCGGTGGTGAAGTGGAGGTGCATGGTCCAAGCACAATGGATCAAGTTTATGAAAAGGCAATAAAACAGGAGCAGAAGATTAAGTCTATCTCCACTTACCGTGATAAGAAACGCAAGAAGTTTGACAAGAACTACAATGATCAGTCTTTTAAAAGGAAAAACAATAAGGGATTTGGAAACAGGAGGTTTGATAGGGGAAGTCGAAAGAATCAAGGAGGATTTGGTAATGACCGCAGGGGTGAAGATTTTAAGAGAAATGTAAATTTTAAGAAGAATGGTGATTCTGCAAGTAGGCCATCTGAGAAGCGAGGACCTATAGGAGGATGTTTCTCTTGTGGAGGAGATCATTATGCCAATCGTTGCCCCAACAAGAAGCCGAATGGAAGGCCCAGGAACACGGAGCTTCCTTCACAACAGGAAGCCTTTCAGCAAAGGATTCATGCTGCTCTCGACAATCGGCAAGCAGAGTATCAGATCACTCCTATTGAGATGACAGGTACCTTATTTGGAGTTCCTGTTTCTATTTTATTTGATATGGGTGCAACAAAAATTTTTGTGTCACCTAGAGTTCTAAGTAAGTTTTCTAGAAAAGCTGGCTTTATGTCAAAACCTTGGACAGTAGAGTATGCCAATAATTCAAAGGCTCAGGTAGAGCAATGTTTGTTCGAAGCTAGGATTGATGTTTCTAACTTCACCACTGAGGCAAATTTGTACGTAGCGCCTTTAGGGTCCTACGATGTCATCCTAGGAATGAACTGGTTGTGGAAACATCGAGCCAAAGTAGATTGTATTCATAAAACCATCGAGTGTCTGGATGAGACGGGCAAAATTGTAAATCTTCAAGGAATTCAGCGGGAAATAAAGGTTAGATCCATTTCTTCAAAACAGTTAAAGCGGGCTAGACGTAAGGGGTGTCAACTTTTTGCAGTTAAGATGGACCTAGTAGAGGAAACCCCGGAGAAGCAATCTTTTGAGGAAAGATATCCATTTTTGTGCAATTTCAGGGACGTATTTCCCGAAGAGTTACCTGGCTTGCCTCCGAAGAGAACATTTGACTTTGGTATAGATATTAAACCAAGATCGGAGCCAATCTCTAAAGCTTCGTATCGTATGACTACCACTGAGCTTATGGAATTAAAAGCTCAGTTGCAGGAGCTTTTGTCTAAGAATTTGATTAGGCCAAGCGTATCACCGTGGGGAGCGCCGGTTATCTTTGTCAAAAAGAAAGATGGAACTCTTAGGCTGTGCATAGACTATAGGATGCTTAATAAGGCAACCATAAAGAACAAGTATCCCTTGCCATGAATTGATGATCTATTTGACCAAATGCGTGGCACATCGGTCTTTTCCAAGATAGATCTGAGATCCGGATACCATCAGTTAAGGTTAAAAGAGGAAGACATCCCCAAATCAGCTTTTAGAACAAGATATGGTCATTATGAGTTCACGGTGTTACCATTTGGATTGACCAACGCACCTGCTGCCTTCATGAATCTCATGAATAGTGTATTCAGAGATTGTCTCGATAAGTTTGTACTAGTCTTCATTAACAATATTCTGATCTATTCCAAGGATGAAGAGGAGCATGCACGACATCTTCAAATAGTGTTGCAACGATTAAGAGAGCATAAGCTGTATGCGAAACTCTCCAAGTGCACTTTCTTTCAGAAAGAGGTACAGTATTTAGGGCACATTATATCAGCCGATGGGATATCAGTTGATCCGGCCAAAATAAAAGCTATTATGGAATGGCCTGAACCTACCAATGTGTCAGAGGTACGAAGTTTCATAGGATTGGCAGGGTATTACAGGAAATTTGTGCTGAACTTCTCAAGCATTGCTAGTCCTATCACCTCGTTGCAGAGAAAAGGAAAAAGGTTTGTTTGGACGGTTGAATGTAAAAAGGCATTTGATTTGTTAAAAGAAAAATTAACAACCGCTCCAATTTTGAAAGTTCCTGATCCAGAGGGTGAGTTTGAGGTTGTCATTGATGCCTCGGGTGAAGGATTGGGAGGTGTGCTTATGCAAGATGGCAGGGTGGTAGCCTATGAGTCAAGGAAGCTGAAAAATTATGAGCAGAACTACGCTCCTCATGACCTAGAGATGGCAGCAGTGGTTCACGCCCTTCAGTTGTGGCGACATTACTTGTTGGGAAGGACTTTTATTTTAAAATCTGATCACCAAAGCCTTCGCTACATATTCACACAACCTAATCTCAATGCAAGGCAAAGGAGATGGCTGGAACTCATATCAGATTATGACTTTGAAATTTCTTATATCAAGGGCAAGGAAAACCGAGTAGCAGATGCCTTAAGTAGAAGAAGGCACATAGCCTCTATAATCTCCATACATGCAAACTTTAAAGATTTAGTATTGCAAAACTTATCTGGGGATGAGTATTATGAACAAGTGAAACAGGCTCTGCACCTAAACCCTAAGGACCCAAGCTATGACGGATTCAGTTTTGAATCCGATGGTTTGCTGAGATTCAAGGGAAGAATTTATGTCCCTGATTCAGAGGAACTTAGAAACCTTGTGTGGAAGGAAGTTCACTGTGCTCCTTACTCTGGGCACCCTGGTGTAACAAAACTGTTAGCTGATGTCAAGCAGTTATATTTCTGGAAAGGAATGAAAAGCGATGCTGCAAGGTTTGTAGCTAGTTGTTTGGAGTGTCAGAGAGTGAAGGCAGAACACCAACATCCTGCTGGGTTGTTGTACCCACACGATATTCCGGAATGGAAATGGCAAGTTATTAGTATGGATTTTGTCCAAGGGTTGCCAATGTCTAAGAATAGGCATGATGCAATACTGGTTGTTGTGGATAAACTAACCAAGGTTGCACATTTCATACTGGGAAATTTGACAGATGGAGCACACCTGTTGGCTCGAAAATTTGTGCAAGAAATTTTTAGATTGCATGGGGTACCTGAAAAGATAATATCTGATAGAGATGCTCGGATAACTTCACGATTTTGGCAAACCTTATTTTCTGCATTAGGGACTAAGCTGAATGTAAGTACTGCATATCATCCAGAAACTGATGGTCAAACAGAAAGAGTGAACCAAGTTTTAGAAGACCTTTTAAGAATGTATTGCATGGATCAGCAGTATAGATGGGAGGAATATTTACCTCTTGTCGAGTTTGCCTATAACAACTCCTATCATTCTGCCATTAAGATGGCACCATTTGAAGCATTATACGGAAGGAAATGCAGAACTCCTATAAGCTGGGATAAGCTGGAAGATAGGATAAGCATTGGACCTGAAATGCTTGCTGATATGGAAGAAAAAGTTAAAGTGATTAGGAAGAGGTTGGCAGAAGCCAATGACAGGCAAAAGAGTTATGCTGATCGCAAGCGAGTGCCTAGACACTTCTCTGTTGGCGAGAAGGTGCTTTTACGGGTGAAACCCCAAAAGAGTTCTATTAAGTTTGGTAAATCTTTGAAATTGGCTCCTCGTTATGTCGGACCTTTCGAAGTTCTTGAAATCATTAATCCGGTTGCCTACAAAGTTGCTCTACCTCTAGCCTTGTCTAAGATGCATAATGTTTTTCATGTTTCGTATTTAAAGAAATATTTTGTAGGTAATAACCACATCCTTAACTGGAATTCCTTACAGATGCAAGAACCCGGGGTGGTTGTGATCGAGCCACTCAAGGTGCTCGAAATGCGTAAACTTCGTTTACGTAATCGAGAAGTTTTGCAATGCAAAATACAGTGGGACCAATATGGCGAGGATAGCGCCACTTGGGAAGACTACAAAGACATTTTTCAAAGATTTCCAAAACTATTTAAAGACATTAATGTTGCTTTATAGAAAGTTTGTTTTAAGTTTAATTTTTGCTTGATAAACTTAATCATCGGGGACGATGATTTTTAAAGGGGAAGGATATGTTACATCCCTCCTTTTGAAAACAATGATGCTATTTACTTTCTTTCAAATTTCAGTAAATTACTATGTTGTGAACGACTTGAAAACTGAAAATTTATCTTACAAAGTTGTTTTATGATATGTAGACTAAAAGTCTTTATATTAAATGCAATGATGTTCGAATATGTTATATTTAGATCATAGATGCTTTGACCACAAAAATGGTATGCGAGTTTTGTTGATGCAGGAACAGGTGGACCGTGTTCGACGGAAGAGAAAGTATCTTCGAGAGGGAGTATAGACTCTGGAAATCAACCACAGGTGTTTGCCACTGAGATCGCCAAACAGATAGATAAATCTGTGAACCAACAAGTAAGTCTTGTTTGTCGGTTTGGGTAGTTTAATTGATGTCGTCGACAAAGGATAAAGTAAACATCCTAGTCGAAAGTCGTCTTGTAGAATCTTGGAGTCGTCTATGGCGTCGTAAGTTCCTAATAGTAAGTCGACGTATTTGAGATGTTTAATATTTACGTCTAGAAGTATTTATTGAGTCCTCTTGTGGCGAGATTGCAAATCTTGTCTCGAAGTCGAAATTGCGAGAAGTTGGCCTTGTGCGTCTAACGTTGTTAGAACTTGTTGGCGTTACGATCAATCCGTCACGATTGACGTAAAATGCGTCGAACCCGTGAATTTCTTCTATTCTGGTAGATCGACGAATGTCGAATAGATGCCATAGCGTGAAATAATTCATTTTAGTTGTCGTTTAAACATAAGTCTCTTCCTTCAACTTTGACCGCGAGTTGTTATTATTCTGACCTTGAGTTTCTAAGTAAAATGGTCTTTGTCCTCTCTCCATCTCGACCCCAACGATGCTCAAACCGTTTCGTAACCTTCGCCGTGACGAGCTTTAGCTCTTCAATTAAATATTTAGCTAGTCTTGGAAGGTTGATGCTTTTGTCCTAGTTAAGTCGAGCAGTTATGTTCTTCGGCAAGCTTCATCACCGAAGGGACTTAATCTTTCTTATGGTCGTAATAAGTAATGAGGTCGGTTAAACTTCTTGTGATAATGTTAAGTGAAGTAGGTAGAAGATTGTTATGTCGACTCAAGTACTTGAGAGTGTGACGTTTGTGTGTTTGTAAAAGAATCCTCTTCTTCGTAGACTATAGTAAATGAAGCGTTGGCGGTTAAGTTCGGTGAAATGGCTATATTTTGGGATTGCCATCATCAAGACAGCGAAAGGCATCAGTTACTACGATGGTGGGAAACTTTAATTAAATCACCGATGGGTCGGAGGTTTTCTGGCATGGGACGTTCGATATATGAGTGGCAGTCCTTGAGAGAAGGAAATCATTAATGAAAGATCCTTTATCTCGCGTAGAAGAGAGAGGGAGTGTAAGTTAGAGGCCGTCGTGGCTCTGCAGAAGGGAGATTTCGACGGCGAAGATGGGCGTAAGATCTGCGAAACGTGGGGAAGTTAACAGTCGGCCAAACAGGAGGAATAAGGGGCTATTTCGCGGTATATGGTGGGAAGTTAAAACTGTTTCGGGAGTTGTGGACGGAGGGCAGTTAGGACTGCGAAGTAAGAAGAGTATTTTGCATGTAGAGAGGTCGTTTTTGGGAGGAGAGCGAATGATGGGAATTGGGCAGTGAAGAGGAGCGCGAGTGAGGATTGGAGGGGGCAGAGAGAGGCTCGCGTGGCCGTGGTTTTATCTGATGTTTGCTAATAGAATCCTGCAGCAGAGTTCGTGATTTGTGCTTGGCTTGTATTTGGCCGTTTGGTAGAGACTTTGGAGAAAGGAGCACGGGAGAGAAATTGAGTGGTAAGGCAGTGTGAGATAGTACTTGCGAAGGGAAGGAAAGAGGTCGTGCTTTTAGGAAAAGGCAGTAAGAGTTGAGAAGGAAGGAGGAGTGAGAACTGAGTTGTGAATAAGATATAGAACGGGGTTGTGAGTAAGAAAGAGAACTGTGTCTTGAGTAAGAGAGTATTAACTGTGTCTTGAGTAAGAGAGTATAAACTGTGTTGTGAGGAAGAGAGTATAAACTGTGTTGTGAGTGAGAGTTTAAACTGTGCTGTGAGGAACGAAAAGATCAGTGAGAGTTTAAACTGCAGAGAGAGGAGCGAAATGGAGTAAGAATTGAGACTGTGTAGTGAGGAGTAAAAAGGCAGTAAGGATTTAGAACTGTGCAGTGAAGAAACGAGAGGCAGAGAGCCCTCGGTGTGAAAGAACACTCCAGCAATCTCCATTTTTAATAACAGGTTCTTTTTCTTTACCAATTGTCTCAGTTTTTTGAAACAGTAAGAAAGAGAGTTTCATAGTTATGGAAGATAATTACATTTAAAGATGAGTAGAATAGAATCATAACGCAAGTTTAATACGATTTCAGTGTGCGGTTAAAACCTTGAAATAGCTTTAATGCTGTGTAGAACATGTGATAAACTCAGAAACTAATGTATGCTGTCACATTCCTGTGTTTTAAGATTAGAAAACGCTGAACAAGAAGTGTTACTGCCTTCTAGGAAATGTAAACTCTGAAATTGTAGTTGTTCTCGTCATAAATGACGATGTATAGCAAAAGAACGCTGCTCTCTAAAGTATATGCATTTAGGAATGAACTTGTCTTGATGCAAGACGTAATTTACCTTCTGTGAACAATAAACAATGACGTAAAATAGAAGAATTGCCTTTAGGTCTATGATATGAACATAAAACTACCTTGGAGGTTTTGAACGATGCTCTACGTGCATGTTATGCAGGAGTCAAACCGTAGATAGTAAGCATGTTCGACTTATAGCCAGAAAATGCATTTGTAAACGGCTGATGTCTTATCCGTTTAATATCTTTATCTACATTTGTAAGATTCCCAAACCTTTTAGATTTATTTACGACTCTCAGCTATTTTAAACTTGTGAAACTAATGACTCGGAAAGAGGAGTAGGAAGATAAAAGTGTTGGAAGTGTTTAGGAAACCGTCTTGGATTCCGAAATGATCAATTTGAGCTGAAAACCTGCATGTGAGTCGAGATTGCGTTGCATGCGACGATGTTAGAATCATTTAACCTTGTAGACCATTTGAGTCTAGAACCCTAGAATTTCGGGATAACGGAAAATGATGTAGATACTTGTGTATGTTGTGTTAACATGGGAACCAAGTAAACAGATTTGAAACCACTTAGGAGTGAACGTGTCTAAATAATATTTTTTCAGGATAATGGGATTGTGAAAGTCTGAATTCGAGACTAGAATAATATTGCGCAATGCGCTATTATAGGGGAATATCCTAAGCCTTGAGGTCGTCAAGGTCGGCAAAATGAGTTCAAACTATACAAATAGGAAACTGTAGGATTTCGACCAGTTCAAGTCGAGTAGGGTGGGTGAACCAAGTTCATGCGTTTATAAAACGCTAATTAAATACGAATCCTTTGGCCAAGGTGGTGTACTATCCTCAAGTACATCGAACGTTCACCGTAACTGGATGGCGTATCTTGTGGAGGGTCGTGCATGACTAGAGGGTATCTAGGGATCTGCACGATAACAAGACACGTAGGTTACAACACCAGAGCTCAGATGGCAAACACCTAAGGTTATCCTAAGTCTATCCTCTTGAGTAGGGTAGGGCCACTTCCGGTTAGGAAGGAGTGCGGGAGACCGACGGTCTGTGGTTGGAGGTTAAGCTCCTTGAAGATACTTTCTCTTCCAAATACTGAGGAATTGCCGAGTCTTGAACGTGAAAAGGTTGACAATCGAGATGCATGATAATGGTATGTTTCCGATATTTGTTATTTCCAGAAAATTTTATTTGTTAGGAAAACAAAGTATTTTATGAATATCATTTCTTTCAGTCTTTATGAGAATGCATTCATGTTTATGATAAAATGAAAAATGTTGTAATGGTTTAGAGATGAGAAACTTTTGTATTTGATTACTATGTTAAAAAAAAAAAAATTACCGTCGTGAAAATTTAGTTACTTCTTGTCATTTTGGTTTTGGTTGTTACAAATCCTCTGACAATTCCTCATTTTAAATCATCTGATTCACTGGTGAACATTTCTCCAAAAAAATGTCTTTTACATTGCATACTAGTTTATACACTCATTCATTTGTATTTTCTTTTTAAGAGAATCTTCACAAATTTGTCTTCAATCCTGCATATTGATTCACACCACACACTCACCATCAATGCACCTGTGAAGCCAATAAATATGAGACGACTTTCCACATTCTGTATATTCATTTTCATCTTTTCATGACCTTTCATATTCTCCTTTTAATGTTTTCAATAAATCAATTCACTTGCAAAAAGAACTTTTCAAATTCTTCATTACAAACTTCAATCTAATTTTTTTTGCCACACATTATAAATCCTGAGATCACTTCTGCCACAATGAAAGCTTGAACAAATTAAAAAACCCCTGCATAAAATATTTTAAAAAAATTCTTCAAAACATCTTCAAACTATATGAAAATGGCTCCCATAAAAAAATAATATCTTCAACTCCTTTCATCTTCTTCTTCTCTGCAAATATCTGCATAAAAATCCATTCTTCTGCCCTAAAAAAACATCTCTCGGATCCTCTTCATCTTCATACATTCCATAATCTTCTCAATAAATTTCATAATTACTTCTCACAAAATAAAATCTTCAAAAAACAATTTTCTCACATTTAAAAACTCTTACTATTGTCTTCCATGTCAAGAGAGGAGTTTTAAAAAGAAATAAATCTTCCATAAAAATCTCATAAAAAATCTTCTAAATTTTTTTTCTTGAAATACTCAGCAAACCTGCCATAATGATCTCCTCAAAGTCTTCTAAAAATAGACTTTACTATTCGACACACAGTTATGACGTTTCAATACACGTCAAAGAGGATGCACATAGGTCGATGTCTCAATTTTAAATTAGATCCATTGATCTTTTAATTCCCGCTCACAATTCTTTTAAAAGGAGCCATCGATTTGAAATTGGCGCCTGCGCATAAGGAAGAGACCTGTTCCACCAGTGGTAAAGAGAGGAGGGGCTGGTTACACATGGCTTCATAACCCTTCAACCGGTCACTTTAAGTGACTTCGACCTCCATCACCAGGTCAACATAAAAATATAACAAAAAGTAACATTGTTAGGTGACGGGTAGTGAATGTTAGGATTATGAGATATATGGTATATGAGGTATGAAATATATGATTTAAATCATTAGAAAATTGGCATTAAAAGATGACAAGTCCAAATAATAATTTTCAGCAAATGAAAATCCTGACTGTCTGGCAGAAGGAAAAAATAACAGATAGGACCTTTTAATGACTTGAGAAACCAAGATAACATGAAGACATCAAGTCTTGTGAACACCACCCTGATACATGACAATCATGAAGACATCAAGTCTTGTGAACATTGAACAACATCCTGATACATGATCCAAATTGTGAACTCCAACCTATACCATGAACATGCTAAGCATGTGTGCCACCAAAGACAAATGCATATAATTACTTGCAATCAACAAGACCATTATCTTCTGAGGCATGAAGAACTTTGTCCGATATGAACACCATAAAGTCGATCCTGCATTATCATTGCTTAAACTCCTGCATGATCAATATCATCTCCTAAACCATCTACCATAAGTATGAAATGAATAGCCTCTACAAACTTCAAACTCTTGTCAACTTTATGAAAGAAGATGAAAACCACTGCATTCCAAAACATAATGAAGCCAGATCTCAAAACACCTCTACAAACATCTTGATGAAAAACTTCCTTATTTGTAATGGCAACTCTTCCTATCATAATATATGAAGATGAATGTATCCTTTGTCAACTTTTTGAACACAAGACAACCATGAAGGCATTATTCTCCTGATTTGAGATGAAGACAATACAATGAAGCAACATTGTGAAATGCATTATTACATCATACCTTCTCATCTTCTCATCATAATATGCATAAACTCAACTCCTTTTTGACATCAATGACAATCTACTTCCATCAGATATACCCCACTGAAATGTATGTTTTAGGTCGTCCCTTGGGGTAATGAAATCCCCAAGCAGGCCTCCTAAAGGGAAAGACTATGTTAGATGTTTTTGATCCCTAGACTCGCATTAGGTGCAAGGGGAGAGCATACACATGCTAACACAATCTTGGGATTTTTCTAGACACAAATAAAATGCGAGACTTAAGGTCTACACACTTTCACGACATGACATGCAAGATTCATTAACCACTTAAGTTAATCTATGTGCCTAGATTAGTGAGTAAAGCATGCCTTCAACAATTGATCCTGCAAGATAGATACGTTAGTGTTTCAAAGTTTGTTCTTTGATAAGAGAATAAGATGCTTAACCACTTGATTAGTTGAGAAATAAAACAAGATATTTGCTTTTAAACCCTAGAAATTAAGATTAGCATGAAAGCACTACGCTAGATTGTGAACAACAAAACTAGGGAAAGTTGTTTATCCTATGATTGATTTTTGTGATTTTTTTTTTATTTTTTTAGGTTTTTTTTGTGATTTTTGATTGATTTGAAAATGTGATAAATTGTGAAAAACAAAAACTAAGGGAAGTTGCTTATCCTATGATTATTTTTGTGATTTTTTAATGATGTTTTTAGATTTTTTGTGGATTTTGATTGATTTGAAAATGTGATAAATTGTGAAAAACAAAAACTAAGGGAAGTGGCTTATTCAATGATTGATTTTTTGTGATTTTCTTTTAATGATTTTTTAGATTTTTTTGTGATTTTTGATTGATTTGAAAATGTGATAAATTGTGAAAAATTAAAACTAAGGTAAGTTGCTTATCCTATGATTAATTTTTTGGTTTTTTTTTAAAGATTTTGTGATTAATTTGATTGATTGCTTTGTAAAACATAAAGTAAAATCTATTTGTAAATAAAAACTAAAGCCAACTAAAAACCCATAAGCCCGCATGGGTAGTGGAGTTGGCTTGAGTCTTGGGTATGCTCCCGAAGGTCTTGGGTTCGACTCCGAGGCCCAGATTTACCTGATGCACGTGGCTTGCGAGCGGTTGCGTACATCCCCAGGGGATTAGTCTCACCCTAGCTTGCCCCTTCCGGACCCCAACTTGGCAATATGTAAGACGAAGGTAAGGCTGGTTTGGTCTTTGGGCTGGGTCGCAGGGATACCCTTGTGGTTCGCAAAAAAAACCCAAAAAATAAACCCTGCACAAAAGCAACCTTCTGTACCTGCATTTCAGAAGAACATCAAAAACTCACATAAATGTCAATTTTAGGGACGTGGGTCCCACAGGGCGTGCCAGAATGTAGAAGTGGAAAAATTGAATGAGGAAATAACAATAAAGATAATGCAACCAAACACATAGACCTTTTGCCTCAAACAATTTTTTCTTCTTGATAAAGCGGAGTAGAAGCACCCAAATTCCACCAGCTATGCTCTCTTGATGAAATTGATATGTATTTGTTTGTGGATTACTCTTCAAAGTAGCATAACCCTGATATGATTCAAAGATTGAAGATTGTAGATGAAGATAGTGAATTTGTGGATGAAGGGATGAGAGGATTTGAGGAGATAAATCGACAGAGTAAGTTTACGATCAAGGCCTCTCTTGATTATGGCTTGAATGATCATGAATTTATAGATTTTCAAAATCAAGAATCAACGGTGGAGGATGGATTAGAAGATCAACGATTGTAACTAGTTGAGAAGAATTAATGAGGAAAATTAACAAATTAAGTGACTAGTTAACTTCATTTGATTCCAATTTGATTAATAGTTAACTTTAATTTAATTTGAATTTGATTAATAGTTAACTAATTTAATTCCATTTTGATTAATAGTTAATTATTTTGATGGAAGAGTTGCGTCATAGTTGCTCTTTTTTGTTGCATAGTTAAGATGAGTGATTTATGGAAAGAATTTAGGAGTGATTAGGGGAGATAAATTAGAAGAGTTATTAAGGGAATTAAATAAATAAATTTATTTAATTCATGCGATGATGAAAAGTGAGGAAATAAATAAAAGTTGGTGTGATTTAATTAAATAAAATAAATTTATTTAATTAATCACATAGAAGAAGCATTGAAAATAAATAAAATATAAATTTTATTAATTTGTGGGAGGATAAATAAAAGTTAGTGTGATTTAATTAAATAAAAATAAATTTATTTAATTAGTCACATAGAGGAAGCGTTAGTATATTAATTAAATACTTAAAAATTATTTAATTAATACAAATAGAAGAATAATGAAAGTTGATGAAGAATAATTAATAAATTAGGGAAATGATGTCAAATAATTAGTGAATTAGAGAAATGATGTTGATGAAGGATAATTGATGACATAGAAGAATAGTTAGTCAATTTTTGGTGTCTACACTCTTTACCACACATTTGATCTCATAAAAAATGTCACAAATGTTCTAGTCTTTGATAAAGTCCTTTTTGCATCCATTAATGATGATCATCAAATCTCCTTCTACTTCTAGTTTGCTACACCCCATAGATTTGGCTAGTTACAAACCTTCTAAAAGTGCAATTTTTTTTGCTTCATTATGTAATGTAGAAAAACTGATAACTCCACTTTCTACATTACATTCATGTGAGCTGGAATGGAAAATGCTAAATTACTAGAAACAGAAAAATAATTTATAAAAATGAGATACAAAGTTGAAAAGAGGACGGAGAGAGGAACTTGGAGCCAAAAGGAGGAAGCCACTATTTAGGATGCCAGTGCATTGTGTAGATGTCCGTGCTAAGCGCCGTCGTACGTATGAACCATAAATCCAAATAGTTTCTAGCAAACACAAAATTCGAATCAGTATTTCGTCTAATCTGTAAAACCTAGAAAAGAGAACACAACAAGGTACCAAATGATAACAACAATATAAATAACAAAGATAAAGTAACTAAATCAAGTGAAATTAAATAAATAACAAGAGGAAGGGAAGGAAAACCAACAAAACCTTTGTGTTTGAATGTCCTTCCTCAAAGCACCTGCTACTGAAACAAGAGAAAATGTCTTGGCTATTTGGGGGTTTGCCTTCAGGTCAAACCCCTGCTTTGGTATTTCTACCTCCATAGCAGCCAAGATAGATAAAAGAAAAAATAGTGTGTGTTCTTAATCTAAGTGTGTCTAGAAGTAAGAATAATGACTAAATTAAATATTGAAAGAATGTGAGAATCCCAAGGTGCTCAGGGGCATAACAAAACAAAAAAATGTAATAATAAAGAACAATATTACCTAGAAGGGCTTGAGAAAGCCAAATAGAACAAGAAAGTTTTAGAGAGAGTGTTGTAGCAAGATGTAGAGCTGTAGAAAGCTGCAGAATACTGGAGAGTGTAAGAAAATTTTCAGAGAGCTAAGAGAGAGCCCAAAGGAAAAATGAGAACAATAAAAGATAGATTCAAAAAGAGAGGAGGGAAGAGGAAGAGGTTGACAAGCCATTTTGAATATTCCCAAGGTGTTATCACTGGCCAACAAGAATGACAAATGGCAAAATGCTTAGAAATGGACACCAAATAAGAAAATTGTTGCGAGACACTAGCGCATCGCGCGAACATCCGTGTGAAGCGCTAGTGTCCAAATTGTTTAGGCTAAAAAATGGTGAGACGCAAGAACATAACATGGATAACACAAAAGTGAACAAATTTGACAAAAATACAACACGAGAAACAAAGCCTAAGCACCATGGGAGGGAAAAAGGCTAAAGCAAGGGCTAAAATGAACCTACAAACAAACAAAGGGAATGTACACTAAAGCAAGTAAAAAATATAGCGTGAAATTGCAAGGGTATGCAATTTTCGGCGTTGCACATTATTAGATTTTATACCAAGTAGAAGGACCCACCTTTAAGAGGCTTGCCCTCTATTGATCTAAGACTACTCCACCAATCAATCTAGGATTGCATCTACTTCAAGCACCATTGAAGTTCAAATTTAAATATCCTTCATGAGAAGAAGACCACGCACTAGTTTTTCTTTTTATTCCTTGTTCCCATTACTCGAGTAATAGGGATCTTTGGAATAATTAGCTTTCAAACCCTTAAGAATCTTCTTCTCTAATTTGAAGAGGAGATTTAATATTAGCCACATGAGATATAAAATATGAAATTACTAATGTATAGATTTTAATCTAGCATCTTTACCAAATCCAACCTTCTCCTCTAAAAATCAAATGGCATTTCTAACCATAATACCCACACTGTACTATTGCACATGGTTTTCCATAGGATCTATAAGTTCTTAGAACGTTTTGGTTAGGTACTCAAATGATTTTGAAATGAGGTTGGGAGAACCCATTGTAAATTTGTATTGGCTAAAGTTGATTCTTGAATTAGTGTAAAATAAGAGCAATGTAGAAGAATGTGATCTATAAACTCCTCTTTCATGCAACATAATACACATCTTGATAGCCATGAAACCCTTGTTTTTGCAAATTATCATTTGAATAATACTTATATTTAAACCTACAAGCCATATAAATGCATTACATGAATTTGGAGGAGATTCATTATTCCAAATCTACTCTATATGTCAATTATCTATACAAGGAATATACTTCTTTCCAAATTAGAGTATAGTGATCTCATTAATTAAGCTCCTTAAAAATTACTCATCTAAATTAGCGTGTTTGCACATTCAACTAGTGATATTCTCAAGGCATCTAACCATATCTTTAGAAATAATTTTTGTTCCTCTATATATGGGGCATGCTCAAAGCTCTTCCATTTTCTACAAGTCATCCCATTTTCAATATAGTATTCCTAGTAATACACTACATGGGTGTTCCATGAGAGCTCTAGAAATACTCTTAGTTCTTCTAATTCTAGAATTGAGGAGAGGGGAGGCCACCCCAATCATGAATCACCACAAAATAAAGTTCTTTTTTTCCATTGAAAATATTCTAAGAAAGGTCATTGTTGATTATATCCTTAAAGAATGCCAATAAGTTCCTTTCAGATATTATCTAGTCTAAAAAGCTTCGATGTCATTTAAACTTTAAGCTATTTCATTCTTAGAGATAGGCACCAAAGTAAATCTTGGTTTTCAATAAACTTTGTACCAATTTCTATGTGAAATTTATTAATTTTTTAAGAGGTTGTAGTGCCTTCATTGCAAAGAACATATATGTTAGTATAACACTTAGCACAACATTTATCAACAAAATTATTCCTCCAAGACTTAACCATTTTCCTTTCCATTCACTAATTTTGCACTCAAACTTACCAAGAGATCCTTCCAAATGATAGCCCAAAAACTTCTTGTAAAGAACAATATACTCCTAGATATGAACATGACAAAGAAGTTGCTTGGAAACCTTAAATATGAAGGTGAAGGCTTACATTCATAAATATCTTTGACTTATCAACATTAATAGATTAACCTAAAACCATTGCATATTCATCCAATATGCCAGGCTTAAACTACATTTCTTCAACCATAGTAGCCCCAAAAAGAGGGGTGTTATCTACAAATTGCTAATGCATTATTAGTTCAACTCTCCTTGCACAACATATACCTTTTAGCAAACCTGAGGTTTTTAAATGACATAAATTTCTACCAAACACTTTAGCCTTGTTAGGGATTAGGAATTGCAGGGAGCTATTAAAGATGAAAGATAAAATATTGCAAAAATTAATAATTGAAATATAAATTGTAGAGTACATAGAGATCAACACATTACACAAAAATAATGTTGGGAAAACCTTATGGTTAAAAACCCCACAAAAGTATCATTATTAAATACTTGAGAAAATTTTACAATGTCTATCAACTAGACTCAAGAACTAGACTTTCACAATCTCTCATCCCCTTCTTCCAATATCTAAATATCTCTTGCAGTTATGCCAAATTCTCTCACATATATATCCAATGATATATGTAAATCATTCAACACATTTTCAATGTTTTCTCCCTTATTTAAGGTAAACATCAAATAAGTTGGTTGATATATTTCTGAGCTTTTCACATAGGGGTTGGTGACTTTTCACCAAATAATAAATTAATAGTATTTTAAGTTAATTTATAAATTAATTAACATTTATAAATCAACACTATATAAATCACCCCTAACTTAATATGACCAATGCCATATTTTATATTATATGGCTAAATCTTATAATTATAACAAAGTTTTATTAATGTTATTAGGACCACTTATAAATAAGTGTAATCCTTTAATAAACATTATGCTCTAACACTCCTCAATGTTTTTAGGGGGTTCATGTTATCAATTTCTTTAAAAGATTTTTTTTTTCTTAGTTACACGACTTCTTTGACAAGCATACCATAAGGATAAAATATATGTTAGAATGAAGATCATGCATTCTAGACTACATGATAAACCTCTTGGACCAGATCCCAATTTTTTAGAATGATACTAATAGAGGTCTTATAAAGTTTCTTGTCGGAGCCCTTCTAAAGAGTCTCCTCAAAATAGCCCCCATGTTCTTGTTACAATACATAATGCCTGTAGGTCTTATATACAATGCCTTTTTAAATGGAAGAAAGAATCTAGAGAAAGAGATACATAATGCCCATAGGTCTCACATACAATTCCCATAGGCGTTACATGTTCCCTTAGGTCTTATCTAATGACTGTAGGCCTTACAAGTGCCCTTAGGTCTTTCATAGTTTGTAGGTCTTACAAGTGCCTAGTTTATCGGTCTAGGCCTTATCCAATGTCTCCCTAGACTTTTACAAATGCCTTGCCTATAGGTCTATGCGTTATCCAATGCCTTGTATGTAGATCAAAGACTTCTATACAAAGTTGGCCACTGGGAGGTGTCATTATCATGCACACTCCCCCTCAATGAAAGCTCCTTGAGGTTGAGCATTGTAAATTTATAGAATTTGGCACTACACAAAGGCTTTGTAAACATATCTCCCATTTGACCATTATTCTAGCATAATTGAAGTATAATTTTGCCAAATTGAACTTTTTTCTCAAATTAAGTGTGCAAAGACTTCAATATGCTTTTATTTTTCATGCTGAACAAGATCATTAGCAAGAGCAATACAAGCTTTGGCTATCACACAACAAAGTAGTACTCTCATTGGTACCCATATGTAGCACTTCTAGTGATCTCCTAAGCCACATGATTTCTTTGCTACTTCTGTTACACTTCTATACTCAACCTCTATGGATGAACAAGCCATTGTAGGTTATTTTTCACTACTCCATATGATAGCACCTACACCATATTTGAAGACAACCATAGATTCCTTATCACTAAAATCACTAGCATAGTCAGTATCACAATAACCAAAAATTTAACCTTTTTGGTGCAAAACTAATAAATTAAGTGTACCTTTTATATACGTTAATATTCTTTTTGCCATTTTCTAGTGATCCACATATAGATCTTATATAAATTCACAGTCCACCATATTAAAATTTTGAAGCAAATCATGTGCATATTTTTCTTGAAATACCACTGTAGAATAATGATCTTGAAATATAACCATTCCCAAAAATGACAGAGAAGACTCAAATTAGACATTTCAAAGATGATTAGTTTAGTTTGCTTTTGTATTGTGGATTAGAGAGTAAGACTACTAGTAATGAGTAAGTCATCCTCACACAACACAATTATAACAATCTAACCATTTTCATTTTTATGAATAAATCATTATTAGAGTAGCATATACAGAATTCAAGAAGCTATTGATCTTTGCATATGAAGCTTTGGGAGCTTGTTTAAGACTACACAAAGATTATCTTTATTCAATTTTTTAAAATCTTTTAGTTGAGACATAAATCTCCTCCTAAAGACCACTTTTAGAAATATTTTTTTGACATCCATCAGGGGTATTTCTCAAACATTTTAAATTGCAAGAGTAAGAAGCATCCTGATGGTGCTCATTTTGCAACAGAGGTAAAATGTTTCATTGTAATATATACCATGTCACTAAGTAAATCCTATAGCGGCTAATGTTGCCTTATATTTATCAATTGCACCATTAAAATTATATTTAACTTCATACAACCAATGACAAACAATCAATTCTTTTAAAAGATGGAGGGACAAGATCTCAAGTCTTGTTTCTATTTAGAGCATCATTCTCTAATTCTATGACGTTACCTAGTCTTCTTGATGATTGTATCTAGGTTGGTTACCTATGCAACTCAGTGAGATAGAGTGGCTACCATAGGGACACTCATAGACACTTATCTCGAGTGGATTGTCATGACCTAGAGTGGCAAACATATATGATTATGAGGGCACATTTAGAAATGATTAGTAAAATTAAGTTATGGTGAGATGTTAAAATAAATTAATTTTATATTAGTTAGCATAGACCAAATATGCTAACACCGCCACTCAACCGCACTCATAATTAATATTTAACCAACCTTTATTAATAATTTGATTCGAAACATGGAAAATGTAAATTGTGAATCTGTCCATGTATTTATCGATAAATAAGAATCAAACAAGCAAGGAGATAATGAGCTCCAATCTTCAATTCAAATAACCAATCAACTCCAGTTAACAACCATGTAATCTATATGTGCTTCATGCTTTTCTAACAATTATAGGATTTAGGAGAAGCAAATTATACCCCAATAATTAGTACAAAAGTTTCTTGTTGACAAAAAATAATGTTCTTTCTAAGGCTTATAAACAGTGTGAAATTCAAAGGATCATGAATTAATTTATATCTTTATCAGGTAAAAAATAGGTTATAGTTTATATCTTTATCAGGCAAAAAATAGGTTATAGTGGTGTGTGTTCAGATTTCACTTCACTATAAAATTTGGACATTGAACATTATCAGCCATGACCTTTTCTCCTGCATATCCAGGCGAAAAGATGTGAAGGAAGTTGAAGAAATTGAAAAACTTGTATGTTTTTGCTTACGCACTTGAATTTCACTAGGCTTTTCATGTCTATCTTGCCAATTATAATCTCCAAAATTTGTTGGGGAAGATTTCTCCATATCTCACCCTGCATCTTAACCTCATCTAACAACCCCATATATATAATTCGAGAATGAATCTCTAAATTCAACATTTATGTACTCAAAGATTGTTATAGTTTTGCCTTTTACCACTGGTCTTTAAGAAAATTGAGCACCACCAGTCGCAATCTGAACCTTCACTTTTCTCACGTTTAGTTTGAAATTTCTCTCTTTACAGAAATTTCTCATCAGGATTATGCGACTGTCTTATCAGGATTTTTTTTTCAATTTCATGAATTAAAAACCTTTTGTTAAGCCAATTACATCACTAAAGTCTTAAATCAACTTCAAAGACACCCTGTCATGTCAACACCTATTATTCAATTGAGAATCTTCTCATGGCTGAAGAGGACCTAAATTGTTCCACTAAATTTTGTATTTTTACTTGAAGATATGTCCATACAAGAGAATACATTTAATACCATTATATTTCAACTGTTCGTTTCAAAGTCCTTCCTTAATTCCACAAACAAAGAAAATTACATTGGTAGACTTGGTATCTCGGATTCTCCATTTGTCTATACCTTTATCTGGATGCCATCAGCTTTTAAAATATTTAACCTGACTTAAAAGGTGTTTTTCCTATCTTCGAGATTCATGTCAGTAATGAAGACTATATTTTAAGATTGTAAGATATATATTCATTCTTTTAACACCTAGCAATTGTATAATTGTAAGGAATGACACTATAAAATTGTGAGTGTTATGTTCTCTCTAGTTAAATTTTAGGTGAATAAATTCAATGACAATGAATCAAAACCCTCTACGGTAGTACGCATACTTCCATTTAAGGACATTAGGTAGGAATGCATTATGTTTAAGATGATGAATAAGTTGATGTAACAATTCTTTTATCCATTTTTTACAATTAAATTTTAGATATGCGCAATATATTCCTCTTTGAATCTTAGATGCTCTAAATGAATTAAAGTCAAACTTTAAATACACCACCTTAGTGTATCATTTAAAATAAATTGCACTTAGTCAACTCATAATGGTTCCAAAAGGAGGGAAAAATAGACCCACATTAAAAACCTCAAATTTAAATGTAACAACTCACTTGGTCATTAGATAAAAATTGATCTTAACATATTTTTTTAGTTTAACAATCACTTTTTTAAGTTGTTTGATTACATAAAGATAGTTAGTTGAATACTCAATAAATAATATTGGCCAAATGGGCTCTTCTATCTAAACAAAACAAGCAATGGTGCTCTAACTAGAGACTTGACTCATTGGGACCAAATAGGTCCAATGTCACTCACTAAATGATTGTAGTTCCCAATTGAAAGTGCACTGAGGACTTCATCAATCAAGAGAAATATAAATAGTAAATAAAGTTAGCTTGTGTCCTGCCTCAAAATTCAGCCTAAAGTATGAAAGAGACAAGCAAATCCAAATGGGATTCTTCTGAGTACTAGGTGAGTTTAGTTTCATATTTAGTTTGTTATTTTTGTTGAAGTTAATTTTTTGAAGCATCGTAAGAGTGGTAAGTCTTGACTTGGGAGGACCCACAATCACACACACTTAAATATGAGTTTGATAACCTCCTTTGTTTACCCAAACTACATACATATCCATGTTTGACAAAATCATGGTATATAAGTATGTAGTTTTGGCTAGCTTTTAAAAAGGGTTAAAAGGCTTTTAAAAAGTGGATATTCAACTCTTTCTAGGGTACTGCTTTCCTTGAATAGTTTTCTGTCAATTGCTACCCACTTGGTAAAGCGGTGGCGCAAGATCTTAGTTTTTAGATTTTTACAATATATCTATTCGTCCTCACATATTCCTCAACTCTCAATGTGTTGTCATTATATTTAGTTGAAAGGATTGATGATGTAGACTTACATTTGTTATAGCTAGGGAATATTTATAGGAATGGATGGAATCTTACTCCTCTTGATTGAGAGAATGCTCACTATGGATCGAGTAAAATCTTAGAGTCTAATTTTACATATGTTATTTGTATATAGAGTTGGTGTTTCTTTCTAACCATTTTATTGTAATAACAATCTTTCCTTGACTAACACATATCTAAGAATAGACTATACCAACAAATTTAAAGATTGAATCTACATTTTTTAGTCTACCTATGTCTTCCATGTGTGGAATATGATCAAGACTTACACCATATGGAAACTACCTAATCTTTAAATCAATCACAAATCATAATTAATAGTTTTAATATACTAACGATACTCAACATAATTCCACCGCAACCTTAATACCATCAATACACCTAATATATATTCATAACTTTAAAAATAATACCCATAGTACATGAGTAGCCTCTACCTATAAAGTAAAACTCATGCATAAAATATGCATTAACTCTCAATCAATTTCCCTTAAAACTCCATATTCGAAATATCCAAAGTCTAATATGGTTCAAGCTATTTCTAATAACTAAGTTTAAGACCTTCCATAAGCAATATTGAAAATCATTATAGGTAATCAAATAATCTATAATATTATAACAATAATATCTTACCATATAAAATTAGTACTATTGAGCTACCTTCCTTTAACAATTACTAGGTCAATCATAACAAACATTCTTTAGCTGCAACATCAAATGTTACGAAGTCTTTCAATTTAATAGATCACAATTGCTTCCTTAATAAATCACACAAACATAAGGTCATACATTGAATTATAAAAGCATGGCCATTAGATCTTCATCTTACACAACCATCCAAGAGGAATAGTTTTTTTGCTAAGTAGATGGCGAGCAATTTTAACGAATTTACTAGGTAGTCATAGAATTGTCATGACTTTCTCATATCTCAAAGAAATTTAGAAAGTTTTAAAAATCTACGATGGAGAAGAACAAAATACAAAATAGTTTATACAAATTATAAATCATGTGAGAGTAGTTTTTTATATATTAGCTTGAATAGTCAAGGAAACAATATAATCACAAGCAGAGGACGCCTTTACTAGACATACCAACAAGTATGACAATAATATAAATACATTATTATGTAATAGGGACCTCATGCACTACTCAAACTCCAAGTACCATACCATCTAAATAACCCATAAATAGGAAATAATATTAATTGACTTATCTTGATAAGAAATCAGAAGGTAGGTTACTATTCTTAACTTACTTAATGACATAAACCTATCAAATTAGATTTACCATGTTATCAACCAATCAACATACTTGGTGAGAATATTTGCATTCACTTCTCAATACATTGATTGTAGCATAATGATTACATTCTAATCTTAGTCAATCTATATGATTATAACATCATGTCTATCAATATCCATTGAGTAGTGTCATCTATCAATTATTATTACATATAATATTGTTATACACTAATAACCTCAATTTGGCCTAGCATAATCCAAGTATTCTATTGGCTACATATATGATTTTATACACAAATATCCCATTTATTTATTCAAATTCAAAGATATCAATATAATACCAATAATAAAATCAATCAATATTTTCTCTACTAACCTTAGACAATGGACTACTCTCAAGCATATTTAAATGTACATGCACTATATGAACAAATTGTAAGTGTAAACTAACATTGGGAGAATATAAAATAATTTGACACTTTTATGCCTACTGGCCTTTAATCTTCAACTAGTTGAAAATGATTCACAACTTGACAACTATCATATATGCAAAGGAGAACTCACTAGTTCACGCATTATGATAGAAATCACATTCATAAAGTAAAATTTAGAATGAAGCTCAATCATAGGTCAACAAGTTAATTTCCTTGGAAGAAAAAATCACCACTATGATCTGCCTTGATGTATCCAAATATCTGGCATATAACATATGCAAATTTATATATTCTTACCTAAAAGGTAATACAAAAATATACCAAATAGCCAATTCACAAGGATTCTTACAAACAAATTTCTCATGCAAAGAACAAAACCTATAAGGTCAACATCACCACTTAACAATTTCATAAACCTATTGTTGTCAACCAAAATTATCGTGAAGTACATCATATTCATTCAAACATGATATATTTCAACATGTATACCATGTCAACTTTCTTGGGAATTATCATACTAGCATTCAAACAACTATGGTTGGTATCTATCATTGTTATTAATGAATCAAATCTTCCATAAAATCATAAGAGTATGCAATCTCATGGAATGGAATGATTGTAGGATACACACAAAATGGATTTATTGAAAATGCCTTAGACAACTCTCTAGCAAATGCACTTGGCAAGTGTAAAACTAGTCTCTACAACCTTTGCCAACAACGTAGTAGCATGTGATAAACTGGGAGCTTTGAAAAAAGATATGGTCATCTATCAAAGCTTAAATTTTAGAGGAATGTCATTAAATATTGTAGTAACAACTACCCTAATAGTCACAACATACGTGAATTGTTTGATAAAATACCTTAAAGGAACATGGTTTTAAGAAAACCATTGCTATCCAAGAAAAATCCCAAGGAAACAACCTATCAAAATCCCATTGGTAAAGCAAGACACCGGTACTTTAAGAAAATTTAGTGGTCCAAGTATATAAAACTATTCAAAGAGCCTAACTAGAATAATATGAGACAATATCTAGGAGTCGTGTAATGAGATTATGTTAAAGGGGTTGCTAAATATCTTGATTATATTATATTCATTAGCACAGGTATAGGGAGCTAAAGCCATTAATCACCATGCCTAATTCACAAAAAGGATATTAGTAATGGATGCCAAATAGATCCTTCATTAATCAAGAGCTAAAGTCTTTTATCACCATGCCTAATTAACAAAAGGGATATTAGTAATGGATGTCCAGTAGCTCTTTCATTAATCACCATGCCTAATTCATAGAAAATGATATTAATAATGGATTTCAAATAGCTCCTATGGAGGATAATAGGTTCATTCATGACTATCTATAGTCCTCATTTTGAAGTTTTAGTTAGTCTGCTTATTTAGTTTTACACCAATGGTGCTTGAATAAAATTGCACAATGTGTAAATTATATAGATAGTAGATTTTGTTTTACATGTGCATATGCAATATAAGAAGGTGGTTGATAATAACATGCTAAGAAATTAGTATCTAACTAAGATCTATTAAAACAGAGACACATGAAGCAAAATGATGTATTTCTCATCTCCAAAAATAATTAATCCCTATTAGTTTATTGAAATAAAACAGGGAAGTTAGTGTAGAGCAACCAACTACAAATACATTTTTTTTGTAAACTTAAGAATAACTATATAGATTACTATCTTTAGATAACCAATTAGCAAATTAAAGTAAGGATTTTCTTTCGTAGCTATGAAACAAGAGTTTTGTGGGTATTTGCCTGCATAATTTCCTTTCAACAATATGATATAACTACTGTAAGACATAAAGGCTTTAAAGATCTCTCAACAACTTATCCTTTGGTCCATCCCACAACTAAAACACAATAAGCATTGTAAGTTATCTCACAACAATTTCCAATCACCATTAGGTTCTTTTTGCAATAATGAAAATAATCCTCAACATTAATCTTGATGCCAATAGCTATGTGTTCTTGTTCTGCACTCTTAACTACCCTTCTTTAGTTTCTTCTCTTTCTTCTATTTCTCACAAATGCATTCCCCTTTTTTCTCAATAATATTCTCTCTCATTCCCCTTTCCCAAACTTGTGTCTTCAAAACTTTTTGTATCCTCCAAAATAATTGAAATCTTCTTTCTTTTATATATTTTTATTTCTTTTCATATAATTTCAATTATTAGTTAATTTTATTTTGATTTATATATAATTAGGGAATTAATTAAAATTAATATTATTTAATAGATTTTACTATTTAAAAGATTGCATTTTCTTTAAAATAAATTTACTTTTTAATTCTAATTTTTTCATGAAGAATTTCTCTTTTAGTTTAAACCAAAATTTTTAAATAATAAAATAATTAATTTTATTTTGTAATTCATGCAACTTCAACTATTTTTTACAATATTTTAATTATTATGCAATTATTTTCACATACATTTTTATCTCTTTTAAGAATACTTCTCTAATATTTAAATTTATTCTTTCTTAATAGTGCATCAAATAATTAATATCATTTAAGCATCCAAGTTAAATATAGTATTCAAATTAACCTTTAATGTAGATCACATAATTAATTAGTAATGGAACTAAATTGATTTCATGCAATATCCTTAATTTCTAAATTTTTAAACATGAATATCTATATTAAATGGAAATAATATAGATTTAATAAATTAAATTACTTGCATAAATGAAGACAAATAGTATAATTAGTTATTTTATATTAATCCAACCTTAATTTTAATAAGTTAGATAAGTATCATTTCATTGAAATATAAATGTAGCCAAGGGGGTTATGACATCCACCTCTCCTTAGACTATCATCCTTCTTGATGTAATATAAAAGGATATAGTTCACATCAAAATCAACTTCAAGACTAGGATAAGACTCACCATGCCTCTATTGTGCCACTTTGATAATTACCAATAGGTTCTATAGTCCATAATGTCAATCTTATTGCCTCTTTTCCTACCTCACACATCAAAATCACAAGTCTTTTGATACCACTTACAAGTGTTGTTCAAACAATTTATCTTATTTCTCTTTGCATACCTGAACTCCATCTTCCAAGTCTAAACCATATCATGACCATCCACCACTAAAGGTAAATTTACTTATAAATGGAGGTCGTTCCTTTAAGTAAATCTCTACTAACTTTCCCATCTCCAAACTAGGCAAAATTTCCTCGATTCAGAAACTCTTGTTCAATTGTCTACCAACTATGAAAAATCTTCAAGAATAACCCCTGATACACTCAATTAACCAACTTTCTAAGAAAACACCATTCTTTATAAGGCAATTTCAAAAGCATTATTTGTTTGATCTTCACATTTTTTCACACAATACTATATGACAATAATTTCAACAAGTCCCACAACTTGATGAAGGACAATCCATAATTTTGTAACCATTTTAAAATTTGCATGAG
Source organism: Cunninghamia lanceolata (assembly GCA_027924645.1). Lineage (NCBI taxonomy): Eukaryota > Viridiplantae > Streptophyta > Pinopsida > Cupressales > Cupressaceae > Cunninghamia > Cunninghamia lanceolata. The sequence continues at coordinate 300,485 of BSBN01000834.1, forward strand.
TCATAGCAAGCTCATAGTCCTAGCTTCCAAACCTAGCATTTTGATACCATGTGTAATGACCCAGTTGATCATTAGATAAAACTAAATCTTAACATACAAGTTTTTAGTTTAATAGTTATAATTTTTTAGTTGTTTGATTACATAAAGATAGTTAGATAAATACTTAGGAAATGATATTAGCCAAATGGGCTCTATTGTCTAAATGAGACAAGCAATGGTGCTTTGGGTAAAGACTTTGATCATTAGGACCAAGCGGGTCTCAATTAACTCACTAAAAGATTGTAATTCATTATTGGAAGTGCAGTCTATGAACTTCATCAATCAAGAGAAATGTAAATAGTAAATAAAGTTAGCTTATATTCTACCTCAAAATTCAGCCTAAAGACTCAAGGAGACAAGCAAGTCTAAACATGATTCTTTTGAGTACCAGGTGAGTTTGGCTTCGTATTTAGCTCATTATTTTTTTCAAAGTTGATTTTTTGGAGCATTGTAAGATTGGTAAGTCTTGACTTGGGAGGACCAACAATCACACACACTCAAACCTGAGTTTGGGAACCTCCTTCATTTACCCAAACTACATATGTATCCATGTTTGACAAAATCAAGGTGTATAAGTATATAATTCTAGCTAGATTTTAAAAAGGTCCAAAAGGCTTAAAAAAACAAGTACTTAGCTCTTTCCAGGGTATTTCCTTCCTCAGATAATTTCTTGTCAGTTGCTATCCACTTGGTAAAGTATTGATGCAAGATATCAATTTTCATATTCTTATAGTATGTCGATTCATCTTCGCATATTCCTCAGTTCTCAATGTGTTGTCATTATATTTAGTTCATAGGGTTGACGATATAGACTTCCCTCTGTTATAGCTAGGGAATACTTAGAAATGGATGGAATCTTAATCCTCTTGATTGGAAGAATGTTCACTATGGATTAGGTAAAAGCTTGGAGTCTAATTTTACAACAATGATTTTTTTAGTGGTGAATCTTTACCAATTGGAAAATAGTTCATATCAGCTAATTCAATTTTTGTGAATATATTGTAACCGTCAGTAGGCCCAAATCGCTTGGATTTTATGATTCTTTGATCAAATGTATGTTAAATCACTGCCAATTTATTTATGAGGCATTCATAAGTAATATTTCCCCATGATAAACTACATGTTTGTAATGGAGAATCACATGGAATTTCATAGGCATGTTTTAATTAACTAACATTTTTGCTAATAGCAATAAAATTTCACCATGTATGAGGAATAATTTTCCAATAACATTATAACGCCATGTTAACCATAGGGCCATAATCACCTTGAAAATCATAACATATGTTTTAGATCATGGTCTAAATCGCCCAACATTTGTATTGACTATTAGTCAATATTTACAATCACATGGGATTCACCACATTTTTACTCCACCATTTTACAATTATGTGGGATTTTCCATATATGAATTTATATAAATACAATTAAAATTTGAATTAATATTTTACACATTTTGTTTTGCTCTTGATTAAGATTGACTTGATTCTTGAATCTTTACATCCTTTGGAGAATTATGTTTTGGACTCCTTTCTTTGGCTTCTTCTATGCCTAGTGCCTACTTGCTACCTTGAATTCTATTTGTAGTGAGCCCATAGACAACTATAGGCATTAGCGAGTTAGTGAAAAGAAAGTGATAATTTCTTTATTATTTCGTAATATTAGATTCCTCATGTGTTTATTTATTTGTTTGCCAGTTCAGTTTCATTATTATAGATATTATTGAGTAGTGAGACATCTAAGCCCTAGGGATCTATATTCTATGATTCCTTTTTATTGATTTTGATTTTTTAGCTTCATTGTTATATAATACAAATGATACCAAAAATTGTTAGTGTTGAGTCTTTGATGGTGATTCATGACCTTAAAACACAAGAATATTTTTTTGTAGTTTCTAATTCATGAGAGATGTCGACTAGGAGCTAGTTTCTTGAAAGTGGTAAAGGATGCTCATCAAATGTAGAAACATAATTTCATACTTTAGCAATGTTTGTGGTCCATGAAATCAACCAGCATCAGAATTCACACCATCTATTAACGAACAAGGGAATACATCACAAGAAGTTGTAATGTGTTGGATGACAATGCCATAGATGATGTTCTAGAGGATTCCCAGGGTACAAATAATGATAATATTAATAAACCCACCTCAACAAGTGATAACAAAAATGTAGATCCTACACAAAAGGGGAAGAGAAAAGCCAAATCAAAATGGGGCGTGAGTGGGACTTGTTAAGGAATTTTCAAATTGATTGGGTGTCAAAGTACCCATTCTTTGAACTAATGGAGGATGTAAATGAAGATGAACCTCCCATAGAATGTAGGTGTAAGATTTGAAGTTGGAAATATGTTAGAGACAAGAAGTTGTAGCTAAAACTTGACACCATAGAAAAACATGATAAAGTTTATGAAAAACAAATCATAGACAGAAAGGAAAAATCAATGATAAGATGGAAAACAAAGGAAGAATGTCTTCATGTTAGGGATGCCATGGAATATGATGAGCATATTCAAAAAAGGCAAATCTTATTGCATGTAGAGGTACAATTGAAGCTCAATTTGGAAAGATGATAGGAGAAACACAATGAAAAATTGTTTAGTTGAGTGATTCTTTTCATGTTTTGACTAGAAGTTGTCCTATGATAGACTAACTAGAATATAATAGTTTTTTATATTTTATAGGTGTTCCTAACTTTCCTCACATTGGTCAAGAAATAGTGGATGGGAATGGGAAAGTTGTATTGCTGAGGTGGAAAAATAGGATGTATAAGAAAAAATAAAATAGTCAACTTATCTTTAGATGATGTTATCAATAGATAATACTTCTTGGGTATGTGTGCATGTGTATACTATAGAAAACTATGTCCACCAACCTCATCTACTCTTTGTTCATAAAATGAAGGAGAAAACATCACATAATCTATTTGAACTATTTAAGAAATATTTGAATGAAATTGGAGGTATAAATAACTACACAACAACCAAAACATTGGTGTGTGCAAGGGTGGATGGAGCTTTGGTAATGCAAGATCATATGAATAATCATTGTATAAATCTACAAACTTCTTGGCCCATAAAATGAATTTATTATTTAAAATTGTGAGCAAGTTTTTTGTAGTATCAAAAGTTGAAGATCTACTATGTGAGCTCCACTCATACTTTTATGAAAGTACCAATTAGTTTTTGGAATTTCAATATTTTTCTAAGGGAATAACTATAGGAAATATGTTTCTTAACCTTGATGTTGATACTAGATGGATATCCTTGCATGGGCTAGTGTAAAGAGTTTTTGTAGAATATCAATTCTTGATTGGAGCAATGTCTGAACATTGCCTCATAATCGACAAAGCTCTTGACCTCTTATATAGGTTAAGTGACATAGAGACAAGCAGATTCTAAATTTATCTGGCATTCTTCCCATGTTGGAGGAAATGAACATTCTTGTGGAAAACTCCCAAGAAAGAACTATGTATATTTCAAAATATACAAAGCTACGTAAAATGATATGCACGACTCTTGATAATCCATATCTATCAGGGCAATCACTCATAAGTCCAAAATTTAATAGTTGGCACTTGATGACGAATGTCAACAATACTACTAATTTTTTATAGTTTAATGCAAGTGTGGAGTTATGTATCTTTGTATGGGGATATGAGATAACAATGCAATATTTTCCCAAGGTTAGACATATTGAAAACAAGATATGAAGAAGAGTCAAAAGCTCAAATACATTAATCAATCAATCATCTTCTACCTTTATTACAATAACATGAATTACATATATAGGATTTCTCCTATAACTAATTCTATAACCACTCTCCTAACTAATAACTAACAACTTATTAATCTAATGTGATTATTAATCACTTACATTATTCTCTCCACATATTTTTTACCTACACAAATAATAATGTGGAGTACAGACTAGAACATTCACCCATGTGAGGACTTATTCCCAACATTCCCCCCCTTAGTGGTAACATGGGGTGAGGAATCTTTATTTTGGTGTTGCATCGATGATTGGCATTGGTCATTCATTACATTTGTCTTTTGAGCTGCAACTGAGATTCACCACCCATTTCATATTTGCCTCCCTCAATGGAAAATATCCAAATATCCTTAGATGTCAATTTCCACCAATAATGCATCCAACAAATTAATCATCCTGCCCATTGTACACATATTTTGAAAATATTAATTCTCCCCCCCCGCCTTTTTTCAAAAAATTCTCCACTTGATATGCAATTACACCCTTATTACTCCAAAAATACATTTATCTCTTTAAATATAAGTTTGACACAGTATCGAAACAAAACTAACTGAAAAAAATATGCCACCCAACCCTTTAATTAACAACTACATTCAAGAATATGCATTTCTTTTGTAGCGAAAACATAACATAAGGAAGATTCAAACCTTACCACTCCAAATATCATAACAAATTTTTACTTTGAAAGTGATTTGAGAGATGTGGGAAAAATAAAAAAATGTTTATATCCACACACCATTGAATAACTCATTTTTATTTTTTTATTTTACCAAATTTCACTTTTTCTTTTATGAAGTAGATCTTCATTGTATTTCCCTCGATGCCCTTTTTAAACTTCCAAAAATCTCTTATATTGAATGCAATACCCTAAGGAAAGTGAAATATGCTGCCAAATTGCTATTACACAAATTTACTTTACTAGAAATGGAAGCTGCCACAAAAAACTTATTGTAGAAAACAACTACCAAAATCTAAGCTCATGCCTCTTCTCCTATGTAGGTTTTTTTTTACATTGGTAATAGGCTTCTTCTTATGTTACACGATTTTGCTATCAAGGATCAAGAAATCAAGAACATGTGACTTATGTGTAACATCATTGCACTTCTTTCAACTAGCATCCATCTATGGTCAACATTTTAACTAGAAAGATGATAAAAAAATTCATTGGTACAAATTGAAAGAAACCTTTTGATGGGTTGCAAACCATTTAACATTCCCTTATTAGTTGGCATGAGGCTCTCTCTAGAGCAGTTTCCTAAAAGAGGTGATTATCTTTAAGAGATGTATAAGGTTATCTATTCTGGTGTTGTTAGAAGCCTCATGTATGCCATGGTCTGTAGAAGACCTAATATTGCCCAAGAAATAGGAGTTCTGATTAGGTTTATGTTGAACTCTAGTAAAGAACAAGGGACTTATGTTAAAAGGGTTTTCAAATATATTTATGTGGAACTTCTAACCATTACATTTTTATCATGGGATTGATGATGTGGGTAGGATGGTTGATTTACATGGTTTTGTTGATTTTGGTTGGGTTGGTGATCTAGATTGTAGAAGGTCTATGAGAGGATGTGTCTTTATTTTATTTGTAGGTGCATTTAATTGGATGAGCAAATGACAACCTATAGTTGTATTGTTCACTACAAAAGTAGAGTACATGGCTATGACAGATGCTTATAAGGAGGCCGTGTGGTTGCAACTTGGTTGTGTTGAGGTATTGGATTTTAGTCTAGACAAGTTAGAATTGGATGCAATAATTAGAGTGCCACCTATTTGGCTAAAAACCTAATGTATCATACCCACATGAAGCACATTGATGTTTAGTATCACTTTATTTGGGAAATGGTTGAGAGTGGTAGAGTCATGTTAGAGAAAGTGGAAACCTCAAAGAATGTTGTAGATTCTCTCACTAAGCCAGTGAACACAAAGAGGTTTTGTTGGTGCAAAGAAGCCATGGGTCTCCCTCTTCTAGAGCTTGATTTATTATTTTCCTGATTATGTCATTGCAATGTGAATGTCAAGTGGGAGAATGTTCGGGTTAGGTGTCATTCACCTTGCAAATCCATAGACATGTTTAATTGTATTTAGTTATTGTTGTTGATAAATAAACTCTGAGGATCATGGAGAGGGTAGACTTGGACACCCCTATTAGGTGGTAGGAAAAAATATTTATTATTTATCCTCTCTCATGTATTTGTAACAGCATTTAAGTCAAGAGTTACATTTTGGAAGATATTGGAAATTGATCAAAGATTTGGAGGTGTAAGAGGATGTAAGAATATCTTCTACAAATGGATCTTATGACAAATTTGGGCAATCTTCCTATGAAGTGCCTAGGATTGGGATCTTGGTCAATTTGACCATTGTGACAGAATCTATGATGTTTATGACATGTAAGGTGGGTGTAAGGCGTGTAATAGAAGTTACATACTATTCACGATGGTTGACCGATTGTGGTGAGTTGTGAGATTCCCCATGATGGAGGTGGATGCCTATATTTGGGTGACTAGTATTTGCCACTAGTTTTGAAATACCATTCATGGTATCTTGTATCCATATCTCCTATATATCGTGCCTTGAGATCATAGTATTATGAAGTTATTTTGTAGGTCATTCAAGCACTGTTATGCTACTGGATTATAGAGGGATAAGCAAATTGTGTTGATGTAACCATTTTTAGAATCAATACAACCTTGTGTCTCTTTGGGTGTGGAGTTTTATTTCTACAAGGGTTTCTCCATGTAAACATTGTGTTATGGTTTGCTTTATCTTTCATTGCTAATTTCCATTTCATTTTATGATCTATGATGATTAAGCAATTTAGATGCATTAAAGAATGACATTTCTCATTTATTGTTTCACCCTATTTTCAACACGTATAGTTATGGCATATAATTATGCAACACTCTTATGTGTATCTAGTGGCCCTACACATGGCTATACATGCTAGTGGCTGGTTAGACCATATGCGGGTGATACATGAAACAACAATGACCACATGTTATGCTTCCATATGCACATGCCACTTAGTGACCTATGCACCATGGAACATGATCATACATTTGGCACCATGCACATTTGACACATGGTAGCATCTATGCCACATGTCATAACAATCCAACTAGCACTATACAAGTTTGACATCTATCTTTATCCTATCCACATAAGCGACACAACATATGTGTTGGACACTTGTCAATATATATGTGGACCCTACTTGTATAAATTACTTTGTACATTGTATAAAGTAGAAGAGGCATAATAGATTCTCATCTTACCTCTCTATACATTTCAATTGTTCAATCTAAATAGAAATGGCATATCTATTAGAATCCTTCTGCATTTGAATGTGTTTTAATTTACACATCTATTTTCCTTTATGCATTCTATGATCTTGTTGTATCACTAGCTAATTTACATTCTATGGCCAATGAACACATATAAAAGGTCTTAATAGATATTCAATGAATGCTTAATTCTACCTTAGAAACTCAACACCAAGAACTCTTCATATAGTTCCACAACTTCATAAGTCACCTTGGATTAGCACAACAGAATATTGCATAGGTCATGCAATATTGTAATCCCTTCAAAGTTCAAGTCAATCTAGGATCCCTATTTTAAAAGAAAATTTATCAATCCCTCAATGCTAGATATCTAGATCCAAAATCTCAAAGCTTACTTCTCAATTAACAACTTCCTTAATGCCAAGAAGATTTCCTTTGTAATGATAAAAATGCCCATTTTGGTGTCAAACTAGTGGAAAACATTTAGTGTACAACGTGACATGGATAATAGCCAATTCTTACATGGGAAGCCTTTGTAAGTGCTTTATAGGAGGAATTCTACCCCTTCAAACCATCCGAGGATGGATACATGAAGTTCTAGCAATTGTACCAACAAAGGATTAGTTTGTGGAAGAATACATAGAGTAGCATGACTTCTTTATGTGCTTGCATGAAGATGTTTTCGAGCAACACAGAGTGCTCATATAAGTCAATAGACTATCACCTTCCATTCATGCTAAAATGGAGTTATAAACCTCAAACACCTTGGGACAAACATTCTGCAATGCATCAAGGCTAAGGTGAAGCTTATTAAAAAATTCTCCCTACATAAGAACAAGTCCACATAGGAGACTAGCCACAAGCCTTCATGCAGAGACAACACTCTCCCACACAAAAGTAGTCATGATACTCTAAATCAATTACACAAATCCCTAAGACATCTCCACTAGCTTCTCCAGGTCAAGACAAGGGTAAGAAGCTACAAAAAGGTGATCTTTGGTGTAATCATCACTACATCATCTCTCATATCAATGTTGAATGTCATGCACAACAGTCCCTATTTGCACAAGACACAAATTTTTTTGACTCCATTGAGAATACTGATGAGGACGTGCAATTCCTTAACACCATTGACATGATCACTAATGCTTCATAAGAGTGTGAGTGTCTCTTCCATGCAAAGTGTTGGGTTAATAGACAACCTTCTATGTCATCATCAATAGTCGTAGTGAAAAGAACATTATTGTGCATGATGTAGTCTAGCGCCTAGGTCTCTCTATCACTACATGTTCGATTATCTATTCTCTAAGATGGTTTAAATATAATATTAAAGGATATTTTGGTAAATTGACAATGCAGTTTTGAGTATGCATTCAATCTTATCTAGGACACCATCACTTGTGATGTCACACCTTTGGAAGTTTATGACACATTACAAGTGGAAAACCATAAATGTATGATTAGGATTTTATATACTTGAATTCCAAACCACAATAGTGGATGGTGCACATTGATAAGTAATATTTTAACCTGCACGAGTCTAAATCACTTACCAAACTATCTTTGGTTTTTGTTAAACAATGTCACAAGATCATTGCCTAGATGCAAAAGTTTATGGTTCTCAAGGTTGCTTAGAGGCACTTGTGTAGGAAAGCTTATGAGTGCTAATAGTGCTCACTAATGTTCCAACTTTGTTGCAACAACAAATTCTTGACAACCTTGTACTATAGCAATATAAAGGCATCTTCAAAGAATGTGAAGGTCTTCCGACACATTGCACAATGCAACACTGAATCAATTTGGCTCCTACATGTCCTCTTCCAAATAACTCATTGTATTGTAGGTTTGCTTGGGAGAATGATGAAGTTTTATGCTAAATCCAAGACCTACTCAATCAAGGCAAGATCAAACATATCTCTTTTCCAAGTGATAACCTAACAGTTCTTACACCTAAGAAGGATGATGCTTGGTTCCCATGCAATGACTATCATGCACTCAACAAGATCAATGGTGAAGAGTACATATATCTTATATTATGCATTAATGACTTATTGGAATAGATTTGAGGTGCATAATATTTCACAAGATTGACCTCTAATGAATATATCATTAGGTAGTAGTCTAAATTAAGGAAATTTGGAAAACTATTTCGAAAACCCAAGGAATCTACAAATGGATGGTTATGCCCTTTAACCTAACCAATGCTCTAGATATATTATGCACCTAATGAATGACATCCTTCAACCCTTCACTAACTCCGTCATTTACTTAGATGATTCCCTCATCTATAACATGACTTGGAAAGAGCACGTGGAATAAGTATCACCAATATTGGATAAATTGCACCAATACAAACTACAAGGCAGTATTAACAAATGCTGTTTGGCACCATATAGATCTAGCACCTAGGCTACATTATTAACCAATCTAATATATATGTGGACCCCAACAAGATCAAGGTAATTAGAGATTGAACAACACTACATAATCTTACATACTTGCACAACTTCCTTGGACTCACTAACTTCTATTGCAAGTTCATACTTGGCTTCTCTCACATTAAGTAGACACCTAATTAAATTATAGATGCCAAGACACCATTCTCGTGAAAACATACACAACAACATGCTTTTAAAGAGCTCAATCAATGCCTCTACATAACACCTATTTTTTTTATACTAGACATTGTGCATCCATTTGAAATCTAGACTAATGCATCAAATTATGAACTTGGTGTTGTTCTCTTGTAGCATGGACATCTAATTTACTATCATTCTAAGACTTTTAGTGACATAGTTTAATGTTACTCCACCTATGAAAAGGAGTTGTATTCCATCATGCAAACCATCAAGCAACAACATCACTACATCCTAAGAAATGAGGCAATCATCCATTCTAATCATAAGTTGTTCCAATTCTTGCATAGTCAAAGTGAACTTGAAAATGCATACCACATGAAATGGATGGCATATCTATAATAGTTCCATTTTGTCATCAAGCATAAGAAGGGAAAATACAATAAGGTAGCCAACTATCTCAGTTGACTGTTAGTTCAGGTGCTCATCACAATGTTGGACTTGCATAGTCACAACTTCTCTAACTGGGAATCACTTTACCCAATAGGCTTAGACTTTGCATAGACTTACACCAAGCTCTCAAAAAGCAAATACGTTGGTGAGTTTTACATGTCTAACAAGATTCTCTACAAGCTTGGACATCTTTGTGTTCAAGACAATGCACCATGCCATAGACTTAATTTGGGAAGTGCACTATGCCAAAATAACTTACACTTCAATGTCACCAAAACATTGACAACACTTCAACGACATTTCTATTGGATTCACATGTGTGCAGGCATTTAGTACCACATCAAATCTTGCATTCCTTGTAGCATTGCAAAGTCTCCAAACACAAAGCTTGGATTCTGGATTCACATGTGTGCAGGCATTTAGTACCACATCAAATCTTGCATTCCTTGTAGCATTGCAAAGTCTCCAAACACAAAGCTTGGATTCTACACCCCTCTACAGGTTCCAACATGACCTTAGGGACCTATTAGCATAAATTTTTTAAGTAGGCTACCTACAACCAAGTGCTACCATGGTGCCCTGTTTATTATGGTAGACAAATTCTCCAAGATGGTAGTCATAATCATGTGCAAGAAAAGCCTCACCATTCTTGACATTGTACACCTTTTCTTCACTTGTATTTGGGTTCATTTTGGCTAATCCACATTCATGATTTTATTATGGCCCATGGTTATTTAGTCACCTTTCGCAGACTATGTGGCCCATGTTAGACACACAACTAGACCAATCTATAACCTTTCATCTATATATAAACAACCAAATAGAGGTGATCAATGACACTCTTGTGCATCTGCAACAACACATGCCCACGTACTTGGGATGACAACATCCTCTACATTCAGGTATGTCATTTAGTTTTTCTTTATTATGCCAAGAGACGTTCTACAATTGCAATAGGGTGGAAATGGGAGCACTAAAATAGAAACACCTTTATTTGAAATAGAAAGTTGTCAAACTTTCTTTGCTAGAGTATGGCAAAGACAAGAGGCCAAAATATCTGAGTTTCCAATGCTAACTTTTGTTTTCAAATCAAAGTGTAATTTTTCCCAGGTATGTGGAAGAGTTTACTCCAAAGCATGCGTAACTAAAGGGATGGGAGAAATGCAGGAGGTCGCATGTGCATAGGTTGTGTTGGTCATCGTTTCAGTCAAAGGTTTGCATCTTTCCAATTGAACATATTATCCTTCAATAATTCATAAATAGCTTCAAAAGCAACCATATTATTTTGCATGCAGTAGTGATTAGATGATATAACTTGGAAACATGCATCCATTAGCTGGTAAAATAAGACATTATCGTGCTCAGACTTGGCTAAACTAAGATTGAAAAAAAATGAGACGCCAAAAATTTTTCTGCATTCAATGAAATTCATTAATATCTTATAATTAGAATTTAGAGGTAGCTTCCCTTTCTATCTCAAGTTTCCACTTCAAAATATTCCGTTCTAACTGAGCATCTCATCGTACATTTTTCGCTCCCTTGAAATTCTCATAGTGTAATACCACGACCATTCCATTATTTGAATACTTTCCATATTTTCTCTTCATAATACTAGTGAATTAAATTAAATTATTCATAATTCGTTTTTTAAATATCACCATATTTATAATTTAAAAAATATCTAAAATCAATTGAAACTTCATTATAATATATTTTCTTAGATTTTCATTAGTTTTGTTTTTAGAAATTATTTATATTTTAATTACTTTTGTTTTTAGACATTATTTATTGCTTTTTTAAATGTTGTAGTTGGACATTTCTATTTCAATTTTTTTTAAAAATATTTTGATACAAATGATTTTTTTTTTTGGTATGTAAAAGATATATATATATATGTTGGAAACCGAAATTTACATGGGCTGCTTTAGCCATTACCAGAGGAGACTGCAAAATTGTTATTTGACCAGGCAGGGTCACAAAAATATGAGAGAGATGCCACGCAGGGCATAGAGAGCCAAAATTTCCCTACTGTCTTTTAAGCTTGATCTATGTAGCATATATGTCTATCCTTCTTTCAAACCAACCGAAAACATGAAACTAAAAACTGCAACCCTATATACATTGCCAATTACCAACATCAACAGAGTCACATTAGATTCATTCCTTGCGCGAGAGCCTGGAAAGGCTACACCCAATCAAATTGACCATTCACCACCTCCATCTGTAGCAACTTTTTGAGGAAGGAGACGACTTTTTCCACCTTTTCTCTGTGTTCCAGCAACACCATGCCTTTTAAGTCGAGAATGAAAGGAAAGACCTTTACCACTTCGCCCTGGTCCTGAGGTAGAGGAATGTCTCTTGGGCGAGGAACCCCAATCCCTGTGAAGACTGCGTTGAGAATCTTCTCAAGACCACCAAGGAGATCGACTTTGAAGAGCCTGGTAATTAACAATCTGGCGTCAGCCTTGGAAACCCCTGCATCCAACAATGAAGTAAGAAATCTTGAGGAGGTGCTAGTGTCTACTTTGTATGCTTCCCCTGCACCCAGGAATCTGATGCCCAAAATGATTTTAACCGCTACCAGAATGAGGTCATCGTGGAGATGCATGACTCCCTTCAGTCTTTGGTCAATTATCTCGCCTTTAAAGGCCATTTGTCTCACTGAACTCTCCAATTAAATTAGAGTATCTGTTCCTACATTTACCAAGCCTTCAGTTGCAAGGTGGGCTATGAATCTCGAATTGCTTGCCATTGAAGCCTAGGGTTGAACTCAAACTGAACTTTGTGAGAAGTTGAAGGAAAGAATGGGAAATTGTGTAGCCAATAGGGGATATAATGTGGCTAGAATGTTCTCGAAGACAATGCCTTATCGAAGAAGCTAGAAACAAATAAAACCTCTAAGCTCTCTGCAGTGGAATCAATGATGACGGTTAATCATGTCTGAGTCTGACCTTTCTCATGTGAAGCTAAGGTTGATATGTTTGCCACCCTACCCCAATTAATCTAACTGCATTGAATATCGAATCATTCAATTTTTATCAATATCGACCCTTCCACATGATGTATGTGGATAGGGTGCCCACCCTTCCACCCACTACAAATGATTTCTTTTTTAATTAATATTGGTTTTTAGAAATTATTTACATTTTCATTAGTTTTGTTTTTAATAATTATCTACATTACCTTTTTAAATGTTGTAGTATCCATTGGACATTTCTATTTCAATTTTTAGAAAAAAAAACATGTTCTTAGAAATGGTTTCTTTTTTATTTATATTTGTTGTCACTCTAAGCATTTGGATAAAGAAATTGTTTTGATTTTAAACATTCAAAGAGGCATTTTGTTTTTATAAATTATTTACATTGCCTTTCTAAATGTTACAATAATCGTTGGTATAAGGTAATTGGTATGATCAAGCTGATCGTGTAGGATAACCAATTACAGGCCTTCACAAAGGTGTACATGATAATAGGATAAGCCATTACTCACTCTTGAAGAAATATTCTAAAATTTTTTATTGTAGGGTAACCCATCATATATGAGATTTTTTTATTAGTAGAAGAAATTTAAGATATTACATTAAAAAGATTAAAAACACTGAAATGAGAACTTCTCTCAGTCTAACTCATTCATTACACTATTATATTGTTGTCTTTTTCTCTTAGTCTAGATTTCTCTTAACATTTTAAGTTCCCTTTTTTTTTCTTATAAGTGTAATCTACTATTTTCTAACTACAAATTGATTAAATAAATCTATCTTCATTTTCAAATATCTTTTGTGAGTTGTCATTTATAAAATTCTCAAAGTTTTAAGACTATGGGAAAGCTAAGTTGTTTCAATATAGGTAGTTTTATATTTTTTACTTTTTGATTTAATATGATTAAATATTCTATTAAATCTTATTTTTAATAGTTTTATTTAATACAAAAATATAAATTATGTTAATCTTATAACTTTAGACTTATAAATATTTGATTTCAACTATTATATAGGTATGGCTTGACCTAAGTTGAATTTTGAATCTGAGGAGCAACGAAGACAATACCAAAGGCAATATCAAAGACAATATTAGAGGGAATATCGAAGATGACAGTTCGTGAACTAATAACAGATGCATAAAGAGAAGAACAAAGGATTCAACGAAATGAGGTTGATCTAGGAAGATATTGTAAACGTAGAGCTAAATTAACAATCAAAGAATTGGAATTAAAAAATCACCAAGAGCCAAATATGATGACAACAAGTCATGCACAAACAACTAAACATCTTAGTGTCCCTAAAAGAGAAGAAAGACAAGAACCTAATCGGTCAAATGCCTTTGGCTTGAATGTTGAAGATGAAAATTCAAGATCAATAGATTATGTTCTTGAAGCACCACAAAATACACCTCGACATGACATGGATCGATTTGTTGGAAGTGATATACAAAATGTACCAAATCCAAATGGAATACTTCAAATAGAGTTTATCACTTTCCAAATACATTTTTGACATGACATAGATAGTTTTGTTTCACCAAACATGTGCTACATATGTCAAGAATGTTACCTTGGAATAAAGGTTTCTCACACACCTCAAGGTCCTATTTGCAATAGATGTCGGCAAGAAAAAAGGCAATAATCAATTTTCATCATCAAATAATACAGATCCTAGCCCACAAAAACAAGAGCTTGCAAACTTGACACCGATTGAAGAAATGTTGATAGCACGTGTCAATCCAACACTATAAGTAACACATGCAACTAGTGGTCAATATAAATACAAAGGACACACATTAAGTTTTCCACAAGATGTAGTTCAAATATACACACAATAAGTATGTAATTCAAATATTTCTAAGGTTTTGTACCACATAGAATAAAAGATTTTTCAATCATTATTGTTAGAAGTAGGGATCAATGTGGCACAAATTACAACTTTACAGTCAATAGAGATCGAGTATACAAGGCAATAAAATATAAAATTGAACATGACAAGTTCTATTTTGATCAGTGAGCTTTCACCAAACTTAGATGAAAATATATTTGATCAACTAAATTCAGTGCATATGGAGTTTGATTCTAATGCAAATGAAATTATATTTGTGGGTCCATTGATGTAAATGGATGAAGAAAATATCATTGATCGTACAACATCAATGGCTTCCAGACTGCCTAATACCCAAAGAGAGATGGAGTTAATCCATGCATGGGTAAATAATCTTGATGTAGATCTAGCAGCATTGATTGATTGGCTAGGGATTGGTTCATCTCCCATCAATGAGTATGTCACATTAGGCTTAATTGATATGGCATTTCCAACATTATTTCCTAATGGTAGATGCAATTGGCTAGAACCACGCATGAGATGAGTACATCTGCATGAATTTTTCAAACATCTATTTCGATATAGGGATCAACATTTTGGTTGACACCCATGATTTAGATATTACATGATGAACATGATAATGAGACATCATGCACAAAATTCATTTGTAGTGTTTGTGAAAAGAAGTCTTCAAGATATGTGAAGCACCATCAATGAACTACATGGACATATGGAAAATGTGCTCCACTCCCATCTAGTTGATCATTTGATGAGGCTTGGAACAACCTTAAGGGGTGTAAGGTCATATTGGGCAAAATGTCATCCATAGTTAATTGACATGCTTCATCAAATTGATTCACTGACAATATTCTTCACTTTGAGTGTAGCAGAGTGGATTGGCTTAATTTACATGTATTGATGCCTGGAACGCCACCAAAAAATACAAAAAGAAGCCCAAAATTGGTGAAAATAGAATGTTATTGATTATCCTCATATAGTGGCACACTACATGTACTTGAGACATACAATTTTTAGAAAACTTATACTAGAAAAAAGAATGAATGCAATAGATTATTGGTCTAGATATGAATGACAACATAGAGGTTCACCACATGTGCATGGATTCATATGGATAGATGGAGCACCAAATATGGATAATCTTGATTGGAAAAATGAGTAGCAATGAAAAAGTGTAGAGAAATATTTCCATTCTATTATTCATGCATGGAATCCTAGAGAAGATCCACATTGACAAAACATACAGGCATGTTATCAATCCTTTATAAATCAATATTTTATATATTATATATAATTTATGTTTTAATATAAGTAATAAATTCATACATTTTTTCAATGATAGGTATTGCAAAATTTTGTCCAACACCCATGCCTTCGAAATACAAGTCAGCTTACACAAGTACATATGGAACATGACTACTAATAATATTATAACATAAAAATATTAAGCCTAATAAAAACTACTTATAATAGCAATTCATAAAAATTGCTAAAATTTCTGGTAAAACCACTTAAAACTAACTAGCATATTTATATTTTAAAAAATATTCTAAAGTACGTTGAAAGATATCCTACTTGAGGTGCCTGTTTCACATAAATGCGGTAAATTGATTTAAAAATAGGTGCCTCGAGAAGAATATCTCTCAGCATACTTTAGATGTATTTTTTAAAATATAAATATGCTAGTGCATTTATTGTGCTTTGACCTTCCTGTCTCTATCTAAGATATGCTTGGCTTTGGAACAAGAATTCTTTGATTTGTATATTAGTTTTCCTAATGTTTATTTTGAATTCCTTGTATACAACTACAACGTAATGGGGACTATTGCTCCTCAATGGACTAATGATCTGGGTACAACTAGGTCTTCTTCAACAACTTCATCAATGCACTCAACACCACTCAATTCATGTAACATTATACTTGCACAAATATTGTCCATACATTACTACATACAATTCTCACATGCAACCATGCGTCATTGCTTATGCACATTTAGTAGCCTTGCACATGGCTACACATGCTCATGTTCAATCAAACCATGCATGTGCAATATATGCAGCATCAACAATCACATGTTATGCTTCCATATGTTTGCGATATCTAGCGACCTTTGCACCACATAACATGATCATCAACTTGCACCATACACACCTAACACATGGAATCAACCATGTCATGTGTCACAACAATCCTGGCACCTTACGTATTTGACATTTGTTGTCACCCTGTCCACATAAGCAACATGCCTTACATGTTGGGCACTTGTCAACATATGTGTGGAGCCTAATCGATGACCTACTTGTATAGATACCTACCTTATACATTCTGTAAAGTAGGAGAGGCATAACATATTCTAATCTTACCTGTTTGTACATTTTCCTTGTTCAATCTAAATAGAAGTGGCATACTTTCCATAAGCCTCCCACATTTGAATGTGTTTTGGTTTACATATCTATTTTTTCTTTATGCATTCTATAATCTTGTTGCATTACTAGCTAATCTGAATGATTAACCCTTAGTTCACCCTAGGAATCATATCAATGCATTTTTTGTTTGTTAGAACACTTCTACATGCACATGTGAAATATTCCATATTGTTTTCTTCATCAAACAATCCTCATTACTTTTTAACAATTTCTAAGAACGCCAATGAATTAAAAAAAAGTGAAATGCTTCATAGGGTTTGAATCACCACCAATGTTCAAATGATATGAGTTAAGATGTACATGAAGATTTAGAGGGATAAAAAGTTAATGTCTCATTGTTGCCACATGAAAGGAAGCACGGTACGTAGAATACGCTTCCTACATCAATTTAGAGAGGAGAGTTGCATAAATTTTTATCTTTAAACAACTACAATAATGAGATACACAATACAAAGAAGATCAAATAACATCACATGCAAATACAAAAGCTCACAAAACAAGATATATGTGGGGAAAACCCTTTCATGTGACAAACCCTACACTCCAAAGCACAACCCAATGTATTAATCTATAAACAATGAAGGTTACAATACACTTCTAGAGCCAAGCTCTTATAGGAGTTCACCACTGTTGATGTTCTAGAGTAATTCTGGAACTATAACAGTACCTGCAAATGAACCATACAAACTACTCCAACAAGCATCTTATTTATAGAAAATATCAAGCATGAAGGAAGCTTCTAGAGGAAGATACAAGAGGTGGACGTCCAAATCCACATGGCACACATTCCAACACCTCTTTTGCAACAAATGACACTTGTGCAATATTTCCTTACACCTCTTACAACCCTCCAAACTTGGGCACTCCATATTTACTTGAAATAGGTATGATAAATGCTCTTACATCATCATAAAATCTATCATATATGACAACACTTTCAGCTGTAAGAGAATCCATCATAACTGACTATTAATAAACAATTCTCTTAAAACTTTTCATAGTCAAACTTGGGCACCTAAATATGCCATATTCAAACATGCAAAGATGCTTTATGACACATGTCATACCTGTCATAAGAATCTTCTATTTTTAGCTCTTACATGTCATAGATTTCATCATATGTCATAATCTCTTACACATTGCTCAAGATGCCAACACATGAAAAATTAATGCCACCTCAAATGGGATGCCTATATTCCCTCATGATGACATGTCCATCCTAGTCCCCTTCCTTGTGGGATGACAACTCATCGTGCCGCCTCACATAAAATGACAAAATAAAATGTGCATAAATAATTACAATATAAGCAAATAATAAATAAATAATTAAATACTAATGCTAAGAATTTGTAAAGGTTGAGACACCTTAATTCCCAATATTCTCCCACTTATCGAACACCATTCAAGAGCCAATAGAAAGATATGATTTTAATTGCTAGGGGTTGAGAGGCCCATAGACTTTGAACAACATCTGAACTTCTCCGTGTTCAGAAGCTTTGTTAGTGAATCTGCAACATTCGTCAAAGTATCAACTTTCTAAAGTTTCACCTTACCATCTTCCACCATGTCACATACAAAATGGAACTGAACATCAATATGCTTCGTTCTAGCATGGAAGGTTGGGTTATTTGGCAAACAAATAGCACTCTGACTGTCACAACAAATAGTAATCATCCCTACATCAAGCCCAACATCTAAACACAATCTCTTAAGCCAAATCGCTTCCTTAGAAACATGAATTGCTATCATGTACTCTACTTTTGTAGTGGACAAAGCGACTACAACTTGTTGCTTACTCATCCAACTAATAGCACCACCAAACATGGTAAAAACATAACCGCTAGTGGATCTTCTACTATCAATGACACCTACCCAATTAGAATCCACAAATCCATGAATACAAACTAAATGCCGAGGTCCTGTAGGATAACCATGATAACATAGGGAATACTCGAAAGTACCCCACAATTATTTGAACATTCTCTTCACTTCATGCCAATGTACCTGTCCAGGATTAGCCATAAAATGACTAAGGACTCCCACTGCTTGGGTAATGTCTGGTCTTGTACAAACTATAGCATACATCAAGCTGCCAACAATACTAGCATAAGGAACTCTAGTCATGTCCTCCATCTTAGTAGGAGACTTTGTACAATCCTCCGCAGAGAACTTTGTCCCCAACATAACATGAATAGTCAATGGTCTACAAGTTGCCATATTGAATCTCTCCAACACAGTATTCACATACTTACTCTGGTTCACCCAAAGTTTTATGTTTGCCCTGTCTCTTCTGATTTCCATTCCCATAATGTACCTAGCTGCCCTTAAATCTTTCATTTCAAACTGTGCTGATAACTAAGACTTCAAATTAGAAATCAAATTCTTACCATTCCCAAAGAACAACATATCATCAACATATAAAGCATTATTGAGAATGTGATCATTATTCATCTTATAATAAACATAATGATCATATTTTGATCTCAGAAATCCCAAACTCAATACAAAGGCATCAAACTTTTGGTACCATATCCTAGGAGATTGTTTCAAACCATACAAACCTTTTCAACTTGCAAACCAATTTTTCTTTACTTTTACAATATAGTGCTCAGTCTGTGACATATAAATCTCCTCCTCCAAGTCACCATGAATGAAAATTGTCTTCACATCCATCTGTTCAACTTTTAAATCGTATGTAACAACAAGTGATAATAAAAATCTAATGGATGTCAGCTTTGCAATAGGAGGGAAAATCTCACCATAATCAATTCCCTCAACCTGGGAATAACCCATCGCGACCAACCTTACCTTATACTTCTCATCACTGCCATCTGAACCAAATTTCTTCTTGAACACCCATTTGCATCCAATGATTTTACATCCATCAGGCAAGGGCGCCAGATCCCAAGTATTATTTTTCTTCAATGCAACCATCTCTTCTTCCATGGCCTATTTCCAGGAGTTTGTATCACTCATACTCATAGCCTCCCTTACGGTCCTAGGCTCATCAGTGTTAGAAATCAAAGTAAAAATACAATTAGAATCATGTAATGAATATCCAAACGTATCAGGTTGCCGCCTAAGTGGACCTCCTCAAAAGATGAGGTTGAGGTTCTTCTTTGTCTGAACTTTCAGAGCTACTAGAGCTCTCCTCATCATCAAGTCTAGCAGGTGTTTTTGGTTCAACTTTCTCAGGGGTAGAAGGAAGCTGAACCACATCCTCTTTCTTCTCTTCTTTTTTTGGCTGCTAAACAATGAAAGGAGGATTGAGTTCTTTGAACATCACACTTCTATTGTACAGAACCCTTTCGACCACTGGATCCCAAAGCTTGTACCCTTTCACTCCGACACCATAACCGATGAAGATACACTTCACTGCCTTGTTCTCCAACTTAGACCTCTTCTCCCTAGGCACATGTGCATATGCCTTGCAACCAAATGCTCGAAGATGTCTCGATGAGGGATTTTTACCTAACCACACCTCCATAGGTGTCTTCTCAACAAGCATTGAAGTAGGGGACCTGTTAACTAGGTAGCAAGCCGTAGCAATAGCTTTGGCCCAAAAAATTTGTTCAAGGCCAACTCCACTAAGCATACTCCTAGCCCTCTCCATCAACGTCCTGTTCATCCTCTCTGCAACTCCATTCTGCTGAGGGGTATACAGAGTTGTCTTATGCCTCTCAATCCCATGTTCTTTTATAAAACTTGTTGAAATCTGCTGAGCAAAACTCATTGCCATTGTCAATCCTCAAACACTTAATCTTTTTATCCATCTGATTCTCTACAAGAGCCTTAAACTCTTTGAATCGACTAAAGACTTTAGATTTGCTTCTAAAGAAATAAACCCATGTCCTTCTACTGTAATTATCTAACAAATATACAAAGTAAATAGATTTTGAAATCAAAAGGACTTTCACAAGACCAAAAACATCAGAATGTATCAAGTCCAACACCTTAGAAGATTTATGACAAATGGAATAAAACTGAACACGGTTTTATTTTCCATTTATGCAATGTTCGCAAAAATTGAACTCAAGATTACAATCATTCATCCCCTCAACAAGGTTTTTATTCTTCAGGGCTCTAAGACCCTTCTCACCTATGTGACCAAGACTTTGGTGCCATAACATAGTTTTCTCAGTTGGAAGTTTCATCTCAATAGAATGAGCACCCTTAGGTACCCAGAAAGAACGACCATCAGAAGTAGATACAACAGTCCTTTTCACTATTGGTTGCAATGGTAAGAATGAAGAATTTAAAGTTCTCTTCTTCGAAACTGAAGAACTATTGCATTGAACAATGCATGCATCAAGCTTGAACAGAGTGCCAATCCAAACACCCTTAGCTAGCACCATAGCTCCTCTAGTCATCTTGCATCCTCCATTCGAGAAAACAACCTGCACACCCACATCATTCAATAGATAACAGGTTCCGTGCCAAACCAAGGATATGCAGAACACCATTGATCCCCTTCACTTGTCCAGCAGGGAATCGAATCAAGACTCTTCCATGGCCAACAATCTTCAGATGAGAGTCATCACCCAGATACACCTTCCCACTGCCATATTCTTCATACTTCATGAACCAACCCTGATGTGAGATCATGTGACAAGATGCACTAGAGTCTACCAGCCACACATCCTCAAATGCATGTGTTGCCAAGGCAGCGACAAATGCTTGTCCATCATCTTGAGAGGATTTGTCATAATCTGAATCATAGTTCTTTTTCTTTTTCTTCTTCTCCTCCTTGCAACTTATAGATAACAGGTTCCATGCCAAACCAAGGATATGTAGAACACCTTTGATCCCCTTCACTCGTCCATTAGGGAATTGAATCAAGACTCTTCCATGGCCAACAATCTTTAGATGAGAGTCATCACCCAAATACACCTTCCCACTGTCATATTCTTCATACTTCATGAACCAACCTTGATGTGAGGTCATGTGAAAATATGCACTAGAGTCTATTAGCCACACATCCTCAGATGCATGTGTTGCCAAGGCAGCGACAAATGCTTGTCCATCATCTTGAGAGGATTTGTCAGAATCTGAATGATAGTTCTTTTTCTTTTTCTTCTTCTCCTCCTTGCACTCCTTGCGGAAGTGACCAAGGTTACCGCAATTCCAACACAATGCCTTGGACTTTCCAGGAGACTTAGATCTCCCATGGGATTTGGATTTTGACTTCTCTTGCTTCTTGTTAGGTTTTTCCCTTTCTCTTTAGATCTACCACGAACTGCGAGAGCCTCCTTAGCCATTTCAGAAGATTTTCTCTGCCTCTCTTCAAATAGTAACTATGCAACAACTTCATCCATCTTGAAGGTGGTAGTGGTACTCCCAATGGCCATAACAAGGTGGTCCCATGAATCTGACAAAGAACACAACAAAGTCATACACCGATCCTCCTCCTCCATTTTCACACTAATGGAGCTCAACTGAGCAACAAGCATGTTAAAACTATTCATGTGATCTGCGATAGATCCTCCATCTTCTATCCTTAGAGGGTCCAACTTATTCTTCAAGAACAACTTATTTGCCAGGGATTTAGCCTGATAAATCTGACCAAGTTTCTTCCACAGATCTGTAGTTGTAGCCTCTTCATGGACATTCAGTAACACGAAGTCAACCATACAGAGTCTCACAAGACCCTTAGCCTTCCAATCCGTCATATCCCAATCTTCTTGTTTGACGCCTGATGGCATCTTTCTAGATATAACAATTCACATTTCTTTATCAACCAACATGTCTTTCATCTTGATTTTCCACAACTCAAAGTTGCCTCCATTAAACTTTTCCATCTCTATCCTCCCAGATGTGCTTGCCATCTCTTTCCTGCAACAAAGATTTCAAAATCCTTTGCACAAGCTCCTAGTCAAATGAAGATCAGTTAAAAAACCCTCTAACCAACAACTAAAACCAAAGTTGATTAGGCTCTGATACCAGTTGAAAGGAAGCAATGTACACAGAATACGCTTCCTACATCGATCTAGATAGGAGAGTTGCACAAATTTTTAGCTTTAAACATCTATAGTAATGAGATACATAATACAAAGAAGATCAAATAACATCACATGCAAATACAAAAGCTCACAACACAAGATATACATGGGGAAAACCCCTTTAGGTGAAAAACCCCACACTCCAAAGCACAACCCAATGTATTAATCTGTAAACAATGAAGGTTAGAATACACTTCCAGAGCCAAGCTCTTACAGGAGTTCACCACTGTTGATATTTTGGAGTGATTTCGGCAGCATAACAATACCTGCAAATGAACCATACAAACTACTTCAACAAGCACCTTATTTATAGATAATATCAAGCATGAAGGAAGTTTCTAGAGGAAGATACAAGAGGTGGGCATCCAAATCCACATGACACACATTCCAACACCTATTTTGTAGTGAATGACACTTGTGCAATATTCCCTTACACCTCTTACAACCCTCCAAACTTAGGCGCCCCAAATTTACTTGAAATAGGTATGACAGATGCTCTTACATCGTCATAAAATCTGTCATATATGACAACATTTACAGTTGTAAGAGAATCTGTCATAACTGACTATTAATAAACGATTCTCTTACAACTTGTCATAGTCAAACTTGGGTGCCTAAATATGCTTTATTCAAACATGCAAAGATGCTTTATGTCGCATTTCATACCTGTCATAAGAATCTTCTATTTTCAACTCTTACATGTCATAGATTTCGTCATATGTCATAACCTCTCACACATTGCTCAAGATGCTGACACATGGAAAATTAATGCCACCTCAAATGGAACGCCTATATTCTCTCATGATGACATGTCCATCCTAGTCACCTTCCTCATGGGATGACAACTCATTATGCCACCTCACATAAAATGACAAAATAGAATGTGCATAAATAATTACAATATAGTCAAATAATAAATAAACAATTAAATACCAATGCTAGGAATTTGCAAATGTTGAGACACCCTAATTCCCAACTTAAATGCTCCATAGGGTTTGAATCACCACCAATGTTCAAATGATATAAGTTAAGATGTACATGAAGATTTAGAGGGATAAAAAGTTAATGTCTCATTGTTGCCACATCCCTAGTTGCATGAAATGAATTTTTATTACTATCTTCTTACTTGTTAGTTTCACAACCCACATCTATTGGTATATCTTGCAGGGGGTAGGGTATGCATGCCTCATATTAGAAGCACAGTTAGGTGCCTCCTGCATATTGGGAGCAGGGCTTAAATTTGATAGTCGACCTTGTCTGTCAAGCAATTTTTTTATGATAGTTATCTATTCAATGTTGCCTTTAAAATACTATGACCTATCTTAGTATAAGTAGATTATATAAAAATCATATATATATATATATATATATATATATATATATATATATATATATATATATATATATATATATATATATATATATATATATATATAATCCTATGTAAATTTTGATAGTTTGTAAACCTTTCCTTTCATATGATACAGTCTTTTTAAAATTTTGATTGTATTTTACAGCAAAAATGGCTAAATACAGCTATACAACTGTCAAATTTAAGCCCTGATTGGGAGTATGAGGTAGTTTCATATTCGCCCAACATCGTAGACTATAAAAGAATCCATTTCCATTTCCATTTCCATTTGAACTGCTTACACTTCACTATATAGGGAAAACACTTCTCCTCAATACTGTAAAAAAAACATACATATATTTTCCTTCTATAAAATAGAGAATTATAATGGCCTATCATCCAAATAATTTTTTTGAAGGCATCCTTTTATATAAAAGAGTCGTTAGGCCCTATTAAATACGAAAACCCAAATGGCTTTTCGAGTTTCAGCACAACTTAAAATCTACTTAAGACAAAGTTAGAAAAATCACAAGACAAACTTAGAAAAAACAGAGAGTGCCGTTCAACGTTCAGTATTTCAAAAGAAAAATCCAGAAGGCCAAAAGCCCAAGCCCCGTGCTTTTTGAAAATTTCCGTTACCGTCAGTCAACCTTCGGAAAATAGAGTAACGGCCGTTAGGCCGCTTCATTTTCGAAATCTGAGTCGGATTCGAAAGCGACATTTAAAGACACCCTATATCCTAACGCTCGCGAATTCCCGTCATTTGACAGATTTTGGGACTTCTTTTTTACGTATGCTTTTGCAGGGTAGGAAAAACTCCCGGATGTCGTAAACGGCTCCGTGGATCTTCTCTTTTGCTTCCGAGATTATGGTGCGACATACTATTGCGAGTTCTGCACAACTACAAAGTTTTCTCGCACTGTGACGCAGCCCAGGGATTCGAAACTTTAACCTTCTTGTGGATTAGGGTTTGCCTTTTCAGAGGCTATGTTGGCTTTCAGCTGCGCGGCACGAAGTCAGGAGTGTTGTACAAGGGGTTTTAGGTGTAAATACGAAATTTGTAGGGTGGTCAGATCATTTTTCAATTTCCAGTTCGGGAATTAGGGTTATTTCTTCACTTACATGGCGACGAGCAGGGGTTTTAGATAATAATGTTTCTGTTTTAAAGGTCCGAGCAGATTTATTTGGACATATGGAGGCGAGAAAGATGGCGGCGAGTCCTCGGCCCTGTAGTGGCCGGCGGGTTGTGGCCGGAAAACGGCAGCGTATAGGCGACACTACCAACTGCGTGCGGAAGCTTCAGAGACGGGAGATCGGAACCAGCGGGAATAGGGCCTTCAATATCTCCAATGCGCAAGAGAAGTTTCGAAATTTTCAGTTGCAGGTTAGGGTTTATTTATTCTCTGTGTGGTTTCAATTTTTGACCTAGGGTTTGGTTCTTTTTGTGCCTCTTTTTAACCTTCTTTTGCTTGTGCTTGGAGTAGAGAAAATTACATTGTTGTCAGCAAATCGTGGTTACGTATATTTTACTGTTTTTGTTTTATTTTCGGGTGTCGAATGTGAAATATTTAACCAACGCCGATTCTTCCCAATTGAGAGTATTTTTTTGAAGAACTTTGCGGTCTTTGTGTAAGTTTCAATAGCCATGCGTTTTCATGCATGAAACTACGAATTGACCGAAACTTTTTGTTTTGAAAATTTGAATTAGTTATAAGAATAAAATAGAACATTTTTTCAAATCGAAAGTTTTTGAATTTTATAGTCACAGTTTATCGTTTAATTATTCACAAGGCCTTCGCTTATTTGGTTTTACTGTAATTATGTAGCAGGGAGACTAAATTTCTGTTGTGAGCACTGTGATTTCATCCTTAACAATAAACATTCAAATATTTTATTTTGTTAAAGGTACCTAATGTGTAACCTAAGGAGACTCTAGTATGTAAAAAAATGTTAAACTAAGATATGACGTGGTTACAGATATTGTAAGTGTATTGCGTTACAGGGTTCCCAAAAAATCTAAAACTACAGGCATACTGATCCGACCTGGTTACGCAGGGCCTTATACATATACAGCAGCCTGCTAGGATTTGTATCCCAACTGTATCAGTATCCTGTAATTTTGTCTCAAATTGCTGGAAAATTTCAACAGTCTCACTATTGGTTGAGCATTAGATGTTTGAAAAAGAGATGTATGATTCTATTATTTCTACACTTATCTGCTGAGAATGAACAGTTCTGGTGTATAAGTTTGTGGTTTCTTGTCTATGCACCTTTTTTGCTATGTAGGCCTTCTAGATATCATTGCATTATCTCTGGTAAAATGCTTAAGCGTGCCATTATCAGCAATACTTCTTTGATTTGCCCTTTTCTTTGTTTTTCATATTCCAAAGAATTATATTATTATAGCATTTGACTTCATTTGATCATTTATTGACTGCTTGAGAGTTATACACTTCTGATCAATTCTGAAATTTTAACCTCATGTTGGAAACCATTATTGGAATAATAATTTTCTTTCCATATTCAATTGAGTTTATTGGGAGATTTGTCATCTTTTTTCTTCTAGATAGCATCTGACTTAAGAGCTATTAAATATGTGTTGCATAACTAGCACATATGTTGGCTGCGTGGATTGTTTCCCAAGAGCTGTATTTGGACACTTCTGCATTGCTTTCCAAGTTTCCAGAGATCACAATTTTTCTTTTGAGATAGTCAATCTGAGTTTGTTTCCACAATTTTGCACTTCTTCAAGATCACAGTGCTGAAACTCGGACTCAGGGAGGCAAACTGTTTTGTGACTTGGAGTTGGACTAGGTGGAAAAACTTGGCAATTAAAAAAAATTGAAAAATATTTTTAATGTGTTTTTTTTTAAAAAAATTTCAAGCTGATTTTATGTTTTTTCCACTCAGTCGAGGCTTATAGTGGGGACTCGGGAGTCGCAGTTGTTAGACTCAGCCGAGTCTGCAAGTCGAGGCTGCAGACTTGCCAAGCCTGACTTGGACTCAGCTCCACCAGTCTTTGCCAAGACTCACCGAGTCTCAAAACTATATTCAAGACCTTTATGTTGCTATTCAAGATTGTCTGGTGTATTTCTAATCTGTTCAAGTATTAGTGTTCTTCTCAATATGTTTCTCAATGTGCATATGTGACTTTTTTGTTTGCCGTTTCTTTTTCTGCAGCACTATGTAGTTACATGAGCTGAAATTCTTGGTGGAGATTCCTTGGATAAGTAGAACTAATCATTAATCCATTGGAAATTTGTAAGATACTAAACTAACAATTACTCTAATTTGCAGGAAGAGTTTGATACTTATGATCCCAAGGCACATTGGTTTTTGAAGCTGCAGTTTCTAAAGAAGAGATCCAAAATCATAGAAATTGTTGCAGCACGGGATATTGTATTTGCTTTGGCGCAATCTGGTGTTTGTGCAGCATTTAGCAGAGGTGAGTAGAGAATTTACCATGCTAGCAATTGTATCTTTGGAAGTCTCTGTGATTGTTTTGCTTTGGTATCTAACACAATGGTTTGTGTTGGCAGAGGCAAACAAAAAAATATGCTTCCTGAACATAAGCCCAGATGAAGTGATTCGCAGCCTCTTTTATAATAAGAACAATGATTCGCTCATCACAGTTTCTGTATATGCTTCAGATAACTTCAGTTCACTTAAATGCAGAACGACACCTATCGAGTATGTTTTGCTCTAAGCTTTGAGCTCCAAGTTTCTGATGAAACATCAAATATATCTATCCTTAATTACATTCAACTGCATCTTATAAATTGGTAGTCTGAATAATGACAGATTCAATATTAATAAAAACATTAAAAATTGGCAGATATATTCGGAGGGGTCAACCGGATGCAGGATTTGCTTTGTTTGAGTCCGAGTCATTGAAGTGGCCTGGATTTGTAGAGTTTGATGATGTCAATGGAAAGGTCCTTACCTATTCTGCTCAGGATGGGTAAGCTTGTGATTAAAATTGAATCATGTAATGGTTTTAATTTGAATTTCTTTGGTCTAAACTCTGTGGCTGTTGTTTCTATGATTAACAGAATCTATAAGGTGTTTGATTTAAAGAACTATACGATGTTGTATTCAATATCAGATGAACATGTCCAAGAGATAAAGATAAGGTGAGAATTGTTTCTCCCTTCTAATTTGGTCAACATAGCTCAAGTTCTTTTGAAACCATTATTCTCAGGGTTGGAAATCATTGCATGGTGGTAGTGGATAACTTAACTACTACCTTTCCATTATTTGAGTTTCATGCATTCTTCTGATCTTTTTTTCTTTTCTGAACAGTCCAGGGATTATGTTACTGATATTCGACAGGGCTACTGGGCATGTTCCTCTTAAAATCTTGTCTATAGAGGATGGCACTGTTTTAAAAGCATTCAATCACCTGTTACATCGCAATAAAAAAGTTGATTTCATTGAGCAGTTCAATGAGAAGCTTCTAGTAAAGCAAGAAAATGAGAACCTCCAAATACTTGATGTGAGTGTTTTAAGTGGTGATGATCTGCTCTGGGCCAAGTTTGTTATTTTTAGCTCACTCTTGTAGACATATTGTCTGTTCTCCCCATTTATTGCAAATTTTCCTGTAAATAAGTTATTGATGGTGGTAATAACTATGGCAGGTGAGAAATGCACAATTGACTGAAGTAAGCAGAACAGAGTTTATGACACCATCGGCTTTCATTTTTCTTTATGAGAATCAGTTATTCTTGACATTCCGCAATCGTACAGTTGCTGTATGGAATTTTCGAGGAGAGCTGGTTACATCATTTGAAGACCATTTGTTGTGGCATCCAGATTGTAACACAAATAACATATATATTACTAGTGATCAAGATTTGATTATTTCTTACTGCAAGGCACATCCTCATTCTTCAGATGAAGAAGAAAATGGTAAGAAATTTTGTTTTGGGAAGAGGTCTGACAGAACTTTGTTGTCTAAAATTTTTAAATTTTCAGATTTTTGCTAGTAAAAGTTTATGAAGTTGAGGTTTGGTCTGCATACTTAGATTTTTTTTTCATTCAATGATTGAGTTGTATTTGGTGCATTTGCAGTTGGTTCCATAAATATAAGCAACATACTAACTGGGAAGTGCCTCGCAAAGATTCGTGCCAATGATCCAAATGTTCAAATTAGTCCCAGAAATCGTCCAAATGCATCTGCAATCAGAAGTACAGTACATGAAGCTCTCGAAGACATCACTGCTCTTTTCTATGATGAGGAGCGGAATGAAATATATACAGGAAATAGGCATGGTTTGGTTCATGTATGGTCAAATTGAGGTACCTCCGAAGTGTGCAAATTGTTCAAGGAAATGCATGCTTGATTGTTTAAGGATCTGTGGTTGTAAGTTGATAGCAGCAATACTAGCTGTTCGACGTAATCCAAATTATGCTGCATGCTTACATCTATTATATAACGGAGTCCCTGAACGTCAAGCATAGATTACATAGAATAGGGCATATAGACTATGGAAGTTCGATTTTTTCAGAACTCGTAATGATGGTGAATGTCTTTTGTAGAAGAATTTGTTCCTGTATATCTGTATCTTGAAGTACAACTTGCAGTTTCTACTGTGTAATTGTTCTTAAGGTAATTTTACCCATGTTTTATTATTGTTGTCCTCATGTAATGCTCAATTTTTGTTGGCTATGTATTTATAGCGTTTCAATTTGCGTGCAACCTCATGGTTTTGATTGAGGTTGTGTGCATTTTGACTTGGTGTGGTAACTAAAATTTTGAAGCTCTCTTTAATTAAAATCGTGCATTTGAAGAATTCTTGTGGTTACTTTCATTTCTGATCGAGCTCTTCACGTAATAACTATAATGGTAAAATATAACAATTAAAAGTACAAAATACTTGCTATGGGCAAAGAATCGTTGCCTTTTATTAATTAGCTTGATAAGGTGCAGAATCCTTATCTCTTCGGATACCTGCCCTTTTATCTATTTTCAAAATTTGTTCTAAGAATTCTTCTCAAAGATGAAAACCAACACAAGTTGCCGTTGAAATTCCAATATATATATTAATTATTGGAGGTTCTATCTTTTTCACTGTTTAGAGGTTTTATCTTAAAGATACGTATACTTATTGTCTATCAACGAAGGAACTTCTCTTGGCCAACAACGGTTTCTCCTTTTCCTTAGGTGTGTTAACTCTTATTAGCGAGATTTATTAATTTACATTATTTATTTGAACTTTTGGTATCACTAGATGGTGTCAAAGTTGGTCTGATTGTAATGGAAATAATTACATATATATGATCTTTTCTCCCATGTATTGTGCTTGTTTTGATTAGTGTGAAATTTGGATCATGGTCTCCCTCTATCATTCTTTCCTAAAAACATTCATTCCTAAAAATTCGTCTCCCTCATCAATCTTTCCTAAAAATTTGTCTTGATGTCTAGATCTCACTCACCTTGGACTAGATTCATCGGTGTGGAATTTATGTAGGTCATTTTTGTGGTCGTGGATTTGAACCTTGAACTTCTAAATTTAAATTTTAAATTTAAACTATGTTGATTTATTCACTAGTTGTTGTGGCCACATGTTTTTGTGGATTTGAGTGATATGTTGTATTTAAGAAGATTCATTGTTCATTTAGAAATCAAGGAATCATATAAGAGCATGTTGCAAGTATGTGCTATCGGTGTTGTCATTGATGTCAACAAGCTTGTGTTGTCATTGGTGTCAATTGTGTCTATTGATGAGGTGGTTGTTTGATTGAGTTGCTTTGTTGTAGATGATTTGGCTGCCTTGAAGAAGTGTTGAAGAAGTGAAGAATATGGTTCTGTTGGTTGGTTTTCAAGTGCTTTTGAGAAAATTTGATAAATAAAGGAAACAGTGTGTTGAATAGACTATCTGGGTTCATAGAGTAGTGTTCTGGTTCTGCTTCACATTTTTTCTTTGTTGAAGATCTGTCCTTGCGATTTGGATATGTTGTTGAGAGATGTTATATTCCAAGTTTCGTGCTCCGGTTCGTTGTAAAGAGAAAGTTGTGTTCACCAGTATGAAGACTACGTTTTTGAGTGTTGCAAAGGGGTCTGGGAGAACCGTTTTGCTCCACATTTCTTCGCAAAGTGGATTTTGGTCTTGCGGTTTTGGACGTGTACTTATAAGGTTCCTATCTTTTTCTGGTTGAGGTTGTTCATGATTTGGTGCTCCGGAAGAGGACTTATTGAGTTGTAGTGTATGGCAGAGATATTTGAGTTTGCTGGATAAACATGATAAGGTTGTGCGGTAGGTGAAAGTTGTTGCGAAGGAATTTGTTGGATTTCAGGGAGTTTTAGGATGATTGTGGAATACTCTAGATTGTGTTGAAGCCTTGCATGTGATCTGGAAGTCGTCTTTGGGTTTGAGGAAGCGTGCACTTAAAAGTTCATTGTGTTAACATAGGTTTGGCCGACCTTGGGTGTTTACACTAATTGAGGAGCTGCTTTGGTGATTGTGAAAGTGTGGTGTAGCGTGCTTGGATGAATTTAGGTCCAAGCTAAGGTGTGTTGTGGTTTGAGTTCATTCTTTTTCATTGCAGAAATGGTTAGGTCCAGATCTAATTTGAATCTTTTAGGTTAAAGTGTTTTGCCGACTTTGAAGAATGTTCTCAAGATTGAAGATAGTATAAATAAGTGTCAAGAGGTTGTGATTGAGAGCGAGTGCGATGGATATGATGTGAGTAATAAAGTGGTTGAGTGAGTGGAGCAGTAAAGGATTTCATGTGTTAGATTATTGGATGCAGTGAGCAGAAGGTGTCTACTATCTTTCATTGGTTCTGCGGAGGTGATATTGATGTTGCGGTGAATATTGAGCTTCATTGGAACTGTACTCCATGCATGTGTTAGATGCAACTATAACAGTTCAATTATGGCAGTGAGCCACCTTCTCTATCTCTTTCTTTCAGGACAGTGAGTCCTTTGGTAGTGAGCCACATGCAGTGAGCATTCTTGGATAATGAGTCCACTAATTGTATCAACCTTAACCGGTTGTCTTATTGATATATATTGTGAGCTAATCCTCACCTTAGTTTTTCCCGTATTAGGTTTTTCACGTAAAATCTGGTGCTGTCTTGTGTATGTTGTTATGATTCAGTTTCTGTTGTTTACATTTTATGTTTAATTATTATAACAAGCTTAAAGATTAATTGGATTAAGGTGGATCTAAATGTGTATAAGGGTTTTGAAGATTTAAGTTACAATTGATTCACCCCCCCTCTCAGTTGTCTTGTGTATTCAACAATTGGTATCAGAGTAAGGTTCCTTGGAAAAGAGCTTAATCGCTTGAGGTAGATCCAGAATGGCGCATAAGAAGGATGTTCCCCTGTTTGATGGATCTGACTATGCCTTCTGGAAAATAAGGATGGAAGGTTATTTGATTTCTCTTGGATATTGTCATGTCCCCATTTCTAGAGTGATCACATGTGGAGAGGATGATTAGCCTATTCACCATTCCCGTAGGCCAATGCTAGTGGTAAGGGAATGATTTTGGTTTGAGCTTGGTTTTAGAGGATGGAAAACTATAATGTTGGCTCAAAAGGTGATTTTATTTGGATTTTGGCTAAGTGTTATTTGGTGATATTTTTCATATAGCCAAAATATTATGATTTTCTAGCCAAGGATGGGAAAAATAAATGTTGGAGATAGAAAAGGTGAAAAGATGGAAAATGCTATCTTTAATTGTATTTTCATTTATTTATTATTTTATATTTTTCCCAACGCCAAAACAAAGGAGAAAAAATAAAAATAATAATTTTTATGAGATGAGACCCAAATTGACACCCAAGAGGAGGTAATAAAAAAATATATTATTTTATTATGAGGAAAATCGGTGCTCAACAAGGAGAATTTTTTTTTTTAATAAAAATTGTTTTATTGGTCCAAGGAGAAATCGACGCTTGAAGGGAAGAGGAGAAAATTTAATAAAATAATATATTTTTTCAATATTGGCGTCTAAGGAGATATATGGAAAAACAATAAAATATTATTATTTTATTATTTTAAATGTTGGTGGTTTCATAAGTGCAATTTATTTAAAATTGTCAAGTTGAAAGTTGCAAGTGATTGGTGGAATTGAAATTTCATATTTTTTGTCCAATTTGAACGCCTAGGGTGAGAGGAGCATAAATAGAGGTATTTGACTTCATTTTGTAACTATTGATCTTTTGGTAAACTTTGCATTTGATGTGTTCTCTTGGCTGAAATTGCATTTTTAGTGGTATCAAGGAGATGATCCCTTAATTTTTAGTGGTTTGGAGATGATCCCATTCCACATTGTGAGGTGAATTCGTGTGGAGTTCATCATGGAGTTTAATTTGCAAGTTTTTATGGAGTTTGATATGCAAATTTGGTTTGTTTTTGGAGCTATGTTTATCTACTATTAATATTAGAGGCATTTGATGGAAGTTGATTGTCATTGATGTCAAAAAGGTGTTGTGTTAATGATACAGGTACATCATATGGTAGGAAGTTTCAGGTGTTCAGACAATGTGACATGTGATGATATCATCATATATTCTCTTTATGATTATTGTTGATAATAACAGAGGTAATCTGAAAATAAGTTTTGTGTGTGCTACTCATTTGAAGATGGAACTAATATTCTTGAATTGGTTTAGTTCATTGATAAGGTGCAAGTGAAGCATAAAGAAAGATCCCTAATGTTTTCTGGATAGACAGGGTATGAGAAATCATGAAAGGATAGACACAAAGGTTGTTGAGTAACTTGCATTAAGTTCAACATATGGAGAAGTTCATGTGTTCATACTTCTTGCATGAAAATTTTGAGTTGATTATGCATCAGTGTGTTCATATAATTATCTTTTCCTTTCTTGAATACTCTAGGTTCATAATGCATAAGTCTCATGTTGTTATGGTTTTGAGTTGATCATCAATCAGATGCAGATATGGTGCAGATATTATTGACTTGCAAGTATGGACATCTATGCTATCTATATTGAATTCATGATGTTGGAAAAGCAAGTATGGACATCTATGATATCTATATTGAATTCATGATGTTGCAAAAGTTCATCTTCATAAGTTTAGAATTAAGTTGCTATGATGTCTTGGGAGGTTGTCTTACGTTCATCAAAGGTTTGTATTTAATTATAGGGAGCTTGAATTCGGAGGGGAGCACAAATATTTATTCGAAGACCCATATTTAATATTATAAGGAGAAATTATTTTCCAAAGAGGAGTTTGCCATCAAATGTCTTTGAAATTTAATACATATTTAAAAAGGGGGAGCAAGTAATTTGAGAAAAGCATTAATTTGTTTTATCAAATAGTAAATTCTATAAATATCTTTTCAAAAATAATAAAAAAAAGAAAAGCCATTGAAAAATTTGTTAAAATGTCATATATTACATAAGATTCGACCCCTCTCTAATGTGCTTCGTGCCTTTCTCAAAATGGCAGCCCATTCCTTATGAATTTTATTGGAAACTTTTTTGTTGACATAAGTAAAAGCCTTTTTATAAGGAGTTTTTTTTTTTTTTAAAAAGGCAATAAAAAAATTGATTTGTTTCCATTTGAAGAGACCTTGAAGATAGAAGTTTTTTATTGAAGATAATGTCTTTTTGAGAAATGAATTTCAAATGGAGGAAATTTTTATTGGGCAGATTATTTTTTTTGAAGTTTTTTACAGAGAATGAATTCTTGAAGAATATCAAAGTTTTTCAGATTGAAAGAAATTTGATGCAGAGATGGAAGATGAAGTTGCTCAAATATTTTATTTTATTTACAGGACATTGAAAGGTTTGATGAAGATATTATTGAAGATTTTATTTGAGAAGATTGATTTATTTTTGAAGATTCATTTTGCACAAAAGATGAACAATTTTTGTTTTCTTGAAGGAGTTCACAGAATATGAAGAGATGGAAGAAACTTGTTTGGATTTGGATTTCTTGAAGATGATTTGAAGAACAGAGAGAATATGAAGTGTTTCTTGGAGATTTTTTTTTAAAAGATGAATTGATTGTTTTTGTTTGCATTTAGATATTATGTTTTTGCAGGAATATGAAGCATCATTGAAGAGATGAAGGATCATGTTGAAAAGTTTTATAAAAATGTGAAAAGATTTCTACTAATTTTTTCAGAGAAAATAAAAATGGAAAATGGAAAGATTTTTTAAAGATCATTTTTTGTAAAAGAAATTGATTTTATTTTGCAAAGCAAGAGGAAGATATTGTGTGAGATGCAAACAGATATTATTTTTTTGGAGAAGAATTTGAAGAGGTTATTGAAAAATTGAATAGACACAGAAGAATATGAAAAGATTTTTCTTTGTAGGTGTTTTTCAGGTGCATTGATGGTGTGAATTAAAAAGAGAGATGAAATATACAGAGTTGTGAAGTGTTGTTGAGTGTATCCGGATGTAAGATTAATTTTGAATAGAATGACCATTTGAAGACATATGTTTTGTATTGAATGGAAACAGAGTATCCCTCTGATTTGTTTATTACATCTGTTGGTGATTTGGTTTGCCAGTGAGGCACAGAATGCCAGTGAGGCCTTGTATTAGCCAGTGAGGTTTGTTGGTCAGTGAGACCTATTTGTTTACCAGTGAGGTATATCAGTGTTGGAAGTGGGTGCTTCTGTTTGGTATTGGAGTTGGTGCTCCTAGATACATATTGTAGCCAGTGAGGCATGTTTTCCAGTTAAGCCAGTGAGGTAGTTTTGAGTGGTTTTTCTACCCTCCAGTAATTCTTGTGTTAATGATATGCTTCTATGTGTGTTCTTGCTTCTATGTTAAGATTTATCTCTATGTGGTCCTGCTCATAATTTTCATTATCAAACTTATACATATATGTGTAATAGTTCATTGATGATTTTCTCTTTCTGAGTCTTGTAAATTAAAAGTTATAATAAGTTGCAAAAATCTACACAACACTAATTCACCCCCCCCTCTCAGTGTTGTCCGGACTCCTACAACATTTTCATTGGATCGCTTGGCAAAGAGAGGGATTGTTGGTCATTTTCGGTCATCTTCACATTCAGATTTTTGTAACAACAATGGACAACATGGTATAATTGGCAGGTTTGAGTGTTAATTGGCATTGTTTGAAGGGTTTCATCATGAAGAAAGCATCTAAACCCTAATCGCCCTCTTCTTAGAGCTTAGCGCTAGCATTTGGAGCTTGATTTTGGCATTGTCTGACACTTTTTTGCAAATCTGGGTTATGATCAGACATATCAGTAGGATTATCAGTGATATCAGTCCATTATTGTGCTACTACAAGAGCTATAACAACATTTCATCATCAGCTATATCATTATAC
Organism: Cunninghamia lanceolata; assembly: GCA_027924645.1. Taxonomy (NCBI): domain Eukaryota; kingdom Viridiplantae; phylum Streptophyta; class Pinopsida; order Cupressales; family Cupressaceae; genus Cunninghamia; species Cunninghamia lanceolata. The sequence continues at coordinate 337,500 of BSBN01000834.1, forward strand.
TTTGCCTTGGCATCATTGCATATCTATTGGCTAGGGTTTTTGTTTGAAGTCTGATTTGGAAATCAGTCAAGTCTAATGTAAAGGACAACCAATGATATTTGTAATTAGCTCTTGAAAGGAATAAAGAAGTGAAGTCTTTTTTTCGGATATGCCATTCTTATGTTTTGATTGATAAGATTTGCTTATAACGTGACCATTTGATATTTGAAACTTTCCATGTTCATGGTGTTTTAAGTTGATTAGAGAAAATGGGTATTGAAAATATTGAATAGATTGCAAGAAAAGTAAAGCAAAAATTTAGGACAGTGAAAGGAAAAATTAGAAAAAAATTTAAGTAGATAGATAGGGTTCTTACAAATATGACATTTGGAAGTCTGCAATGAATGCATATACAATACCTAAGAATGGTCCGAGCACTACAGATGAGGTCAAAGCCTATGAAATCGATGGTAAAGCAAGGTATGCTCTTTTAAGTAGTCTCTCTAATTTTGAATTGGTGAAAGTCATGGATTTGAAAACCGCTAATGAAATCTCAAAAAAGCTAGAGTATTCATGAAGGAGATGATAAGTTCAAGCAAGCTAAAATGCAGAATTTGAAACCATGCGAATGTCTGAAGATGAAAATATTACAAGTTACTTATAGAGGGTGGATGAAGTTGTCAATGGCATCAAAGGTCTTGGTGGAAAGATGGATGAACAAGAAGTGATATTGAAGGTACTCAGAACTCTTCATAAAGCTTACATTCATAAGGTTTCTGCTATTGAAGAATTACAAAATTTGAAACAATTTACCAAAGATTAGTTGCTTGGCACCTTAATTGCTTTTGAAATAAGAGAATTTGGTACAAGTAGTGCAAACACTGAGACTGCCTTCAAGGCTAGCAAATCTGAGAAGATTGTGGAATCAGATCAGGAGGATTCAGATGATTTGGAAGCCAATTTTGCAAGAAGAATGAAATTGGGTACTGATAAGTATAGTGGTAAGTTATTTTTCAAGTGTTTTAGTTGTGGCAAGATAGGTCATTATGCGTCAAGATGTCTAATTTTTTTTTTTGACGAGCAAGAATAGGGAAAACAAAAGTAGAGTGCCTAAGAAAAGCTACTATGTCAGAGAAGATGCAAGTATAATAGACATTAGATTTCCACAGTCCATTATAATGTAAATTGGATGCTTCTGGATTAAACTGTCACAGTTTAATCCAGAAGCATCCAATTTACAAGATGCAAGTATATTTGATGATGAATCTGATTATGAGAACAATGAGGATAATGAATGTTTATTCATAGCTATAAGAGATGATATTGTTTCTACTAACTCTAGGAAATGTGTGAAGAAAAAGGCTCCGGAGGTAAGTCTTAATGCTGAAAGGATTGTGATATCTGCTTTCCATACTACATAGGAAAAGAACCTTTGGGTCATTGACAGTGGATGCTCAAATCATATGACTGGTGATAAGAGTAAGTTTGTTAAACTTGAAAAATATGATGGAGGACTAGTTAGATTTGGTGATGATAATGCTTCTAAGATATGTGGAAGTGGCTCAATTAGTTTTGATGGCAAACACAATATTGATGATGTTCTTTATGTTAAGGGTTTAAAACTTAATCTTTTGAGTGTTGGACAAATGTGTAGCAAATGATACAATCTTGTGTTTCAAGATGATGGTTGTGAGATCAGAAGAGATTTCAGAATTGTGATCACTACTGGAAAGAGGACAGATGGAAATGTTTATCATCTCAAAGGTGGTGATGGTTATTGCTTCATGACTCAGATCAGTGAGAGTTGGCTATGGCATAGGAGATTGTGTCACATCAATTTTGATAGCCTGGTAATGACAAGTTCAGTTCAAGCTGTGAGAGATCTGCTAAAGATTACAAAGCCCATCAATGCTGTCTGTAAGGAATGTCAGATTGGAAAGCAAACAAGAAGAATCTTCAAAGTCAAGGACCAGTCTTCTACTGGACTATTGGAATTGGTGCATATAGATCTTTGTGGCCCTACCAAGGTAAGGAGTTTTCAAGGTGACAGGTATTTCATGCTATTGATTGATGATTATTCTAAGATGACATGGGTTACTTTTCTCAAAGAAAAATCTAAAGCCCTAGATAAGTTCAAAGCATTCAAAGTCATGGTTGAGAATGAAATGGATATGACAATTAAATGTTTGAGGTTTGACAGAGGTGGAGAGTTCACCTCCAATGAGTTTAACATGTTTTGTGAGAATCATGGGATAAAGAGGCAATTATCTGCCCCTCGAACTCCTCAGCAAAATGGAGTGCTTGAAAGAAAGAATAGGACTGTTCAAGAAGCTGCAAGGACAATGATAAAAGAAGCAAATCTATTAGAGGTCTATTGGAGAGAAGCAATTTATACTGTTGTCTACATACTGAACATAGTGCAGGTAAGATCAAATAGTACAAAGACACCTTATGAGCTGTGGTATGGAAATATTCCTATTGTTAAGTACTTCAAAGTGTTTGGAAGCGAATGTTATATCAGAAGGGATGAAGAAAATCTAGGAAAGTTTGATGCAAAGTCTGATGAAAGTATTTTCCTTGGGTATTCTACTAAAAGCAAAGCTTACCGGTGCTACAACAAGAGGTTATGAAGGATTGTTGAGAATGCAAATGTCAAAATTGATGAAGAGCTACAAAAGAATTCAGAAGTTGATGGTTATGAATTAGATGAGTCATCTTGTAGAGAAGAAGAAAATACTGATAAAAAGGAAGTACATACTGAAGAAGAAGCTCTTGAAAAGACTCCTAAAACTCTTAAGTATGTGTAGATGCATCATTCTGAAGATCAGATCATTAGTGATAAGGACAAAGGTGTGTTGACAAGAAGGAAAGCTGCTGAAGAACTAGTAAATCTGTGTTTACTCTCTAAAGTTGAACCTAAAACAATAAGCAAAGCTTGGAAGAATAAGTATTGGATCAAGGCTATGGAAGAAGAACTAATGCAGATTGAAAAGAATCAGACTTGGGAATTTGTCCCAAGACCAACAAACAAAAATGTGATTGGAACTAAGTGGGTATTCAGGAACAAATTGAATGAGAATGGAGAAGTGGTAAGAAACAAGGCAAGGCTTGTGTGTAAAGGTTACTCACAGGTAGAAAGAATAGACTATGGGGAAACATTTGCTTTGGTGGCAAGGATAGAGGCCATCAAGATGTTTCTGGCTTTTGTAGCACATAAGGATTTCAAAGTCTATCAAATGGATGTGAAGTCTACTTTCTTGAATGGTGAGTTAGAAGAGGAGGTATACATAGAATAACCAGATGGATTTTAGTTATCAGACAAACCGGATAGGGTTTGTAGATTGAAGAAGGCACTGTATGGATTGAAGCAAGCCCCCAAAGCTTGGTATGCAAGGTTAGACAAGTACTTATTGTAGAAAGGTTTCAGTAAGGGTTCTGCAGACAATAATCTATACATCAAAGCAGGTGAAGATCAAATTCTAATTGTTGAAGTATATGTGGATGATATAATCTTTGGTGGAAATGAAGGCATGTGTAAGAACTTTGTAGATGAGATGCAGAAAGAATTTGAGATGTCAATGTGTGGAAAAATAAACTTCTTCCTTGGGCTATAGATCAATCAGACAGATAAATGCATTTTCATTTCACAATCAATGCATGTCAAGAAAATGTTTGAGAAGTTCAGAATGAAAGACTCTAAACCAGTTTGTACTCCTATGACAATTGGTTGCAATCTGAGCAAGAATGATGAATCACCTAAGGATGATCAGAGCAGGTATAGGTCAATGATTGGAGGATTGTTATACTTGATTGCTACTAGACCAGATATTATGCATGCAGTTTGTCTTGTGGCTAGATTTCAAGAAGATCCCAGAGAGTCACATGTTGCTGCAGTGAAGAGGATATTTGGATACTTAAAGGGCACTCTAGATCATGGATTGTGGTATCCAAAGGGTACTGACTTTTCTCTGAGTCTTATATAGATGTAGATTGGGCTGGATGTGTAGATGACAGGAAAAGTACAAGTGGTGGTGCATTCTTTCTTGGAGACAGAGTGGTGTCATGGTTAAGTAAGAAGCAAGATTCAATATCTCTGTCTATTGCAGAGACAAAATACATTGCAACAACATCTTGTTGTACACAAGTGTTGTGGATGAAGCAAACTTTCAAAGATATTAGTGTTGTGTATGAGGAGCCAATTCCCATCTTTTGTGATAATACCAGTGCCATCAACATTTCAAAGAATCCGGTGATGCACTCAAGAACAAAACATATTTCAATCCGGTATCACTTTCTGAGAGAGAAGGTTGCAGAGAATGAAGTGGAGCTGGAGTATGTGCCTACAAAGGATCAGGTTGCTAACATATTCACCAAGGCTCTTCCTAAGGATACATTTGAGTATCTTCGGGAGAAGTTAGGGGTTATTGCCCCTCCTTCTTTGAACTAGATAAATAAGGAGATGCGTTAGTCCAGTGGACTTTAAGATTCATTCTTTTCTTTGGATTGATGTTGGAGGCTACCTCTTAGGGGGAGCAAGTAGTGGCCATGATGATTGTTGCAGATAGGGAGAGTAAGAGTTGATACAGTTTGGTGTGCACTGCTAAGGGGGAGTATTTAGAGCAGTGAAAAGAAAAGATGATGTGACCTGATAAGAGTGAAAGAAGAGGTGTGTTTCCCTTTGCCATTGATGTCAAAGGGGGAGAGAGAGCAATGTGAAAAAGAAAAGAATCAGTGATTAGGGAGAGAGAGTAAGATGTGTACAAGAAAGGGGGAGAGTAAAAAAGAAAAGAAGTTTGGTGTAGATTTGTGTCTTGATGGTTTTTCACATTATGTGTTGCCATTAATGACAAAGGGGGCGATTGTTGCAAGTATGTGCTATCGGTGTTGTCATTGATGTCAACAAGCTTGTGTTGTCATTGGTGTCGATTGTGTCTACTGATGCAGTGTTGTTGTTATTTGATTGAGTTGCTTTGTTGTAGATGATTTGTCTGCCTTGAAGAAGTGCTGAAAAAGTGAAGAATATGGTTCTGTTGGTTGGTTTTCAAGTGCTTTTGAAAAAAATGATTAATAAAGGAAACAATGTGTTGAAGAGACTGCTTGGCTTAACAAAGTAGTGTTCTGGTTTTGCTCTGCATTTCCGCTTTGTTGAAGATCTGACCCTGCGGTTTGGATATTTGTTAAGAGATGTTATATTCCAAGTTTCATGCTTTGGTTTGTTGTGAAGAGAAATTTGTGTTCACCAGTATGAAAACTATGTTTTTGAGTGGTGAAAAGGGGTCTGGGAGAAATGTTTTGCTCTGCATTTCTCCGCAAAGTGGAATTTGGTCTTGCAGTTTGGACATATACTTATAAGGTTCCTATCTTTCTCCAGTCGAGGTTGTTCATGATTTGGTGCTCCGGAAGAGGACTTATCGAGTTGTAGTGTATGGCAGAGATATTTGAGTTTGCTGGGTAAACAAGATAAGGTTGTGTGGTAGGTGAAAGTTGTTACAGAGGAATTTGTTGGATTTCAGGAAATTTTAGGATGATTGTGGAATACTCTAGATTGTGTTGAAGCCTTCTATGTGATCTGGAAGTCATTTTTGGGTTTTAGGAAGTGTGCACTTAAAAGTTCATTGTGTTAACACAAGTTTGGCCGACCTTGAGTGTTTACACTAATTGAGGAGCTGCTTTGGTGATTGTGAAAGTGTGGTGTACTGTGCTTGGATGAATTTAGGTCCAAGCTAAGGTGTGTTGTGGTTTGCTTTCATTCCTTTCTAGTGCGGGAATGTTTAGGTCCAGACCTAATTTTAATGTTCTAGGTTAAAGTGATTTACCTACCTTGGAGAATGTTCTCAAGGTTGAAGACAATATAAATAAGTGTTAAAGAGTTTGTGATTGGGAGTGAGCGTGATAAATATGATGTGAGTAATAAAGTGGTTGAGTGAGTGGAGTAGTACAAGCCTTCATGTGTTAGATTACTATCTGCAGTGAGCAAAAGGTGTTTACTATCTTTCATTGGTACTACACAGATGATGTTGATGTTGTAGAGAATATTGAGCTTCATTGGAATTGTACTCCATGCATGTGTTAGATGCAACTATAATAGTTCAATCCTGGCAGTGAGCCACCTTCTCTATCTTTCTTTCAAGACAGCGAGTCCTTTGGCAGTGAGCCACATGTAGCGAGCATTCTTGGATAGTGAGTCCACCAATTGTATCAACCTTAATCGGTTGCCTGATTGATATATATTGTGAGCTAATCCTCACCGTGGTTTTTCCCGTCTTGAGTTTTCCACGTAAAATCTGGTGTTGTCTTGTGTATGGTGTTGTTATGATTCTATTTCTATTGTTTACATTTCATGCTTAATTATCATAACATGCTTAAGGATTAATTGGATTAAGGTGGATCTGAATGTGTGTGAGGGTTTTGAAATTTTAAGTTACAACTGATTCACCCCCCGTCTCAGTTGTCTTGTGCATTCAACAAAGCATTTGTGTGAGATCATTATAGTAAAATCATAGAACATTTTAATTGCATCATCATTCATTATAGGCATATTGCAAGCTTGCTTCTTGTTTTTGATCTTAGTTCATTGTCATTGAATTGTTCTGTTAGAACACAAGCAATCTACTCAGGGGGAGTGATGAATTAGTAGATCAATAAAAATTCAAACTTCAAACCTCTAAAATGTAGATCAAATTAACTTACAGTGCATTAGCAAGAACAATAAGAGATCATGCACACATGAACATCAGATATGCATGGAAAACCCAAGATGAAAAAAACCATGGTGAGAAAATGCTGTTAGGATTTACTGTCCTATTTTATCCTCACAAATGAAACCATTGATTATAATGTTTATGGGCACCAACCCTAACAAGTCATCGAACCCCTGATTTAAGAGCACCAACTCTAAGGAGACTACAATCCCCTGATCTAAGCACCAACTCAATCCACAAGAGGCACCAACCTCACTGATATGAAGCACCAACTTCACACAAACATAGAAATGAAATACATTAAACATTATAGTCTTGACTACAACCCGCTCTACACCAGTTTTGAGTAATCAATTCTTATTTTGCATTGATAATATGATCAACTCAACTCACAACCTTGATCCGCATCACACCACCTTACTCTCCTCTCTAATTTTTTTCTCTCGCGTAACATCTTTATCTATTATGATTGCCTTATATATTCTATTGTTACTCCACACTTCCGTTCATATGCATGTCCACACTCTAGTTTATTTGCATGTCCACACTCCAGTTCATTTGCATGTGCCAAAAAATCAAATCTATATTTGGCTTTGCATATGCAACAAATCAGCTTTTATGCGTTGTTTTCATGGTCATCTCCATGCATCTTCTTAACAGTCACTTAAACATCAAGTTTACACGCTTTTAAAATAGCCATTAATACATTTCAAATTTGATCTATCAATCTTCTTTTTCTATCGGTGAAATCATCATTTTATGAACCTTGGCCTTTGTCTTCTTTATCGGCGAAAACTCCCTTTTACAAACTTGACTATATCCCCTTCATTATCGGTCAATTATTGTTTTCCAAGAACTTACACTTCTAAGCCTTCATCTACAATGCCTTTTCCTTTATCAACAAAGTTCCCTATTGACGAACCTTGCCATCGGTGAACTGAGCCCTTCACAAACTAAAACATTTCCTAACGAAGTCTTTGTCAGATTTTCTCTTTATCGGCAAAGGCATAAAACCACGAACTCACTTTTCTTTTAACACCAACTTTGTTATCGATTTCTCCTTAGTTGGTGAAAGAAACAAACCACAAATTTACCCTTTGAGCTCTTTGTCACCTAGTTGGTGAATCTCGAAACTGACAAATCAGCTAATCTCAAAATCGGTGAACCAGTTTGCAAATAGAATATTGTGCCGAGTGAACTTAGAATCTGTTTCTTCCTTTCTGCCTTAGATACATCAATGACAATGCTTCAACAAATTCCTTTGACATCAATGCCAATACTTCAACATGTTCCAACTAGGGGATTGATTAAGGAGAACATGACCTTTGCTTAACATGTTCTTGAACAATGTTTATAGATTACACTCCACTTTAGACATTGGTGCAGCGAGTTGAGGCAAATTTTCTACAATTTTCCATTCCTTATGAGTTCACTTTTGTAGGTCTTGGTTTAGTTTTGTGCTCCAGACTAGCTTCATAGGTACAAAGATCAATTCTATAGGTGCAAATTTAAACCTAAACAAAGCATAATCAATATACAAAATCTAAGGTGTTCCCTTGATTAAGTCCTTGATTTTTAACACATTAGCAAATCTAACAACATATTCCACCATCAATATTTCAATTGACCATCACATTTAACTTTTAAATTCTATAAATTTAATTATGCATTTTTTTATTTTGGTCACAACTCCTTAAGTTTAGATTATTTTTTCATTGCTTTATTTATTTAAGTAGACTAGATAGTTATTAAGTGAGATTCACTACAACAAAAGAGGCAATTAGCACTTAAAATAACACCAGAATTTAGTGCATTTGAATTCATGAATTGGACATTTCTCTCGGCGCCAAACTCGGCGCCCAATTGCATTTTACTTTTGCGCTAGATTTAGTGCTGGGTCTATTGTCGGTTTTAGTGCCAGGTTTAGCACCGAATTTAGCGCTAATTTTTTTTGCTTCCAGTTTGGCTTCTGATTTTGCTTCTGGTTTTGCTTCTTGTGTTGCTTTCAGTTTTGCTTCTAGGTTTGCTTCTAGTTTTGCTTCCACTTTGGCTTCCAGTTTTGCTTTCGATTTTGCTTCCAAGTGTGCTTCCAGTTTTGCTTCTAATTGTGCTTCCAGTTTTGCTTCCAATTTTGCTTCTGGTTTTGCTTCCAGTTTTACTTTTATTTTTGCTTCCAATTTTGCTTCCAGTTTTGCTTCCAGGTTTGCTTTTGGTTTTGCTTCCAGTTTTGCTTCCAATTTTACTTCCAGGTCTGCTTCCGGTTTTGCTTCTAGTTTTGCTTCCGATTTTGCTTCCAGGTTTGGTTTCAGTTTTGCTTCCAATTTTGCTTTTAGTTTTGCTTTTGATTTTGCTTCCAATTTTGCTTCCGCTATAACATCGCATTGCTTCCAATTTTGCTTCTGCTATAACATCGCGTTGCTTCCAATTTTGCTTCTATTTTTGCGTCTTTTGTTGCTTCTAATATGGCTTCTATTATTGCATCTTTTGTTGCTTCTAAAATTACTTCCATTATTACTTTTTTGTTTGCTACCTGAATTGCTTCTATTTTTGCTTCCTAGATAATGCCAAGTTTTGCTTCCAAGATTGCTTCTGGTTTGCTTCTAGTTTGGCTTCTATTGTTGCTTCCTTTTTTGCTTCTTAAAATGCTTTTTGTTTTGCTTACATTTATTAATTTAATATGTTTTATTTCAATTTAATTAGTTAAATATATCATGCCTCTTAAATAACTCATATGATTATAGAGTAAGTAATTTAATTATTTAACTCATGATTAAATAACAAGATAATTATTATAACATGATCATCATCTATAATTAAAACAAGTAAGTCAAATATCTACAATTTAATTGAATTTGACAACATCCATCCTGAGCAGTAAATTAAAATCATCATACGTAATAAATATCCATCCAAAAATCATCAACCACTTTCAATATATAAATTGACAAGTCAATACTAATAAGATCATCATCATATATAACTAAAACAAGTGAAAGTCAAATATGCTAGTAGATCAATAACATGTCAAAATGATACATGTCTAATAGTCGATATAAGTCAAAATGATACATGTACAAATGATATAAGTAAAAATGATAAATTATGTAACTCAAAATGATACAGGTCAAGATGATATATGTCCAAATGATATAAGTCAAAATGATACATAAATTTATGATACAACTCATTAATATGGTACTGCAGGCCGTGAATACGATATATATGATAGTAACCATGAAAAGAGGCATCATAACAATAAATCAGCAATGATCGATGATGCAGTCTATATGATCATGAATGCCATTGGCTACTACTAGCAACTGCCTCATCATCATCATCATCATCATCACCATCATGATCATGATCATTATTGTCATCATCATCATCGTCATCAGCCTCGGTGTCTTCTGTATCTGCGTCATCATCATCCTCTACCATGCGATCTGTACCAGAACCAACATAATCTAGATCTATATCATGAGGATCATCTTGATTTTCTGGATGACCCATGTTTTGCAAAAAAAAATATTTAAAATGAAAAGTTATTATTTATTTCATGCAATAATTTATTTTTCTATTATATATCTAATATTACAACATATGAAATGAAACCATAATCATATTACATCATATCAAAGTGCACATACTATAATAAAATTTCAAAAAAGTTACAGCTAATATGTCATTCCAATGATGTAAAACATGCAACAATTCTAATAAACATTAGTAAAGATCATAAAAAAATTTGTCATACAATTTAACTATCAACTATAAATTCTATTACACAACCTTAAGTGCCACAAATTGCTTTGTCCATGTATGTTCTTTTTCATTCCCATAGTGGGATCTTCTCAGAGGATTTTCAAACAACTCATACTCATAGAGTCATGGTTTTAGGTCACATATGTTATGGTAACAACAAGGGATTCCAACTATGGTTACAATAGCTAAGACTGCGCTCATTTGTGACCGTAACAAGGTTCTTGGACAACACTATCTTGCTCTTCACATTGGGTACTATATAGGCCAAGATTGGGTTGAAGAAATCACTTGATGGTTACCTATATAGTGATACCACACCCTAATACCCCATGCATTCTAAATAGCTTGAGATTTATACAATACTCAACCAAGATGAAATTGTATCACTGTACCACACTTAACTATGACAGTCCCTTCTTGACAACAATTTGTAATCTTTAGACTATTGGGATCCTTGCCACAAATAAATATTAGGTCAATGTCACAAGGATTTTAAACAAAAACCATAATCCCAACTCTATATCCATCCCCTTGGCAGTCTCAAGGGCCACCTTGAGACAAAAAATGCTAATGTACTATTATGACAGTTATGATTGTCCTCCATCATTTCATTGTGCATTTGAAACTTGAGATGAATATTGGGGAGGTCTCCATTGGTATTTTGTCGTAGACAATTTGGGAATAGCAGACCCCCATCTTATCAATAAGGAAGATTATATAAATCTTGAATAAAACAAGACAAACCTCATGACTGTCTTGCATGTTAGCAAATTGACTGTGACAGTAGTAAGGTTAGTCAATAATTTTCACACCTTTATATTCAATCTTCGGATCGTTAGGGGGGTTAAAGCATGGAAAATACTCATGGAAAGATCTTTAAAATAGTCATATTCAACTTCAGGCATTTCTGCAGACCCTAGGAAGGTGGATGTAAACTTAGTGACTTTAATTACCACCACAAAGACTATCCCCTTTGTGACTATGACAAGGTAACACTATCATGCTCTTTATGACAATCCCTTCTCCATTGGGTGATGGCCTAATAACATTTATCTCCTTTGTGATTTCAATGCCTCTCTAATGCACTATCATAGGATTCTTGACAGTCCTTATGTATCAGTGAAGAAGGCTTCCAACAAATCCAAAAGGAGGGCTTAAGATTACATACAAAGTCCTAGTCTTCATACCCTAGTCACATATCACCCCTCTAAGAAGAGATCAAGACTTTATGAGTTCCAAACATAACACAAACCCAATCCTATATGACTGTCACTACCCTAGGTCCCTCAAAATTCTTATATCAACCTTCCCTTGGCTGGCAAGGGTCTTGAAACTTCATTGTCCCTACTAGTCAGAACTTGGAATGGTCAATATAATGATTCTACTACAACGCATAGTTAGGGCTACACTAAGGAAGTCCTACCCACACCTAAACTATGATGTATCTGGGATCTTATCAAGCATGATCTTATGATAACTTGTTTGGACTAAACCTGTATAGTTTTGGGGCATTCACACATCTCAGTTATAGTGTTGTGTGTGAGAAATTATTACTAAATGGTTGTTACCATGCACATAAACTATACACATATCTGATGACTATAATATGACATTATTGTTGGAATCCTAGGTTGGAATGAAAGCTAGGCCTCAGACCATTTTAAATTGATTCCTTGTATAAAAATCTGATATGAGAGCCATTGTGTCCTCGAATACCATTCCACCAACCTGTGGACCTAGTGCAAGGTGTGCAACAAGTCTAAGAAGCAACAACATCCTTCTTTCTGTCATACTGAGAACCACAAAATAATGGATTTAAATCATGAAACATATATAATTGATACCTTTAATGCATCTTCCATGCAAGTGAGTTTAAAACTGAAGATTTGGGTGTAGGAAATGGCTTCTGAATAAATGTTCATTAGACAAGAAAGAAAACAAATGAGTGCAACTTTGATCTACTTGGAGTGCAACTTTGATCTTCCTTCAAATCAACCTGACTTCATAAGGAATCCAAAAATGGGATCTTAAGTCCATTAGTTGGAGGCAGGCAAACAAGGGTTTTCTGTTCATTATTAGCCCGTTAAACTTAAGCATATGAGATAGCATGGCACACACAAAATGTTATGGATAATGACCACAAGATTAGGTTAATTGCAACTACTTTTTGTAAGCAAGCACAAGACTAGTATACTCATTATGATCCTAATGGCACCAAGAAGGGTCCCCAAAGATATAAGAGTAATAATTTGTCATCTAAGAGAAATATTACATTTAAGGGCGTTGACTATGTGCCTCAAGAACCATATTTTTCGTATGGTGTAGAGCTAGTAAAAAAATGCAATGGACGAGAATTTAATAAACCAATCCCCTGTACCCTAATTACGGTGGAAGAAACATTTACCCACACAACCATTTAATATGTGTAATAAGTTATAGTACTACTGATTCATGCACGACTTTATTAACCCCTTGAGTTTGCAAGGCTTATTGTGGGTTCATCCTTAGTGAGTATAACCATACATACAAGAAAACAAATACTGAGAAGTGGTGCTTCAATCCCATAGAGGAAATGATTATTGTGTCACTTGTCTAGGTATGGCTCTTACTTTTCCTTAAGAACTTTGGAGTACATACAATCTAAAGGCAATAGACAACTCTGATGGAGACTTTTGTAATTACTAATTACCCCATTGAATCCTCTAAACAATCCCTATTGCATACAAACGATGAAGGATACCTTCTACAATTTGATGGGAAAACCATGGGAAAAGATGCCTGTTGATTAAAGCCTGGTTGAAATGATAGTTTGAAGACTTGGAAGCATAGAGACAAAATGCACACTTATATGATTGTTCTGTAAAGGTAAAAAGGTGCATTCATAATGAGAGTGACTAAATTTCAAATCTCAACACTGCAATAAGGTAACTAGGAGGACATGTGCACACGTCCAGGACTGCAAATAATGGGACAATTGAGTGGGATCTAGGGCCAACAGAGAAGCACTTTAGAACTCATCCTACTCATCAATAAACAACTCAACACAAGAAATGCAAATTGACATATTAACACAACAATATCTAACTAAGTTATTGAAAGTCAACTATTGATACCTCGTTCTCCATCCAGATTACAAAATCGGTCCACTTTTTGCTTTGTAACATTTCCTTTTCAAATTAGCTTGGATGTTGGCCATATTTCTCCTCCTGTCAAAACATGGCACATGGACTAGTTAAACTAATTAATATGCAATCATTTACTTTTTCTTAGGAAATAAAAAAAAATCATTTAACTTATTAAATATACTTACAAATGTACAGATCAAGGCCTATAAACCTTTCTGGCCACTGTGATGCATGGCACAAAGTTTGTCAAGCCTAGCCTTGGTGGCCTTGTCCTGAAACATATACTAATTCAATTTAACTATGCACAAATAAAATTTAAAAATCATTTAATAAATTTGATATAATCTTATGAACAAATTCAAATACCTGTGTACTCTCCTCACCGGACTTCTTCCGTGCATCAGACTTATCATATGCTTTTACAAGCTCTTTCCATACTTTCAAACTTACATCAATTGGCCTTTTTTTGAGCCTTAGCTCGGGAGGGAGTTTTTTTATCTTCTTTGTTTGGTTGCACTAAAATCTCTTGCAGTTTTGAGACATTCATAGCTTTATCTTCTTTACAGACCAACCTGTGTCGAATTCAGTCTCCATGTCTTGGATAACTACTTTTTGCAGGTGCATGGGTATCTTTGAGAATGGAAAATGTAGATGGTCTTTGAACCGTGGAAGGCATGATTCCTTCAACCTATTCACAAACTTTTTTCCAGCATCTATCATTCAGACTTCCCCTGAAACCACATCGTATTCTATCTTGGTATCGTAGGTACCAATGCAAGATGCAAAACATGGCGTGGTGGTCGAAGAAGTCTGTGTCCCAGGAGTGGGTGGGACATTGGAAGCCTTTGTTCCCTATTCCACATTCTTAGAGGTTATTGTTATTGATTTCCTCTTGGATCTTTTGCTCAATCTAGGACTAGTTGGGGAATCAATTGGTTCCCTTTGACACTGTTGATTTGGTTGTAATGTTTTAGGGGATTTACCAGATTATTTTTTTATGTATCTGACAAGCATTGTCAAGTCCACACCATCCAATTTGTTCATTGCCTCTACCCCCAATATGGAAGCCAATGCCTCTTTATCTTTGTCAGTCTCATGTCCCTATATATATAATAAATTTCTTCTTTTAAATTTACAAATAAAAAACTAAAAACTAAAAATCAAAGAAATAATGGAAACATTTACAAATCTATAAATTGACAATGAATTACCTTATTGTGGCCAGAGTCTACTCCCTTTGCTCTCTTCCCTCTATTGCTTGACATTTTGAGGCGACCTAGGGCAAATTATTTTTGTTCCGTCTGTGGAGGCAAATGAAGTACACATTGCCAGGTATGAAAGTTTTCGTCTAGTTTTTCTGTATTCCTCAAGGTTTTTGACCTTTACTTTGTAGAGCAAATCATAAAGTTGTTTTCCTATGAATCAATTGCTGCCTTGGGAGGGAATCTATAGTTTCGGGCCTAATTTTAGTTTGCTCAACCTCGTCTCAAAAACCCTATCTCCTCGTATTGTCTTGACCAACCTCTGTTTTAGTTTGCTCATCCTCGTCTCAAAAGCCCTAATTTTAGTTTGCTCACACTTGACTTGTCTTAAAGCACTCGACTACTTTTTAGGAAGGAAGTGAGAAAGTTGTCTTTAGAGAAAGGTATTGATGGGAATGATAATCGAACCTGGACATTGGGGTTTGAAAAATGTGTTCACTGCTCTTGGATGTAGAGGAAATAATGCAATGTCTACAATTTTACCCTCCTCCTTTGCAACCACATGAGACTTGAACGATTCGCCAGTAAACAAAACAATATTCACAACCCTTTCTTCACAATCCTCTCCATTTAATCGACACAAAAATATTTTTGGGAATGAAATTTTTTTATTGTAACCTTACCTATGGTGTCGTAAACTAAATCGAATTTCTCATCTACTTGCTTGTTTTTCCCTTTTTTCTCCTCTCTTCACGCAGTGTTTTTGTACTTTTTTCTCCTCTAATTCACGCAGCGTTTTCACCTGTAATTATCAAATTTCTCATATAATTCAGGTGAGAAGTTTTTATTTTTTATTTTTGATTTACTAGTCGATGCTATACTAGGCGTAGTTAACATTGACTTTAGCTCCTACTTTTAGGCCTAAATGTAATCATTTTGGGTCATTAAAGGCAGCACAAAGTGCACCTAATTTAGCGCCAATCAGTGCAACTATATTAGCAGCTTATGGCAATGCTTATGGTATTGTGATTTTAATTTCTATGTTCTCATTAACCTATTTTAGGTTGAAGCATGGTAACTAACCCACTAGCTATTATGACAGTCATACAATGACTAGACAATCCTCTCCACTTTGACTATGACAGTCCTATGCATGGTGTTTTCTTCATGACAGTCCCCAATAATGTGAATTATTGATAGTAGCTAGTTCAAATGGAGTTTTGGATGGTGTAGTAAGTTGTCCCTATGGCTCATGATAGTGTATGCCTTGGTTATGTCCTTGTGACATTACTTTCTAGATATCTCCTCTTTATAGTGACAAGGTTTTAAGAACATGACAACTTAGGTAAGGTATCAACTTGTCTCTTTAACCTCTGGATTGTCATTTTTCAAGAATTGATCTCATTGAAATGCAAAGACAACATGTTGATTGATGACTAACTACATTGTCACTATGATAGTGACTTAACCTGGTCATAAGATTAATGAGACAATTTCATAGTAATAACTCTATGGACACATACCTAGCTATCCTAGGTGTACTATGACAATAATTTAATGTTGCGAGTGTTGCTTTTAAACCTCCTATGGTTGTTACCTATGCCTCATGGTATGGCAACCTCTACAATGTTAATTATGATATTCATATGATGGTGAATATTGGAGCAATGGTTTGGATGACCTAATAACATTTGTGATAGTCCTTTGGGGTTGTGATAGACTTTTTGGGTTGTAACAATACTTAGGATGATTGTCCATCAGCTATAACAAGGCATAATGATGGTCCTTGATATCATCCCCCTATAATGATAGTAATCCACCATATACCAACAATTATATAAGTTATAACAATCCTAATGGTTGAAAGATGATCTTTGATACCCTTATTAATAGTCAAGGTAAAATTTTAAGGTGGTTGCTATAATAACATTTTTTAATAATAAATGATTACCTAACTTATAATGTTAGCAATGCCTTTGCTTATTTTTGTTAGTCACAGTCCTATATCATATGGTGGCTACCCTTTATTCCCATATCAGCCCATTGACTTGCTAATAAAGATTCTAAATCATTGTTAGTACAACATTAGGTGGTATTTGGATGGTAGCAATGATATGACAACCTTTGAATCCTCATGATCCCACTACAATAGTAGATCAACACTATGATGGTCAAATATGAAATAAATGTCAAATATGAAATAAATGTCTTTTTGATGTGAATTTGTAGTCATCCTGTAATCATAAAATTTGAGCTCTAGTTGTCAAGATTCCGCGTGTAAACTTTTTCTGAAGAGCAAAATGTTGCAATGTCCTATTTTGTTTTTCATAGTGTGTCTTAATGAAAAGTGAGTGTCTTAACAAGATAAATTCAAGAATATTCTCTTGGTGCACAACTGTTATGTGACACTTGTCATTGTTGTGTATTACAGGATCTAGAGGAGGCCATGGAGAGAGGATGTGGGCGGCGTAGAACTATGAAATCGTAGAGAGGAAAGTGGGCGGAAATAGATATGACAACGACATCTGCAGATACAATAGAGGTAAGAAGAGAAAGAAACCTCAACCAAAGGAGGAAGGTGTTTATGAATTCACAAATGCTACAACATAGAGGAGATAAAGTCATTTTTCTGTCCACAAGGCCTTTGAGGTCAAACTTATTGGTTGAAAATGCACAGGAATGGTGATTAAATGATCAAGGGAAAAGTTTGAAAATTAGGATTGTTGGCAAGAGACACTGTACGGATTCATGAGTGTTTTCATTGATGGCAACAAAGTCCATCCCACACATCCACAACACATAGTATGTCTATACCAAAAGATAGATTGAAGAGTGTTTTGGTCCGGTGAGCAAGAACAGAGCATGCAGCAAGGTCCGACAATCAAGTCCGGATCTCTCAGATGGTGTAACTCAGCAAGTTGCAGACTTGGACAAGTCAAGAGGAGTACCATGAATACTACATTCCAGAGATTGAGCCTTCAGTGATGTATGAGTGAAAAGATATGAGCATCTAAGTGTTGGGTTCCTGACAGGCAGAGTAGACTGAGGAAGAATTGACCGACAGAGCATCAAACTTTAAATCTGGATGAGAAATTGATGGTGATCAAGCTATTTGAGGGATCATAAATGGTTGGCCAACATGATTGATGACTTCTATGTCTATGTCTTTGATATGCATCACATATTAAGCACGGATTCAGCTGATAGATCAGTGTCTTGGAAATATCTTGAGAATTCTGGTTGCCGACTAGAAAGATGTTGAAATCTTTGATACTGATATATATACCAGATAGATTTCAGTATGAAGGTGAGTGTGTGTTGATATAGTGTGTGAGGAAAGGCAGAGAGAAGTGTGGAAGCAACAATACAAGTCCGGTATGTGACAGAACAACAGCACTAGAACAGAGGAAGAATGAAGTGCATTAAATCAGTATATTGAGCCTAACCAGAACTGAACCTCAGCATTAGCAGATGCTTCTCATTAGTTCAAGCACTTGGTTACCTTCTATAAACTTTGTAGACAATGAGTCTCTTGTAGGAAGCGTGCCTCTTGTGAGCAGTGTGCTTGGGCAGTGAGCCCTAATTGGCAAGTGGCATTTTGTACTTCTTATTCTTTTAACAGAGAATACAATCTTGGGTTAGTCACCCCGTGGTTTTTCCCTTAACAGGGTTTTCCACGTTAAAATCCTTGTGTTATGTGTGTTGATTTCATTTCTGCTCTCATGATTATATATGCTTATGTGTTTTGATGCTGCACAAATTATAAAAGGAAAAATAAAGTAAAATTATTAGAGATAACTGATTCACCCCCCCTCTCAGTTATCGACCTTGTTTCTAACAAGTATGACCAAAACATGATATCAATATGTCAAATATATGACTAAAGTGAGGTTTTGTGTTGGATAGCATATTCATTGAAATGATATAATTAGTGTACTAAACATTATTTACTATGTTGTGTATTATAGGGGCCAGACGAGGCCATGGCAACAGATTGTGTCATATCAAATAAGGACACAATGGATGAAGCGGGACATCAGGTACTCAAATCCAATTTCCTTCAGAAAAATGATCTGATGGCATTTTGTGATATGTCCATCATTTTTCACAATATTATTGAAATTTATAATGTATTATCCAATCTTTACATAAATTAATGCATGTTGTTGATTATTTTAGATGGAGATTGGTGCAAATGCAGATCATGAGCGTTCAACTAGCAAACAAAAAAGATATGTATGTGGACATGGACCTAAAACTATTAAATCACGTAGACAATAGTGGGTGGAAGAGGATATGACAATGGATCCTACAGACACAACAAATGATTGCATTGAACAAGAGGTTGGTCAGGACTATAGTACATGGGATGAATACTTTGAGAAAATTGTTGTTTGTGGATGTTCTGTATGTCGTGGAAAGAAACAATTCAAATGAGCGATTGTACAAAGACATTACATATATGATGAGCTTCCAGTCGGTAGTATGCCTCCTACAATCAATTCAAATCCAATAGGAATTGTGGTAAGGAATTTTCCAAATTGATATAAATAACATGTATACTTCGTTTAAACATTATTTTATATTATTTAAATAACTATTTTTTTCTTAATGGATACTTGCAGGATAAATTTCTTGGTTTAAAGTTTCCTGGATCATCGACTTCTAGCCTAGAGGGCAATGATCATTTATCAGATGATAAATCTAACAAAAATATGTGCCAATATACCAGCTCGGAAGATGAGGAATTGATGAAAACAAGCAACAGAACAAGAACCAGTTTAAAGATGCATAATTTACTTAAAGACAAGGGGAAGATGGACTACATACCCTATGAGAATGAATGTGATGGAGATGATGACTTTCCCCTAAGTTTGAGATCAATTTACAAAGAGACATTTGATCGTCGACTATATTGCGCTTGGCCTAGTGATTAACAACTACCTAGAGTGTACGAGGTATTTCAATTTTGGGGATATAGCTATAGGATACGACCCTCCAATATTCATGGAACGAATCTAGGCCTCTTTATTGTCCAAAATGTACATGTGGGATCTAAACATAGAAACAATTCAGAACAAACCACTAGGAGATTAATGCCATATTATGGTCCATCATATTATAGTGGTGAATGGAGAAGGCTAGCAGAATATAAGCCTAACATGTCAGCATATGGTCTAAATTCAAATATATATACACATCGTCTCCAATTGGAAAGTGGAAAATAAATGAATAGAGGTCATCTTATGTATATAGATGGATGTGCATACACACACAAAAATATTGCAAGATTTATAAATAGTAGTAAGGGAAGGGACCCTACTGTAAGACCGAATTGTCAATTTGTTGAGCTTATAAATGATAAAGATGGAGATATGGAAGGAGAGGTTGATAGATTGATAATGGTTGAGGCTATTATGGACCTTACCATTGGGGATGAGTTATTGATTGATTGTACTCCTTAAAACATACTACTGCGTGAAAGAAGAGGGAAGAACAAGGTCTCCCTAAGGATGTTCTTAAGGGTAGAAAACCAAAGAATAATAAATGCGTGTGGATTGATGTTTTATAAACTATGTTGTCAAAATTGTGTTTTATTTAAATTATTGTATTAAAAAGGTAGTCTATAAAATAATGTTCCATTATTCAATTGATGTATGTTCATACAATTTTTATTTTTATTTTTAAGCCATATTTGATTATATTTCTTTGAAATTGATATATTTATGATTTATCCAATTCTTGCCAAACATTAAATAATGCTTGTGTTTTTTGATAGGTAGAAGATGATGAAACACATACTAATACCCAAGATCCAACTGGGTTATTAAGATTTAGACGGGATGATCCAAACCATCCTTTAAACAATACCAGGGTGAAAAGAGCATTATTGAAGAGAATACTACTAGGTGAGAAATTTAAAGAGCTGATGAGATCCGCTTACACTGATGACATGCCACGTAGCCTTAATGATGATGATCATGATAGTGAAAATGCAGTGCATGAGAAGGATTGAATGAAATGCTTACAGATTTCTTTGGGGATGAAAACAATGATGACAATAATGATCATATGGTTGACAGTACTGATGATAGTAGGGGTAATTACCACCAACGTAATGTTGATGATAACAACCTGAAAGACTCCATCAAGCAAGCAACGAAGACACCCGTGTTCAAATCGGGTGCAAGTAGAACCTCAAAATTGGCATGCACATTAATATTATTAGAAATCAAGTCACTATTTGGTTGGTCAAACAAAGGATTCACTACCCTACTAAAGTGAGTTGAAATCTATTTCTTACTTTGCAATTGTCAATTGGTGTACATAATTCGTAAACATTCATCAACTTCATTTATATTTCTTTAAGGGGATTTTAAAACCATATATTGTATATAAACAATCCTAGTATAGATTGACATATCAAATATGTTCATCATAAGTCAAACATTCAATTGATTTAATCTCTGACAATCTTAGAGGGCACTAAAAACTAAAATATTCCCTGAAGAGAATGTGTTGCCATCAACTTGCAGAGAGGCGCGTCTATTGTTGGTTGAGTTGGGGATTGAATATAAGCAAATTCACTCACATAAAAATGATTGCATTTTATATAGAGATGAATATCAAAACAAGGTAGAATGCCCTGTATGCAAAGAGAAGAGATATTGTACAGATGTACAAGGTCCTATAGTTCCAAAGAAAGTTTTACGTCACATGCCAATTATACCTAGACTTCAATGAATGTTTAGTTGCAAGTCACTTGCACAATTGATGGACTAGCATGCAAAGAACAGGAGTAAAGATGGATTCATGCGAATTCCAGTCGACTCCAAAGCAATGAAACACAGAGGAAAAATGGCCAAGAAAATTCAAAGATGAACCCCGTAGCACCAAGTTTGGTCTTGCAATTGATGGAGTGTGCCCATTCTCTTTCCTGAGCTCAAATTATAGTGTTTGGCCAGTCAGATTGATAGTCTACAATATTCCCCCATGGATGAGTGTTAGAAAGGAGCACCTTATGATGACTCTCATTGTTTGAGGAAAACATCAAGTTAAAAACATGGATGTTTATCTTGCGCCTTTTATTAATGAGATGCAACTACTATGGAAAGGCATAAGAATGTATGACATATCACGTCCCCCATCAAATAGGTCCTTCATGTTGTATGGTGTGCTATGTTGGACTATTCATGATTTCCCAGGACTTGGTGTTTGTTCTGGTAAGATAAAATATTTACGTATTTATACTCATAAATTATTTTCATCCCATCTTTCATACTTAGTTTTATAGTATTTTTTTGATGTTATTAACATTACTTATTGAATTGCAGGGATTCAAACAAAGGGGATATTTGCATGTCCAAGATGTGCAGAACAATTTCACGGGTGGTATTCTAAAGATCTACATAAATTTATTTACGCAAACAACAGGGTTTTTCTACCACTAGATCATAAGTTTAGAAATCGCCTGAAGAATCAATTTGATGGAAAAGTTGAAAATAGAGGCCCTCCCAAGATTATGGGTCCAGGTGATTGGCTTAAGAAATATGAAGATGCTGAATTGAAAGGTTGGGAGGATTTTTTTGATCGGGGTGATTCAATTAAAGAACCAGAACAAGTCATAGTTAATATGCCAGAAGGAATGAAAAGGAAATCCATATTTTATGAGCTCCCTTACTGGAAGGATCTATTAATATCTCAACTATTATATCCTATGCACGTCTTCAAAAATGTCCTAGATTCCATATTTTGACATATATCAGGCAAAGAGGACACCTTGTCTTCGAGGAGAGATATTGCTCTTTCGCGTACCAAAATTGATAGAAAACATTTGTGGCCAAACAAGGAAAATGAAACATATGTAGAAGCTCCATGGATTTTGAAAAAAAAAGAGCTAGACCAACTAAAAAATGTCATCCGTTCAATAAGGACACCTACTGGCTATGGGTCATCATTGGCTAAAGCTTTTACAATTGATGGACATAGCACAGAATTTAAAACACGTGATTTTCATAATTTTATGAAGGTATTATATCATCATTTAACATTTACTGGTAACATTGATTAAGTACTAAATATATTTTGATATTTTTTTGTGTGAGAAAAAAATACTAATGACCTTTTCATAAATGTGTTTGATAGCATATCATGCCATTGGCAATTAGGGGGGATTCCTATCTTACAGTTGACTTAAGGAATGCCATAAGTCGATTGTTAGCATTTACAAGGTATGTGGTTATATGAAATGTTCATGTGTGAGAGACATTGAGATATTATATTGCATTTTAATTTTTGACTAAAGGTTCATACTAATTTACTATTCTTATATTAGGTGGGTGACCTCCAAGGAGATCCACGAATGTGAAGTGCCAAAATGGAAGAAGGAAATTACAGAAATTGTATGTGTATTTGAGAAGGAGCTCCCTACAAGTTTCATGGACCTACAAGTCCATTTACTTATACACCTAGTTGACATTGAATTGGCGGGTGTCGTATCAACGAGGTGGATGCTTTTCTTTGAGAGGTATATGAAAACTCTAAAAAGATATGTCCGACAAAAGGCACATCCAGAGGGTTGCATGGTTGAAGGGTATGTATTGAATGAAGCATTTTTCTTCCTCTGCGAATTCCTTGGTAAGGATTTTGATGATGGGCTACGCTTCTGGGATGAAGAACGAGCATAAGATATTATTGATGGAGAAAAACCACAATCTAATGGTGTTTAAGTAGAAATTAGTAAGTAAATTCATGATCAGTGTGGTTGTTTTTTTTGCAATCATTAATTTACTCTATAATTTATTTGTCAAATTAACAACATGACATTTGGAGTTTGAAATAAACATGTTGACATGTAATAGGTGTAGATGAAAGTGCTATACTCGACAAGTTCATTCTGTACCACATGGACTTTATGAACAAATGTATTGATCTGTATGATAAAAAGAGAGAAGTGTTAGAAGCAAGGATACAGTTTAAGAGATCGAACCCAAGGAATACTCCACTTCCCACCGATCTGCTTGGGGAATGGGGCAAAGATTGTACACTAGAATGGGTTACTGAACAAATTCAAAATCAAATAGAAGATGCATGTATAGATTCAAATATAACAGAAGATGAAATCAACATGTCTAGAGGATGTGAAAGAAAGGTACAGTTGGAGTTTTACAAAATGTTGTTTTCTTACAGTTTTGACACTATTAACTATTTTAATATTCGTCATTATATTTGTTTTCACTGAAATAAATGGTCTTTCATAGGCGAGGAAATATCTAGCAATGTGGGCATATGGTTGACATTATTGTGTAGAAAGTGTAGATGTAAAGAGACGATCCTTTGATTGTGGCGTCATGGTTGACTTCAAGCAATCTAGTCGATCAAGCTCAAAAGATAAGATTATAATTGAAGGGAATCTACAATATGTGGGGAAAATACAAGAAATTATTGAGTTGGATTACCGCTCTTTTAAATGTTGTATTTTTAAGTGTAGATGGTATGAAGCATTTGAGAGGACATGAAGACATGATACCCACAGTGGTTTGTTTTCTATAGATTCCTCATGTTTCCTACCGGAGGATAAGGAGCCTTATGTTCTACCGATTCATTGTGAGCAAGTATTTCTTTAACTCAAACAAGAAGCGATAGTGATTATTAATCTATTAATTCATAGTTTATTGCAGATATATACATGTGTTTATTAATCAACAAAATTGTTATACCATAGGCTGAAAGCACAAAAATGAGTATACATTTCGCGGAAGTCTCAAGTAAATAAAAAATGCCGCTTGGAACGGGTACCCATTTTGAAAAAAATGGGTGCTCGTTTAGGATTGGGCACCCGAAGCAAAATGGGTACTCGTTTTCAAAAAAATTAAAAAATAGCCATATGCATATAAAACAAAAAAAAACTTTTTGAAAATGGGTACCCGTTTTCAAAAAGTTTTTTTTTTAACATGCCTATTGCTAATTTTTTTTATTTTTTAGAAATGGGTACCCATTATTTTTAATATGGGTACCCGTTTATAACGTGCATCCGTTATGAATGGGCACCCGTTTCTAAAAAAATAAAATTTCAAACCCACCAATTTGCATTGGTTTTAGGCTTGGAAACCCAAGCCTTAGCTTTGGACCTGCAACTAGGAGACCATGAAAACAACAAGAGAAAAAACTAGTTTCACCACTATGGCTGGCAACTTTTTTTTCAGAATATTTTAACGAAATTAAAACCCATTATAGATCTCAAAGTCTAGTTTTCAAATATGTAATTGTTTTTTGCTATTGAACATAATTTTCTATTTATTATTTATTTTCCAAACAAACTAACTCATAAACTTGAAATAACACAGGTTACTATTTTTTTAATAACTTTTGATTTTGAAAGTTTCTTGAAAAAAAAATTATGTCTGACCAAACTAGACATCATTCTCTACATGATGAAAAAAAAAATAGTGAATTGATTAGTTTAGCTCAAATTATGTTGGTTGTACATGAGGGGTTTTAAAAAACACTAATTAGGGCCATTAAAAATTTAATAAAAAAAATATTTATCAAAAAATTACAATAAAATATCCTGACCAAAATTCAACATTCTGAGAATCTTTCTACAAAAGGAATTAGAAAAATACATTAATTTATGTCAAATTATGTTTGCTGTACACATGCATGCTTTTGTAAAAAACAAGGGACTTTTAAAGAGCCACTTTTTGTACATCCAATAAAAAACCAACTTGCATCATCTGGGTATTAGAAAAAATTATATATTTGAAAACTAGAAACAAAATCCTACATTTCTTATTTTTACATCATCTTAATATTTTATGTGCAAGTGCTTCAAATTGTCACTCCAAGTATGACAAAATTTGAAAAATAGGAAAAACTTCCACTTTTTGGTCAAAACGTGAACTCATCTTCTTGCACTTACTCCATACGTCTAATATATGTATGTCGTTCATGTGCAGGTATTTTTTTATGAAGATATTTTGGACCCGGAATGGATATTTGTCATACATTATGATCCAAGATTAAGGCATGTATTTGACGATGCATTAGTGGATACTGAGCAAAACAATGATGGCCAACAAAATGAGAGAGGGATTAGAGAACATTGAAGAAATTGACATCCATGATGATGTTGAAGATGGTTATGTTCAAGCACAAGAAGACAACAATCTAGAGTTAGATAATGTTATGGTAGACAACAATATGGATGGTATAGAAAAAGATGATCCAAATACATCTGGTAACATATAGATGGTCTACAGTCAAATTTCAATGATGATGAAGATGATGCAAGTTAAGATGAGGATGATGATAATATTAAATACTTGAAAGAACATATGAACATTGACAATGATACATTGGATGACATTGTAGCAGACAATAATGTTAATGACCAAGACTTTTAAATTTTTAGAATTATTTGCAATCCATGTTTAAAAAAGGATGATTCTTATCGCCTAAACTTTGAAATGCTTCAGTAATATTATTTGTGTCGATACAAATTACCTATTGCAATATCCTTAAATTGTTTAATCTTTGGTATGAATTGTTGGCAGAAAAAATTAGGATTACTTGGATGCAATTTCCTTTTCATTGCTTTATATTTTGCTTGAATGTCAAGGTCTCAACCTAATCCTCATTTTGCACTAAGAAAAAACCTTAGGCTTCACTCTACAATGGCCTCGATTCATTGTGAGGAAGTTATGATTAAGGATTTGATGACTACTACATATTTTAATGGGGAAGATGTTTTTCATCATGATGCACATGTTGCACATATGGATAGGCAAGACATGAATCTTACTACAGAAATACTTATATTAGACCTTTATGAATTTGAGCAATAATGTTAATTATTCAAATTTGATTGATGTTCTTCATAACTTGTTAATGGATAATCCTTATGTGATGGAAGTATTAAGTGATATAGGTCAAAGGATAAGCTCATCAAATTCCTTCAATAGTGTGTCTCCTCCCCTTCCTTCACAAGCCTCTTCATCTAGTGTGCCTCCTTCCACATATTTCTTCTCTTCTCTATATTGCTTATACATTTTTTATAGCTCCTATCATTGATCCTCTCATTGTACCTACTTCTCATATTGTACTTTCCACTCATCCCTTGATTGTGTTTACTTCTCACCCAGTACTCATGTTCCCACTTCTAGTGTTGTCATTCCAACTTCATTCTTTGTCCCTCGATCAACCTACACTCCACGTATTATCTCATGTTGCCACTTCCACTCCCATTTTAATCATAACTCCTAATGTTCATCCTTCCAACATAGATGTCATCTTTAAAAGAATTGATGAGATGCAAAGTAAAGTTGATGCATTACCCCTAGTAATCAAAGGATATCATAGGAGAAATCAAGCATAATCCACTTTCATTTGAGTTATTTCTTATCCATTTCTAGTTTGTTCGGTGGCCCCTAGTTTTGTAATGTATAGTGGTAAAGGGGACCTTATGACACAATTGGGAGTTTGTTTTGATTATGTTTATGATGATAAAATTTTTACAAATCTCTTCCCTAGAAACTAAAAGGATTATGCAATTGAATGGCTTTATTCTCTTCCTCATAGTTCTATTCATTCCTTCAATGATTTGGCCAATGCTTTTGTACATCACTTTAATGTCAATATTGGTTTTGTTGGTACTCAAATTTGCAAATTATAAAACCCTAAAGATATGCCAAATCTTATGATTAGGTTTTATATGTGAATTTGGCCAACTAACAAAATTGATCAGATTAATCAAAATTCTCTGCACTTTAGGCTCTGTTCAAGCCTAGGTGGGTGTTACCTTGTTTCACCAATGACAATTTACTTTCAAGTTTGCTGGTGACTTAAGAACAAATTAAGGAGCTTATGTAATTTTGTCAATTCAATCATCCACTTCACTTAACCCAATCTGGCATAGGATTTGGATTAATGTTTTCTATAAATCTTTAAACCCTACTCCTAGAATAGAAAAACAAAATTGGATTTTGAAAATATATACAAGGGAATGATTTTCAAAAGAAAATGACCGGTGCCTTCCTTTGGGTTACGGAGTTTTCACTCTAAGAAGAATATGTGCTTCTCTTTTAGCCACAACTCAATTTGCTTGGTAATTCTAGGTCTATGAATTGCATAGACATTCAAATATGTAAGTTATCAGGTTCTTCTTTAACAATCCAATTTAACTTTCCAAAGTTACTGTGATTCACCTATAGGATTTTAATCCTTGCTTGAAGGAGCCCAATAAACAAACCACACAAGAAACATCAAATGTGTTCTGACAAATCAACAATATATTTGATAGGTTGATTTGAATAACAAAGAAAAAGTAAATTGGAGACAACCAGATAAATTATTAGCAATCTAATTCAACAAACAAATGAGAACCAAAAGTTGAGCACCAGAGAATAGCAGCTTTTATATTGATTTGCTTCAAAGTACAAGTAGTGTAATGTCTTTTTCAAAAAATCAAAATCCCAGATAGATCCCGAGCCATAAGGTCTTGGTTTGCTTTTATAAAGGAAGCAACAAGCTTCATACCTTTCACAGTCAAAATGGCTCTTTGTATTCCTAACCCTTGGTATTACAATATTTGCCTTTTATAAGTCCAATTTGGATTTTCAAATATATTTGAATACATTTTGAAAACATGAAGAAAACATAAAGAGACAAAAGGAGAGAGTTCAAGATGCGGTGGTGCTATTTAACACCAGCATATGGCTCATTGCTCCTTTGCACCTGAGCCTGTGCTGCTGATGATTCATCTCTAAGATATTTCTCCTCCCATTTATATATTGTAAAATCACCAGGCCATTGGTAAGCCTGAATCTAAAGCAAGTTCTCCTGGTGATCTTTCCATCTTTTATCAATCAAATCTCTGACATCCATCACAAATTTTCCATACCCAACATCCAAGGCAATTACTTGGTCCAATATCATGTTGAAACTGAGAATGCTGATATTAATTCAATTGAGTATTAAGGCTCAATAACTGATATTCATTCAAATATAAGAAGAAATAAGTATGGCAAACATAAGAAAAATATAGAATGATAACATAGTCATGGAGAATCTCTGATAATAAGATGTTCTATTTCATGCATAAGCTCAAAAGTTACACCAACAGAGTTTTGATACACCCTTCCACTCATACTTTTATTATTTTTTATCAAAGTTTATATAGAGATTACATAATATCAACCATAATCCCTAAGCCATTAACCATTAAACTACCTAATCCTTAAGCCCTAAATCCCTTATCTTTTGACCCTTAATCCCTTAAACCCTAACCCCTTGTTAGGTCTCAAAAACACAGGTCCTAAACCATAAGAGGTTGCCAAGCTCTCTTAACGTTTTTGGCTAACTGACACAGGGTAGATATGGTTAAACCCTCTTCACTTCAGGCTTTGCTAGACCTAGGTAGGTGTACCTTAATTGTTAGTGCATACTTGATTTGACCTTCACGGTGGCAAATAGGTGTGAAGTAGATGTAAGGTTTGAAGGTATTTCTAAAACTAACGTTTACAAATATGAGAAATGTATGGAATTTGATAATTAATAGGACCAATGCTTTATCTATTGGGAAAAAGAGATCAAGAGCTACTGGTATATGGACCTTTAAACTTGACTTAACTCGAAGTGTTAGGCATTTATGTAAATCTGTATCTTGTACAGATGTGCAAGAATGTTGAAATGCAGGGTTATTCTTATACAATCCCAATGATATTTCTCCAAATTGCTATGACCAATAGAAATGATTTTAATTCTAATAGGAAGGAAACCAACTAAGACAGCCTGTTCAAAGGATTTTAACCATGGGTAGATACCAATAAACATAGACTGCTCAGCAAGACTTAAATCAACTTCCCTTAGAAACCAATCACATAGATCATACAGTGACAACAAATGTGTACTGATAAATTAACTATATGCTTGATATATTAATTTAAACAACTTGAAAAACCATTCTGGAGACAACCATGCAACCCATAAATATTAAATTCAACACAACAAGTGAACATCAATTTTCAGATCCACCAAATAACTTTGATTCTTTTATTAATTCAGAAGCTCACACTAGTTTGAAAACATAAATGGATATAGATAGATTCTTCAAGTTCTACTTTTATATTGCATATAAGTTTGTAAAAATAGATGAGATAATATCCTATAAAATGGCCTTGGTATCCTATTAAATAGGATGCAAACAAGCTTCAGGCCCAAAACATTGTGTCATTTCATAAATGTCTCCTTTCAACTAACTAATACGTAATTAAGAACATAAAGAGAAATAGAAGGATATGCATTGATAAAATTCTGGTTCTGTTAATCATCGTAGAGTGATCCATGACCCATAGGTCTGGCAAGATCATCCTCATCTCCATGGTACAGATTGATATACCTGCATTGGTTGTTGAACGACAAAATTGTACTGCAACCACCTCCTCACACTGCCCTAGATATAAACAGATTTATTCTACCAATATGATCAATGTAATCTTGATCACACATGTATATGTAGAAATTACATTTTTCATAATTAACTCTATAGAGAATATCTTTCCCAAGCATGTGTAAGTATTTTCTGTAACTCGTTCCTCATTATTTATATTCTGAAGTACTGGTGGCAATAACCCATTCAATTCATCTTTCCAAGGATCCTTGTCTTGCAAACTCCCATTAGCATTGAAAAAATTTGGAAATGCCATGTTAGGATGTTGGTCAAAGTCATTCAAATCTTCTGTAAGTATACCATTAAATCTTTCATGCTCACTGATTACGTCTTTATATTCTTTGAGCACTTGTTTCTCAACATTAGACTTAGCATTCAATTTTTATTTTGTCTCCAACATCCTAAGGTGTAGCCTTTTGTGTTCTTGATACATCTAATGAGTCCTCTTATGCAAGTCCCAAACTTTGTCACTATTTTCCATCATTTTGTCAAATCATTTTTGAATCAATTCAGAAGCCATATTGTATTTGACTATTTTCAATTCAGTCTCCAACTGCTCACTTTTCTTTTGAAACTTCTCTGCCTTAATCTTCCAATAATTAGCATCTGATTTGGCCTCGATAACCCTCTTGTCAGCTTCTAGGTATGGTGAATATCTGCTAGATGAAGGCAATTTATCTTTGTAGGTGGCAATTTCCTGCTTGAGCCTTACATTCTCTGCCATATAGTCATTATTCCTCCTTACCAATTGCTCAATTTGTGCCTTGGTGAATCTTGCAACATTTACATTCAGGTTAGCAGTTTCAATAGGGTCTGCTTCTTTAACCCTTTGAATCATTAGGTAGCTAAAAGCTTCATTAGGATTAATTATAACTTGAGGCTTCTTGTGCGGGGGATATAGTGACCATATTAGCAATGTTTGCTTATTAGGATCATACCCTGATCCAAATTTGATCTTGTCTAGGGCCTCAATGCTAAGATGCATCTTTTTGTCTTGGTTTTTTTCTTAAAGTGTCAAACACAATTGCAGAGGTCATATCCCATCCAGGTATCAGTAACACTCATGCTTCTTGGAGCAATTCCCTTCCCTTGTTAGGAGTCATATCTTCCAAGGCTTTGTCAATTTCTGACTGGAGTTGCTGTAGAACTTCATCTTGGATTTCAAGAGTAATGTTTTTCATTCTTTCCCTATCCTGTTTTCCTTTGTACTCATATAAAAATGACTTAAATTTTGCACTCTTAATGAATTCATCATCTGAAATGAGTTTTTTACTAGCTAGATACCTTACATCCTCTGTTAGTTCATCAGAGGTCTCTATTTCAACCTCTTCTCTTTCCTTTGTAGGTTCATATTCTCCTATGTGGGGCCAGGATGCTTGCAAGTCTTTATTTTCCCCTTCCTCTTCTTCTTCAAGATCAAAAGAAATATCAGGAGTTGGTTGAGGAGACAAATGAGCCATTGGAATTTCATCCTCTGCTTGTGTTTCTCTGACAACTTTTCCCTTTTTTTCAAAGATATGAGGAGGAACATCTTCAATTAATTCTGAAGCATTTTCAATTAATGCATCTAGTCTCTTGACAGGATCATCTATGTTCACAAAAGCAGTTGTGTAACTGGGGTTTTTAGCTACCCTCCAAGCCTCAGCCAACATTATCTTGTGGTACAAGCTTCTTCTTTCAACTGTGTTGTGCTCGTCTTGGTTTCTAATTAGGTCATAATCAACAAACAACACATGATTATACCTTTTCAGATTCTTCTTTGTTCTGACTGTGCATATAAAGTTCTTTGGATCAAAATTTTCTCGAGCATTTCCTGCAGGCAACCTAAAATATTCCAATCTTTTCTCAATTAATTGATATCCTTTATCTGACATGACTGTGAAGTCTCCAAAACACAATGTCCCAGACATAAAAGATTGTTTATTGGAACCTTTTAAATGCATGAAATCTGAGTAGGCAAGTTCTCTCACAATTTCTAAATAGGCAATCTTGTCTGGACAAGTTTTAGGTAACAAGATAGGGGGGCCTTCAAATCTAAACACCCTTATCTTTGTGCAATCATTGTAGGAGTACCAGTCACCCCAGTTATGACTGAATTTTCCTTGTTCATACTTGTCCTTAGGCCTTAGAAATCTTTTTATTTCTAGTGACAAGTTGTAGTCACAAGGGTGGCTAACTTTCTATAGACAAGTTTCACAAAGAATTCTTCAAGATAGAGATAATGAGACTTCTCACACCGGCTATCCCAAATAGTGGTCCACATCTGAATAGGTTTAATGTCACCATTCTTGTCTAAATCTCTTACCCTTAGACATTCACTCTACATTCTAGAATTCTGCCCTTCATATAGGACAAGGTGCATAAGTACAGAATAGTGACTGAACTTACTATCCCCTCCTTTCAGGGAGACCAATTCATTATGAAGGGCATTAGCCAGGAATTCAGCATAATCAAAACACACTGCTTGTTGACTTTGCACATCAGTAGCTAAAACCACTGGAGCAATCTCCATAAACAGGGAAGCCTCAACCCCGAGCAATTGACACACAAAGTAATAGGTGTATTGGAAATACTCTTCAAACATTTCTATAGAATATGGGGGATCTTCTGTCACCGAAAACACTTTAAGTTTGTTTTCTGCATCTCGGGGTCTATGCAGGGGCAACCTCCACTGTTTGTATTGGTTGCTCATGTTATAATATTCACTGATTAAATCTCAGAGTCTGAACTTCACATCAAAACTGCAATCCAACTGAAAGACCATTGATATATAGTCTCTAGTGACAGGGAAAAAACTCGTGCCATCTCTCAATTCCACCATATGGTTCTAAGGGTTGTAGCTTTTAGCTATGACTTTCAAAAATTCAACATTTACGAACACAGTAGGCACTATAAGTTTTCCTAAATTCATTCTCCAGGGGTTTGACACTGGTGCTCGCCTATACATTCTCCTGTAATGATACATGAAGAGGTCATAACCTCTAATGGGTGTCCATACATCCCCTACATGTTTGTAAATATCTTCCAATTTCTCTGCATTGGGATTCAATTGAGTGTTTCTTCTAGACCTTTGACCAGATTTTGGGCATTGGTCGATCAGGTCTTGATTCATGTGTCTCTCATCTAACTTTTGTCTTTTAACCCTAGGGTTTTCAGATATGTCTTCCATAATACAATGCAAGAGACTTCTACTTCTTTAATATGCAATTTGATTCAGTAGCTATAGGTTACAATCTCAGAATACTTACTTGAATTTTGAGTTGCATTCGTTGCAGAGGCTTCCTGTTGCTCCCGTGTATGCTTAATGAATCAAAATTCTTTTTGATTTATTTTTGATATACTCTATTTTGTGTATTAATGGCGGCTTTCACATCGTCGGGAAGACATTAAATTCTCATAACGGGAATGTCTTGTCACCTCCTCGAATCAATAAATCATACTTAAGGAGTTTTATCATTTTTTATAATTGTCAGGATTTTGTTATGACCCAAATGGGTGTCACACTGAAATCTCGTATTGTTAAATCTCATCAATATCTGTTTATCCCTTCGATATGTTCTCTTTATTATCATATTTTCTTTTTTGAAGGGACAAGTTATCACCTCCCTTCGACATCCCGAATCCTCTTCCTTTGTATTTCTTTATTTGACATCTTACTGACGGCTTTTCAGCAAGAGTGGAACTTAAGTCATTCCAATATTCCTAATCTTCAAATTATATCACTTATGTTTGCTCAGAATATCGAAGAGACTGCATAAGGACTCACTCTGATACTTCGATCTCATTTGTTCCTTTGATATTTTGTTATCAGCCCGAAACAACGCCTAAGTGTTTATTTTTGGATTATCGAAGTGACTACAAGATGAGTCTCCCTGAAATGACGATTACTTCTCAATATGTTTTTATATTCCATCATCACTTTATCGGTGTGACACATTTAGGTGTCACACCGATCTCTCGATATATCTTTAACCCTCTAAGCTGGTCACTTTGATATGCCACGAGCCTTTTGCATGGCATGGTATTAAATGTGGCTTTTTTGATTTTTCAATGAAAGCAACTGATCGGGGAAGGGATTAGGGTTTACTCTTTTGGGTTTACGATAGGAATGAAGGAAAAATTTATTAATGGCAGATTTCACATCATCAGGAAGACATTAAATTCTCATAACGGGAATGTCTTGTCACCTCCTCGAATCAATAAATCATACTTAAGGAGTTTTATCATTTTTTATTATTGTCGGGATTTCATTATGACCCAAATGGGTGTCACACCGAAATCCTGTATTGTTAAGTCTCATCGATATCTGTTTATCCCTTTGATATGTTCTCTTTATTATCATATTCGCTTTTTCGAAGGGACAAGGTATCACCTCCCTTCGACATCCCGAATCCTCTTCCTTTGTATTTCTTTATTTGGCATCTTACTAATGGCTTTTCAGCAGGACTGGAACTTAAGTCATTCCGATATTCTGAATCTTCAAATTATATGTCACTTATGTTTGCTCGGAATATTGAAGAGACTATAGAGAGACTCACTCTGATACTCTGATCTCATTTGTTCCTTCGATATTTTGTTATCAGCCTGACACAATGCCTAAGTGTTTGTTTTAGGTGCTAAATTCAGTGCTAATTTGTGCCTAATTTAGCACCTACTTGTTCTGATCGGCGCAAAAAACATCCAAAATAGTGCCATCTCGATAAATAGCGCCAACTTTTTCAAAAAATTGGAGAAAGATACATTAAAACAGTAGGTGGAAGCAAAAAACAGAGCAAAAAAGGGAGCTAATCATAGGGATTTGTTGTAGTGATTTATTCCCTCATAAAATGGTGAAACAAACTTTCTTACACTCCATAGGGTTATGTTCTTAGGGTATATTTATTCTCCATTAGGGTTTCAAATTTGATGTTTCTTGATTATATACATTTCATCTCAAATTTGATTAAGGTTTGCATGTACCCTTATGTTTAATTTTTTTATTTTGATTAGGGTTTCGATCTCTACCCTCCTTACATTGTAGATTTATGGTTTTTCAAACTTAATCGTTATTAATTTTTTGATCTCATATTAGATCAAATCTATACAATGGACTCCTCTTTATGCCTAGACTTCTCTCCTTTATGATGATACCATAGGCAATGATTGTATTTCTATGTTGATGCCTCATTATCTCTTGCCTAGGATTCCTTGTTAGTTGTATGATTTTTATAATGCATATATGCTTTGCAACTCTAATTAGAATGTGCATTATAATGTTTACACATATATGTGCTTTGATAAGTATCTTCCATTTACATGTATGTTATTTTAGATCATTAACTATCTATGTATTATTTGTATTATTGCATATGGCTCAGGGTCATGTTTATTGGCATTTCATTATTTTATTCTTCTATTGGCAATACTTTTCAATCCCTCAGGGAATCACCCATATTATCATATGATGCTATTTCTTTTAATGACCCTCTCTCTTTACTGTTGGATTTGCTTTTTCACTACCCTTAAAATTGAGTCCACAAGGAAATTCTACCTACAGCTGCAAGGATTTTACCCAAAGGAAATATCGTGAAGGAAAAACTATGGTTAGTTCCAGAAGAAATTTACGACTTTATCGAAATAAAATTATATTGATTCTCTATGTGGGGGTTATTAATGCCCCTTTTAACTATATGTTAAGGTGCATTAGTTAATTACTTTAGGTAAAATAATTTTATCCCAAGTTGTAAAGTCAAATAATATTAATTCTT
Organism: Cunninghamia lanceolata; assembly: GCA_027924645.1. Lineage (NCBI taxonomy): Eukaryota > Viridiplantae > Streptophyta > Pinopsida > Cupressales > Cupressaceae > Cunninghamia > Cunninghamia lanceolata. The sequence continues at coordinate 373,464 of BSBN01000834.1, forward strand.
TTTAAGAATTAATTGATGTTGTAAGCCATTAAAATTATTATAGTTCACATTTACCTGATAGGGGAGATAATTAGAAGTGGGTAAGTTGGGATGACAACTTGAAGTGTGATTTTATAGAAAAGTGGATAAATAATTCAAGAGGGAGAGTTCGGTGAAAAGAAGTTATGAGTAGTTTCAAAACTACTTGTATGGAGGTAAAATGTTTTAAAAGGGGGGAATTTCATTTTACGGGGATATTCTTTCTCGGGAAATTATTTTTGGGGGAAAAGAGGAATATTTTGATTTTTTGGGTGAAATTATTTTCATCGCTAGATCATTTGATAATTATTAATCTCCTGTGAGGAAAAGGGGGACATTTTTATACATCAGATGTAATATTATTTTGGAGAATAGAGCAGTACGCTCTGTCCTACTCAATAATATAAGAGAATGTAGATATTGGGTCTATTGTCTCTATGTGTTATTATTTATTCCTCTTATGTTGAATATATGGAATGTTGAGTATATGACAGTCACATCTCTCTGTATGAATTGTTGATAACCTGCCTCTCTTACCTGTATTATAATTGGATGTGTCTTCTTTCTTATGTTAGAATTTGATGCAAAGGTGATGATCCAATTATTGTTCGTCCAGGTTTTTTTCCATTCTTATGTTGGAAAAAGGGTTTTGGTGATTTTTTTTTTATTGTAAGTCATATTTAGTTTTGCCCGCAATGCATTGGGCATTGTGGTTTTTATTTCCATTTTATATTAGCTGAAAACATCTTTACTGCTTTAAGGTTAAAATTGTACCTATAAAAACTCAATTTCATCTTACAAAGGGAGCTGCCCCTTTTCAAAATGCAGAGAACGATTACAAAATACATTTGTAATTCGTTCAACTGTTGGTAAGTTTGTCATTGTTGTGGGAAAAAGTATACAAGGAGTTCAGTGACAATTACCAACAACTTTTTGGCGACTGTATTGGGGATCGAAGTGCCTTGTGCATTTAATCTTCAGGAATTTGAAAGTACCTCCCCTAGGATGGAGGTTGGCGACTCTATTGAAGATGAATACCAAAAGATGCTTGTAAAATATTCAGAAATATTGAAAGATTGGATTCTTGCAAGCGATGAAAATGAAGGTCTCTTCCTATTAATTGCCCCCTTCAAGACAAATCAAATCATTGAGGTAGTGGGTGATCTAATAAAGGAGGTGCGGTTCCTAAGAAATTTCTACGGCGTTGTGTTAATCAAAAGAAGACAATATTTCTCACCTGAGGACCTGAATGAAGAAGAGCCTATGCATAAAGAAGAAGAATGGTGATCTGAACAAGAAGAAAATCTAGAAACTTTTCAGCCTCTCAAAGTTCAATCTCCAAGTTTGTCATTGGAGGCATCCCAACAAGATGTGATTCAACCAATCATAGTTGAATGTTCACTAGAACATCCATTAAGCAAGGATTTTGGAGGTATGGGCAAAGCTATTGATATTCCAATTACATATGTGAAAGAAAATACGTTTTCCATACGCTCTTTTATGATTATAAACAATGTTACTGTCCCAACTATTCATAACCAACTATATGAACCCATTTTTGTTTTCTCACCTATGCCTCATGTCTTTCCTATGGGTGTAATCAAAGTCATGTTACTATTGTCTATATCCTTGCAAAAATTATCACCATCTTACATAAGATTATCCCATAAAGGCTCATACTTTCATCAACCCATAAATGGTTGTGTAACCTTGTTACTTCCCTTTTTTCCTTTTAAATAGTTTTCTTTTGTCTAAAATTTTGGTTTGTTTTTTTGTTTTCTTCTGTCTTTGTTTTTCCAATAAATTACAACAACATCCCTATGTTTTTTTCTTGTGTTTGGTAACTCCCAATTTCTACTTTGAATGCACATTAAACCCTTAACACCAGAAGACATGCATCTGGACATCTCCATGAGCCTATTCTCACTATGTCAAAGAAAGGAGTTATTTCATCTATAATGCATGCCTACAACACTTTCTTTTCAATCTACTCAAATGTATTAGAATAGTTACAAATTATCCTTGAAATTGAAGTTTTCCAGTGCAAATTATCCTTACTCCTTTTATGTGGAAGTGATTTCCCAATCTGAAGCAAGTGACTATGAGTTGAGCTCTCTGGTCATTTTATACAAATGGCATCTTTTTTTCCTGGTCATATGAACCTTCCTCCTCTAGATATACCCCTAAGGTTTCCTGGTCCTTCCTGCCTTCTTGGTAACATACCAAAATGGTTAGATTTGTATTATCACCGCCCAATTGTATTTTGAGGATGGCCTTTAACTTTGCAACCATCTTAAAATTATTTTATGGAGGAGCTATTACATGATTTCAAGTCTTCAACCACAAAAACCTAATAATTATGAATGTGTGAAATATTGGAGAAAGAAAGATACAATAATATTACTGGAAGGCAAGGTTTGAAAAGATATAATCCCCTATGAGTGTTACATCAAAGTGATTTCAATGTCAAAGTTTGAAATCATGCAGATGCCACACGCCATCATATGATTTCATATAAAGTAGAAAAGATTTATCTCAGAAATAGATTATAACTGCCAGAAGTTTTGTTAACAAGGAGACAGATTATACAGTCCATTACTAAAGGTGATGTTGCCAGTAAAGTGTATCTATAGTTTCCTCCATGGGCATCACAGGAAACTCCTGACCATTATTTCTGTTGAAATCTTTGCTGTAGTTCGGTCTCTGCATCTGGGAATTATGCATTACTTTTTGGAGGCTTGCACACTTCTTATTACTGTTCGGTCCATTCAATAATGCCACTCCAATATGAAACACTCCACAAATGTCTTCCCTAAGTTTCTATGCCAAGTTTCCAAAGGCTGTACTGGAGATGGTTTTGTAATGATTCGTCTTTGTGCCATTTGAAAGAGCTCTTAACAGTTTGAAAACACTACCTTTCGGTCTGAGAGTTTGAGTTCCGCTGGGCTTAAACAGCACACACTAAGCTTTGACCTCTCAATAGAGAGAGGGCCCACCAGCCACCTAAGCAAGTCAAAGCTTAGTGTGTGCTGTTTAAACCCAGCCTCCATTCGTTGATGGGAAAAGGGATTGCACATCATTCTCAGTGCTACTCATATTATGAGTCCTCGTTTTAAATTGCAATGCTCAATTTATGGCCAACTTTGATAAATAATTTTGATTCCCATTGCAATGCATAAAAGTTTTAAATAGGAGCGCCAATTAAAAGAACAAAACAAGCATCTGCAAAAGCAGGTTGATGATTGCAAGAGACTGCATTCATTCAATTCCATGCAAGCCGCTCCCCAGTCATGGGACTCAAATACCGCTCTATGTAAATGTCATCCACTTTCAGAGTTGAACCGGTCAAACAGCCAATAGCATTTTTCTATTTCATTCACAACAAAAAGTGTTAAATATAGGAAAACTTTTCATTGGCCAGAATTTACCCTTAAATATTGAAGTGGATGACATTTAAGATCAGCCTCAAATACGGTGGAAAACAATGCATATGTTGTGCCGCTAAATAGATTAAATGCTGTGGAGTGTGAGCCTACATTGCAGATCAGGTACCCGTATGTTCCATCTGTAACAAGTATTCCTCGACATGAGAAAACACAGAATAATTACATGCAAGGCTGGATTATGCTATAATATAATGTAAAGGGTTGCATGGATAACATTTGGAAAGCAGAACTATTGATATCATAATAGCCGGTTAAATTTTTATATATGCATATATAAGGAAGATGGTAATTTTAAGTTTACTCTTTGGTTTTAGTTTTGCTTTTAGATATAATACCAAGATTCTGCATAGTATCCTGACATTTTATCCTGTCCTAAGCTACAGTCACCATAAATATTGTAAGGATGAAGATAGTCAAGGCCATATGAAACCATTGAGACACCATTCATCTACTCCTGAAACTTACCTTGAAAGGAATTATGCTTCCAGCAATAAAGTTGTTTGTGGAGCTGTTAAAAAAATCAGAGAAATTAATGAACCAGTGGAGATAAAACTTGTTGACTATGGTGTTCCAATGTATGATCATCACAACATTAGGTATCATATGGGAAAGAGACAATTACTATGATTACTAACCATATTGTATAGATCATTTTCCATGGACGGGGTCTCTCAGTCTACATACTCTAGCCATCCTTTAATATAGTGCAACCTTTGCTTTCAATTGTTTATTCAAGGCAATCAATCCTTACTACATAGTCCTTTTCCCATGTCTTTTTATCTTTTCTCTTCTTTTTAATGCTTTCATCTGCTGGTGGACAAGAGAAGAGGAAGGTTGTCCTTTCTGAATAGGTGAGGTAGACATAACCAAAGTCTCAGTAGGTTCTGGTGGCACAAGTATCTTAGGAACGCCCAACTCCTTCTTAATGCCTAACCGCCTCATAATTGCACCATATATAAGTGAGAACAAGTTTGATGTAATCTTTTAAAAAAATGGCAAACATGGTCGGGTGTTGCTTGGAGGCACAATCTTAGCTGTAACAGGTTTGGAAGCATTGAATTTATATTGATTATTCTACATATTGCCCAACGAAATAGTTTGGATGTAGATGTGTATCTTGCACTAGGATTTGCTTCTCACTATAGAAAAATCAGCACAATGGAATGCCTTGTGGAGGAGGGGGAGACATGCCAGTTGTGAAATGGTTTGTAGAGAGTGGTTGCAGAGACATGGAGCTTTGTCTTGCCCTCACAGCAGCAAAGTGAAAATAGCCACACATGCCTCAAAATGTCCTATCAACATTGAGTGTAGAGATTATTAAGGCTCATGGGGAGCGTAGTGGTGGTTCCTTGAAGGGTACAACTTTCCTTTTGCAAGCAGATTTCCTCAATAACCCGAAGCTACATACCAGGCTGCAAACAATATTGCAAAATCAGATGGACGAAGCAGTAACATCATAGTTACGGACTTTCTTACTAGAAAACTGGCCAGAGGAAGCATTTTTGTGGGATCAGGGGTTGTTGGACAGGCTTCGTCAAAGGATTGACAGTGTGGGGTTCAATTTGCTTGAGGTTGAGGTGCGTTACAAATAACTGAATATGGAAGCTGATGTTCATGATGGGGACAAAGTGTTGCTTGCAATGCTCAACTATACAACCAATTTGGTGAATCTACTACTTCGAGAAAGGTTACTCTCCTATCAACTCTGGTGGCAAAGCTTGATAAAAATCTTAAGAGTCGAAGGATTAGTGACATACAATGGGCATAGCGTGGAAGAGTTTGTGCCTCAAAAGACATCAACTTACATTGGTCAACATGATAGGCACATTGGTAAATACTGTGAGGGAAACTATGGTTTTCGAGCTGTTCGTTACCAGGGAGTTAGGTCTATATTTTTTGATGGAGCAGTTTCACCAAAGTGAAAGGTATCAAAATCGTTTAGTTGTTGGAACAATCAGATATTCGGCCCCAAAGTATGCTTTGAATAGGCATCTCACAGATATGGCAAATTCCATTCAGACTAAAGTTTAGAAGAAGAGAAGGCTTATCATTTTAGCGTGTTTAGCAAATGCTACAACTGGTAGATGATAATCTACATATCTAATTTAGACATTTGGAGCAATGAGTAAATTCAAGAGTCTGATGTTTTTTGTGTCCCAAACTAGAAGACCAAGATAGACAATGCCGCAACATTTGGCATCTAACATGTCCAGAGGGATTTATCTCAATTAGGGATATTGCTCATGTTGGGACACACCCTCCAATAGTTACTGTTGTTTACTAATGCAACAAGGAAGCATTTGCTTTTCCTACAGTTTTAATCTGGTGTTGATGTGTTTGTTATGCACAACAACAAGAAATAAAAGTTTCACTCAAACCACCATTTATCTTGAAGAATATGATGAACTCAGAGAATTCATGATTCCAAGTCTCCGTGTGTCAAGTCATGACAATTCTATTGTTACGTAGGGTTTGATGTGATATGTTGTTTTCCAATAGTGGCCTTACGTACTTTCAGGAAATCTCATCCAAATATTTATCCTGTTTCACCTGATATGCATATATTCTCAATCAATTGTGTTAAATCTTACAATCTTTAGCTAGGATCTACATATATTTATGTAAATTTGTCTTAAGTTTGATCAATTCTTCTGAAACTGTCTCCAGCTAAGACTATTTTGATGATCTTTCTAACTTTGATTAATTCTTTTTAAATTATCTCAATTTGAACTAATCCTCACTTCTATACCTTAAATTCATTCAAGTACTATGCAAATAAGTGAGTAGCTCACTATCATTTTCTATTATTTGCATGATATTCACTATAACATGCTATTCTGCTCAAATATGCTAAGGATATCCAATTATCAATGTCAATTCAACATATTTTCTCTATATCTGCTTGTTATTTACCCTTATTTGTAGCTCTGTATGATTATTTATGAAATCAAAATGAAATAAAATGAAAGCAAATTGAAATTCTAAAATTACTAAAATTACTGAGTTTCGACTAATGATCCACATGCAACTCTGATACTTTCATGAAAAGGAGATAAACCAAACCATGTTTCACCAAGACAGTCCACAATTATGCATGATAGGTGCTAATCTTGAAAGGAATAAGATCATGGCAACATGCACTAGTTGAATGCACCTCTGAGGAGTGCAGCAATTCATAGTAACATATTAGGAAATCATCCACAAGATTACACAATATTTACAATTAGGTAGTAATCTAAGTCTCCATTATCATTCAATTTGCTAAAAGTATGCACATATACATTTGATCTTGAGAAAGAACCATGGGGAATCACAAAGTTACAAAATTGTATACTTAGAGTTCACAAGGTCATCAATTCAATCTCAATTAAACTTCCCAATAATTTACAAGTGACAATCAATATCCTCTTATAGGACAATGATAAGATTCGGTTACAATGATCCAGTAGTTAGGATCCAATCAAGATGATCAATGGTCAAGAATAGTGGCACATGATTGCCAGTTGGCAATTGTTGGTGGAGGACAGTTGGCAAAAGGGGAATATTCCTAGCATCTTTGACTTGGTCTTCAGGGTCCCTTTATTCAGCTTCTTCTTTAGAATGCTCCTCTATCGACCCTTCAGTTATCCAAAATCCAGTATCCATACCCTTGAAGAATGCATATTCCCTGACTGCTTTGTTTATTTCTTCTCTATTTTGTACTTAAGTTTTCTCCTTAGCATGCTCTTGGGCTTGCAATTGTTCTTTCAAGGCTATCCATTTGCTAGTCCTGTTATCCAACTCCTCATTATAGGCATCTATTTTAGACTTCATATTCATTGCCTTATCAATAACATCCTCTGAGAAGTGTTGGACTGGATCCCCTATTGCTAGGTTGAAATTATCCTTGAATGCCTTAATAGCATCCTACTCATCCTAATTTCCAACTTTACCTTCCACTCCACCCTCTAATTTCTCCAAAACAGCTAGCTCCTCTGCCAAAAGTTCATGAGCTTTTATGTTGATATCTACTGCTTTTGCATTGCATCTCTTCAAAATTGGCACTTCAAATTTTATGTCTCCTCCCTAGAGGTCCATTTTAGGAAGTACCTAGAGGGTCAAAGTTTTGTTGGTTATGAGGACCTGATCATCTACTTTCCTCATATCCTTAAGCATGGTCAGGTATCTGCTACTTTGAACTAGCCTTTGGCCTACTTCCTTATTCAGTGCATCTACTTTGCCTTTCATATGGCTCAACATATCCCAATTGGATATTAATGTTCTTATTACTTTGTCTCCCCCTTTCAAGATTCTTTGAAACCACTTATTCATCACATTACCTTGATGCTTTTGTGCATCCAACCCAGTTATCTCTTGTTGTGACACTAGAGCTAAAGGTGTAGCTGTTGTTATTGGAACATTGGTAGGGGTGACCAATCCTTTTATGAAGGCCTGCAATTGGTCAATTTGCCCTTTATACTCTTTGTTTTTAGCCTTTGCCTTTGTGGTCTTGGCTGCTACTACTTCTATACTTTCTCTTAATTCTTGGATATCCTGATCTGCACTTGTATGCCCCAGGTCTATGGTGGTCACTTGAAACTTACCTGCACTAATTTTCCCTTTATTCTTATCAACTGTAGGCACAACTAATTGAGCTGTCCTCTTTCTTGTGGTAGGGTCTCTCTTTATTGCTGAGGTAGCCCTCGCTCTATGGTTGGGCTTTGTAGCCTCAAATGAAAATAATGATTGAATATCAAAATTTGAAGAATCTTGAATAGGAGGCTTCAAATTACCTCAGATGCCAACCAATCGGGTGCACTAGATTCTAGTACATTCTGACCTATTTGCTCAATGTGAGCATCCTGCATACCTGTATCCTTATCAGTAGGAGCTTCTACGCTCACTTGTTGCTGACTCTTATCCTTACTTTGTGATACTTCTTTTGTAGGATCTTGGCCATCATGCACATCCATGCAGACATCCGCATCTTTGTTATTTCTCTCTTCAGGGATATCCTCATGAGTTCCCATGTCTTGATCTTGTGCATTTTGTTCTTCTTGGATCTTGGGATTATCTGCTCTCTGTTCCCCTTGGTGACTATGATCTGGAACATCCTAATGTACATCTTGATCCATTCCTGCTTCCTTTTCGTTTGGATCTTCTCCGTCACCTTTGTCTTTTGGACCTTCATGTCCGGATATAACTATTTGTTGTTCTTCTTCTGCATTGATTTCAGTATGTCCCTCTTCACTTGTCTGGACATTTTGTTCTAGATGCTAAGTCTGGATATTTTTCTCTGGCTGTTAAATCTAGATATCCATATCCTCAGCAGTATCATCTTTACTTCCCACATTATCTAGAGCTGCATCCTTGTCCTTATCACTAGGCCCATCATATGCCAAATCAATAACTTCTGGGCTTGTGATAGTCTTCACTAACACATCCAAGTTCACAGTTTGCACCATTGCCTTTGGAGATCCAGGCTCATCAATATCCTTGACATTTTGTGATGCCTGTGGGGTGTCTTGGGGTGTTAGTGTAATATGCCTCATCAAGTCTTCAACAAGATTGGCCATCACATCCCTTGTCACTTCATCATTTGTCAAATCAATTATTTTGCTTAAGAACAAAGTTTGATTGGCCATCCTCTTCACTTCTTCTTCCCTTACTTCCTTGGCCAATTCTGAATTCTTAACTATAATTATGGTCGAGATGGGTACATTGTGTTGTAATTCTTTGGGTAGTGCCTCCACATCCCCTTGGACCATGGCTGCTATAGATGTCCCTACCGTATGCTTCTTTCTAGAAAACATCTTTTCCATCTTTGTTGGCTCTTCATGTTCTTTGAACAGGACATCTGACTGCACATTAATTGCTCCCCTCATTGTAGACATCTATCCTCTCTTTTGTTTAGGGATACTCATCCCTTCCAACAGATCTTTACCTTTCTTTACTGTTACTTCTTCCTCATCTTCTTCAATGTCTTCATATGCAAATTCTGGCTCATCCACCTGTCTTGTAGTGATGGTGATGGCCAGGATAGGTATATCTCTTTGAGGTGGAGGTATGGTGGCTATTATAATATTTGCTAAAGTGAATTCTTCCCTAGCCACCTCTTAAGATCCTGGTTTGGATAGCTTGGCCTCCATTATTTGTCTCTTATGGATCAAGAAGTCGTCAAACTCAGGATCTCCTATATCCTTTCTTTTCCTTTTCTTATCCACTATTTCTGCCACTCCCTTCTCCTTTATTTCAGCTAGCCTTTGATTCACCCACTTCTTGGTGAATTCCATAACCTTGGCTATGATTAATTCGATGGATGTGACCTCTATTTGGTTCCAGTCTGGAAGGGAGAGAGACTCTTTGTATACCTATTTATCCTCATACTCCTTGTCCATCAATTTTTCATCATTAGAGTTTAGTTGTGGAGGAATATCAAAACACCCTTGTGTCTTGATTTGATTGAAAGTCAGTCTCTGATAATTTCTTTTCCCAACTTCTACTTCATCTAGACAATCTACCCAATAATCTTCTATGTACACTTCATGCTTCAATTTCTTATTCACATACCATTCCATTCTATGGTATGGATCATAGTATCTAACTAGGGAGAATGGTTGCAAATGCAACATGTATAGCTTGGCCTTTGATTATTTGGCTCCATTTATGGTTCCACATACATACCACCCAATGAGCACAGGGAACATGACGTTACCTCTTTTGTTCTTCTTCACATATGCCTCATAAGAGGGTATGATTTGTCTGGTTAGCTCCAACAACACCACTTTGTCAGTAGGATTCCTTGGGAGCATGAATGGTTGTCCGTCAAATCCTTCCATACGGATGTATGTGAAGGTGGGGACTTGTATAAACCAAGCCCCATTTCTTGTAACTGTCTGTTGGGCTTCGTTGCTCATTCTCTTTGATCAGTCACCATCCATGAGTTGGACTAGATGCATGATGAAGAAATCATTTAATCTTCTATAATCTTGGATAGAGGCCTTCCTCTCCAATTGGGGATAATGATCCCACACTGTCTTCTCCTTAGGACATCTTCCTACTCTTCCTACTGTTTGCAACCCAGAGAATGTTGATTGGGCTGCACATGCATATACTACATATGAGGACATATAGAATAGGCACATTTTGCCTCCAAAATGCCGCATACCTTCATCACTGCTATCACTGATGAGTGATGCCCATTGTATTTTTCTATCTGTAGACTCTACCATCCAGATGAGACCATACATCCATGGCTCAAAGTTATCAGAATAAGCTTTTCCAATCATCCTACTCAACATCACCATCATGTATTGCACTTCTGGTGTGAAATCAAACTTGAATAGTTTGCTTGGTAGCTTTGCAACTGCCTTTGCTTTATTGTCTGCAACCCTCCATAATGTGAACATTATCTTCCTGCAGTTGACAGTCTTGTTCTTGTATTGAGCTTCCAGGTCTTCAATGTTTATAGGGAATAGATTAGGGCCTGTGGGCAATTGAAATGCCTCTATAATCCCTTGGATTGAAAAGTCTGCATATACTCTTCCTTATTTCTCCACCTTCTTATTGGCAGGATTATAATTTTGTGCGTATGCTACCACCAACTCTAGGGCATCAGCCGCATATGGAAATCTAGCTGCATTCCACATCCTCGAGTTGAAAATCTTGTGGAGGATGAGGTTTTCACCCCTCCATTCAATTTGGTGATCTAGGTGCTTAAATATGTATTGCTAGAATGTGTGTCCCCTACTGTTCCAAATCGTAGGCCTATTGCCCCAGGAACTGAGAACATAGGGTTCTTGAACTCTACATCATTTCTGTTCTTTCAGTCCTGCATCTTGTCCTATAATTTACAGATATGCATATTTTAATCTATATTATCTTTATCAATCTAATATTTATTTTTCTAGATATCTTGACTTTTACCTTTTTCCGCAAAATAACCATAATCATGTGTAGAGCATTTATCCTAACCATGAAATTTACCTTACATCAATACTGTAATCATATGATAAAAATAGGGGATAGGGTTTTTTCGTTTACATACCTATTTTTCTAAATTTAAATCATGATTAGGTGTCTGGTTATGCTCTTTTTCACTTTGTTATCACCTTTTACCGTTCGTTGTTCTGCAATGCCCCATTCTGTTTGAGATTATGGTTGCCGTAAAAATACCTTAAAATCGCCTTAGGATTGCTCTGAGCTTTGTAATTATCTTTCGAATGCTTTGGTAATGTTAAAATGATCCAATTTTACCTTTTAAGTGTTAAAAATCTAGAATTAAGGCATAATTAATGCTAATCTTCATCGGCGTAGGGACGTCCACTTGTGTGGCTTAGGAGATCTCTACAAGTGGCAAATGCTAATTTGAAATTTTAAAATGCCAACGACTTATTTTTACGGCATTTAATGCAAGTCTGGATATAGGATATTTGCATATGGACATTGAAGTAATATGCTTGTCTTTCAGAATGTCCATATGGATATATCCCTATGACATCATTAGTCATTTGGTCAAGGGTGGATATCAGGATATAGAAATCCCAATGCATTTACCTTTTTATCAAATGTTAGGACACAAAAATGTCCAGGTTGAAAGTTCAAATGTTTTCCACGTGGCACCATTTCATTGGATTATGGGAGGTCATTCCCATTAGTTCATAAAAATAGGGATATGTGTTAGGATTAAGGTACCATCAACCTTGTAAATCCTATGTAATTAATTACTCCTGATATTGTTTGTAAATCACCCATAAGGGATGAAAGGTTTCACTAGCAGTGATCTTGTTTTAACTGTATGTTTATATCCAGTACATGAAGCTCATTCATCTGCGATGGGGGGTCGCAGGGGGTTCCCCCCCTGCGAGGGGTCTGGGGGGATCATCCCTTTGGTGGGGGGTTTGGGGGCCGCGTGCCCTGGCAGGGGTTTGGGGGAAGCTCCCCCAAAATCTCATTTTATTTATGTTTTATCATTGTGAATCTAGACCATTCGTCATTAGGTCATAGATCTGACGGTCGATATTTAGTCGGTTATCTTGCCCTATAAGGCAACCCCCTTTTATAAGGATATTTGTACTATGTTTTTATCAGATTGGAAAGTAACAGGTGGCGCTGGATTGAAGACTGAAGAAGAGAGGAAGTGCATTTATTGTAATCTCATATTTGAAGATAATACAATTTGGAGCCTCTTTTCTTGGTGGATTTTTTTACCCAAAAGGGTTTTCTCCACGTTACATACTGTGTTATGTGTTCAGTTCTTAGTGCATGTTATTTCTATCTAATGGGTTTTGATTGTTGTTGTAATTGTTATCAGCTAGATTTTGCACCCTTGCTGTTGTCGTAAAACTTTAGCAATCTGGAGAAACATGGGAATGATCTCGAAGTGTGGGACCTTGCGAATTGAGATTAGACCTCCAGATAAGGCTGGTTCCTCATTCTAAGCCTAATGCTTAGAGGAATATATCTAAACCTAGTGCTAATGCTTGCTGGGAAAAGGGTTAGAAGGAATGCTTTGAAAATGAAAGAAGTGATACACCAAATTTAAATGTGTTTGGCTGCAATTGAATCGACACAGTAATAATCTCACAACTGGAAAGACTTACACAGACTCATATTGATTCTAACAGAGGTCAAGACAGAATAATGGAGGAATGAAAGGGATTGTTTTGTCCACAATACACAGCCTACACTAATCCAAAGAACAGACACAGTGCTAAAATCATTAAAGAGAGGTAAAATACCAGTTTATATTGATTATAGAGGCCAAGTAGCCATTACAAAATAGCCCAGAAGAACAACCAACAACAATACATCTGTTTCCCATGTATATATATCATTTTACATTTTTGACCTCAGTCGGTTACAATCAATTCGTCCCATGGCCTCTGTTAGGAAAATATCTGTGTTTGAAGGGACGTCCACCTGCAAGAAGTTATGGCGTGAAATATCTGGAACAGGGCAGGTGGAAGATATTTTAAATCTTCAATGTGAGCTGCTGAATCATCGATTTGTAGCAATGAATGCAACAAATATTTGCATCTGCATATGTCGAAATGGTCGCTGAAATGTCTAGTCGATCAAGCCTACAGAGTTGCATCAAATTTTGAAAGTGAGAAAAATCCTCCATAAAGCCCGCCAAATGAAAGAGGAGGCAAAAACAAGCACTTTTGCCTTTTGAAGCATGCTGAAATTTGCTAGAATGAGGGAGATACGAGCGGTCAAAGTTGCGGTCAACTGCATCTATATATCGCTTTGCATATGCGGCTTGAATCGCCATCTGAATGACCCTTTGAAACTGCCTTTGGATTTGCAAATTGCTTTGTATATATCAGGCTGTTGGGGAGAAAATGGGTTGAGCTACCGATAAGCATGGTCTCGCCAATGCCCCTACATGCGCCTTTTGTATATGCCTTGTATGTGCAAATGTATATAGATACAAGCGCCAACATACAAAAATGGGCTTTAACCTTTGTTTAACCTTGATTTGCCTTTGAATTGGCCCCTTGTATATACCATGACATGTGTCATCACTGCATTGGTCGCTGAACTGATCCTTAGACCCATCGTTGAAAAACTACATCTTCTTATCGGCCATTGGAAAGACCTTAAAATGAGCCGCTGATACACTAAGTCTTGCCGAAATCCTTTGCATGCGACCCTTTGTATATCTGATTGTATATGCAAACATACAGTTGCAAATATACATACAATGTGGAACTCAAAAGATTATCAGCCATATTTGATTCTCCAGTTGCATCCGGATTGTATGCTTCTCTTTGTATATTGTATTTGTATATCGCATATACAATGCGAATATACAAGCAAAACTTGCATACAAACATTTACACATACAAACATGTATTTGACCCTCTGCATGTGACCTTTGTATATGCCCTTTGTCTATTCAAATATACAATGCAAACCTGCATACAAAGATGCATACAAACACATCTACCTTTATAAACTACATTGCATATTCCTTTGGGTCCGCCTTGTATTGCAGGATTGTATATTGCCATTGTATATAAGATTATATGTGCAAAGATACAATCACATATACATGCAATAGGTAGACCCCACCCTTTGTATCTGACCCTTGCATGTTGACTTGTATATTGCACGCATGCAATATACAAATAGAACTACATACATATCCCCTTGCATCTGACCTTCCATATTGCCTTTGCATCTTTTCTTCTTTGCACATTGCCTTGTATGTGCGCTTTGTATATCTGATATACATTCACCTTTGCATCCGCCCTTTGCATATCGGCTTTACATCTTTCCCTTGTATCTTTTCCTTTGTATATCGCATATACAATGCGAACATACAATGTAACCCGATGCACATTTGCCTTTGTATCCCGCCTATGTACCTTGCACTTGTATCTGTGAATGTATATTGCGCTTGTATATACAAAGATACATACCAAGAGACTAAGCATGAAACTGAAAATACTTGAAGCTAAACGATTTTTGGGTTTTTCTGGGTTTTTGGAAAAAATTCTCTAGACAAGTTTTTGAGATTTTTTGCAAGGTACAGCATGGGTAGCTGAAGGATGTAAGCCTTTTCTCCTTCTATTTAGGCTTTCTCTAATCGGATTTCTTTGATAGAAGGAGGGAAACATGAATATTTTGGGGCTAGAAAAAATATGACAACAACTTTGGTGATTTCTATGGGATGTTTGCCTGCTAAACATGAGATCAGTGGCCTTATGCATCCATTGGGCATGGAGACAAAAGAGACTGCAACAATAACAGAGGAGCTGGAACACTGAGCAAGCTACCAAGCCAAAACAAAAAACAACAAGCAAGCATGTATCTCCTAATGAGAATACAACAAAGTGCAAGGGCACTTATTGGAAGGAAACCTAAAATTGAAATAAAACCTACTCTAATCCTAAACTAACCAGTCATAGGTGACTTTAAACAAAGCCATTAACTGGTTCTTGAAAGTAACTGCCCCTCCTTAACAATTTATAATATTTTTTATGCATGTGGGCAGTTAAAAAGAGGTGAGGGGGAAATGGGCATATGACAAATTGATAAAACACCCCCCACAAAATGGAGATAAACTCACCTATCCACCTGGACTAATTGTTGATGTTGCTAACTTGTGGTGAATAAATGGGCTGATCCCACTCATTTTGATGCTCAACTTCATGCTTAGAGGTAAGCATGACAAGTGGTGACTCATCCTGATGTGTCTCCAGCTGGGCTAGATGCCTGATTGGGCATCCCCTTGAAGTGACATGCAAATCATCATGTTTGATCTCATGCATTTCCTTCTCTTCTTGCTGGTCTAAATACTCCATTTGCAGTGTAAGATTTCCTTCATCCAAAGATGTTTCACCTTCTATCTCAATTTCAATCTGATGTAGAAAAGTTGGTTCACATGAATGAAATGGAGGAATGCTTGCCTCTTTATTTTCATCTACATATCCAGGTAATTTATCAAACAACAAAGCTAAATCCTGAGATTCATCCTCTATTTCCTTCTCCAAAACATGCTCAACCCGATCTTGTCTGCCATCTAAGTTTGACAGAAAGGATTCAAGACCATTCCAAAATGAGTCCTCATCAGAACTTTCCTGGTCTTTTGACAAAAGGGGAATGTTCCTTACCTCATGAACCATCCTTTCCTCATGTTCATTTTCATCTTCCAGCTACTCCAAGACTTGATTATCACATTGATTGTCTTCTGTCAGCAACTCATCAGATTGTTTAACCCTTTCCTGCTCATTCAGTTCAATAAAAGAAGGGAGTTCATCGAATAAAAACATGAAATCATTGTTTTTGATATCTTTTTCAAGCTTCTCAACCTCCTGTCTTGACTGATTGTGCTTAGCCTCAACCTGCAACAATTTGTCATTATTTTCAGTGTTCTCTTGTTGCTGCATATCCACAACCAGCTGCTCGTTGTCTTCATCTTCAACATAATCAGGTAGCTCATGAAGCAAGGCAGCATCATCCACCTCTAGAGTGACCCTAGCAATCTTTTCCCTTATGCCTCCATCCTTTGACTGTAGCTCCTCTGGATTTTGGTTAAGTTGCCTCTACAGCTGAAGGCTTTCCCCATGCACTTTCTGCATTTCAACCTTATTTTCTTGATCGGATGCATGAGAAAAGGCTTCAAAAGAACCATAGTCTAGAGGACTCAAACCTTTATTTGGATTAAGAGTACTCACAGGTGCAATAGGTTCAAATAATTTTATCTCTATGAGTGTAGGAACAAACTGCTCCTCATTAGTTTTATCCTCTTCCACCTCCTCTTTTGGCTTATCTTTCCAATTATCTTAGTAGACAATAGGTCCACCCTTGAGGATTGAAAAAAGCATTTGGGAAAGAGGCCTGAATATCTTCTTCAATTTCTTGGAGGGGAGAGGGTTCTGGACAAATTTGTTCCTAGGGACTGATAATTTGAGTTTGCACAGGAACAGGGACTTGGGGAGGGATATAGGCTTTGAAGCCTAGGAACTTGTGGAGTCTAGGTTGCTCTTGGTTATGAATTGGTTGTTTTAGTGGATGAGACCCTCTAAAACTTGGAATATTCAATTCAGGAGACTTAGTAGACTCACCTTGCTTGAAGCTTGGTATTCTGAACTTAGAAACCTCTTCTTCAAAGAATGGATTTGGAAAAGAAATAGCTGATTGAGTTTCCAACCTTTGAAATGGAGCCAACAAAAGCCTCTTTTGCTCTTCTTTTGCTAGCTGGATGCTAGAGCATGTTTCCGTTTGTATGTTTGGTGGAGGGTCTTTACAGGGTGACAAAGATGGCCCTTTCTAACTTGGAACCTTAAAGGTAGAAGGCTGCCTGAAACTTGGAATTATGATAGGCTTGGATTCTACAACCTTTTCCTCTTCCTGATCTTGAATTGGTATGAGAGGATTGGCCTTTACAAGGTTTGGTATTTTGTAGCTAGGATGCTTGGTCCAAGAAGGCTGCCATGATAGAGAAGTTTGAGCCACTTTCATAGATTCACTTTGGTTTGAAAGATGGACCTGATTGAAGCTAGGAATAGGCTCCTGTGAAGGCTGAGGGCCTCTAAAACTTGGGATTTTAAAACTGGGAATTAATTTTGGAGGTGCAGAGGGATTAGCCTGCCTAAGGCCAGTGATCTTAAATTTTGGGGTTTCTTCTGCAGCACGCTGAGCAGGTGTCATCCCTATAGCAAGGTTTTCCTAAAAAAACCCCTCTTGTGGCACTCGCTGACGGTCACGTTTTAACATTTCTATAAATTCATTAGCCTCCCTGTTTAGATTTAGGTACAACTTCTTGAGACCATATAAGCTTATGATGCTGAGGTCATAAAACCGCTGAGGCCGATTGTACTCTGCTTCTCTTTTTTCATTGTCCAAAAGTCTGTCAAGCTTCAGGAAACTACTCATGAGCTCATTGAAAGCGTCAATATTCTCAGGGGCAACAACTTGATTTGGATTAGGAGGGTAGTTGCACTGGTTAGGATCAAAGTAGTCTTCTTGGGGTTGATAATAAGCATTATTAGGCTACCAAGAAGACTGAATCAGGGTGGGAGGGAGGTAAGCACTATGAGGATGCTAATATTCTGCAGTGGCAGGGCTGTATGGCATAAAATCAGAGGTATTTGGGGCCTGGTATTACTGATATGGGGGCCAATAGATTGTATTTGGATTAGGGGTAGGGGAATAGCCATGATTCCCATAAAATTCTGACATTTTATAGCATCTAAATGCTGGATAATCATAAAAATGTCAGAATTAGAGCAAAAGATCTGCAACTAGAGAGAAACTAGATACATACCAGAGAGGGAGTCGCCAGGGGATTGAGATGCTTCTAGAAGCTGAATAGACCAGGAAAACCACCAAAATCCTGATCTTTGATGAAATTTTAGGTGCTTGGGCTGCTTTCACCAGTAGATTTGTTTAGTAGAGTCGCCATGGTGTTGTTTGTATTGCCTCCAAAGGCTGGTAATAC
Source organism: Cunninghamia lanceolata (assembly GCA_027924645.1). Classification (NCBI taxonomy): domain Eukaryota; kingdom Viridiplantae; phylum Streptophyta; class Pinopsida; order Cupressales; family Cupressaceae; genus Cunninghamia; species Cunninghamia lanceolata. Next base: position 391,860 of record BSBN01000834.1, read on the forward strand.
TAGGAGAAACACCAAATCTCTTAGTATTTTGATGAGAAGTTCATCGAACTGGTCCCACTGGGCTTGCCAAAAACTATTATCACCTAGATTTACACCCTTGCTGTTGTTGTAAAACTTTAGCAATCTGGAGAAACATGGGAATGATCTCAAAATGTGGGACCTTACGAATTAAGATCAGACCTCTAGAGAAGGCTGGTTCCTCATTCTAAGCCTAATGCTTAGAGGAATATATCTAAACCTAGTGCTAATGCTTGCTGGGAAAAGGGTTAGAAGGAATGCTTTGAAAATGAAATAAGTGATACACCAGATTTAAATGTGTTTGGCTGCAACTGAATCGACACAGTAATAATCTCACAGCTGGAAAGACTTACACAGATTGATATTTTCCTAACAGAGGCCATGAGATGAATTGATTGTAATCGACTGAGGTCAAAAATGTAAAATGATATATATACATGGGAAACATATGTATTGTTATTGGTTGTTCTTTTGGGCTATTTTGTAATGGCTACTTGGCCTCTATAATCAATATAAACTGGTATTTTGCCTCTCTTTTATGATTTTAGCATTGTGTTTGTGCTTTGGATTAGTGTAGACCGTGTATTGTGGACAAAATGATCCCTTTCATTCCTCCATTATTCTGTCTTGACCTCTGTTAGAATCAATATGAGTCTGTGTAAGTCTTTCCAGTTGTGAGATTATTACTGTGTCGATTCAGTTGCAACCAAACACATTTAAATCTGGTGTATCACTTCTTTCATTTTCAAAGCATTCCTTCTAACCCTTTTCCCAGCATGCATTAGCACTAGGTTTAGATATATTCCTCTAAGCATTAGACTTAGAATGAGGAACCAACCTTCTCTGGAGGTCTGATCTCAATTCACAAGGTCCCACACTTTGAGATCATTCCCATGTTTCTCTAAATTGCTAAAGTTTTACAACAGCAGCAAGGGTGTAAATCTGGGTGATAATAGTAATCTCCATTGATTCTACATTGTTTAGACGATAATAAGGTTTGAATCAGATTTCTGTTGTGTGGTTTGTACCTTCATTTCTAACATTTTGTATCAGAGCCTGGCTAGTTTTGATACTTGGGTGGTAGTGTGAAGGTTTTTTAGCTACAGTGGGAGATTTGGTTGTTGTTTGTTTGCAGATCTTGTGTAGATATCATGGCTTCATCTACTGTTGCTTCTACCTCTCGATTGGACATCAAAAAGTTTAATGGCACAGGGTACGAATTGTGGAAGCTAAAAATGGAGGATTTGTTAGAAGAAAGAAACCAGTGGTTGGCTGTTATGAAAGAGAAGAAACCTGATGATGTTTCTCCTGATGAGTGGGAAAGAATGGATAAAAAGACACGAGGTACAATCCGGCTATGTCTTGCAGATTCTGTTCTACTGAATGTCACGAGTGAGAAGTCTGCACATAGCTTGTGGAAGTGTTTGGGTGAGATCTACGAAGCCAAAAGTATGGTAAATAAACTTTATTTAAAGTGTAAGTTATTTTCCATGAAAATGAAAGAGGGTGAATTAGTTGCAAAGCATTTAAATTCATTTAATTTGTTATTGAGTCAACTAGCATCTGTAGATGTGGAGGTGAATGAGGAAGATAAATGTATATTTTCTTCTCTATTCTTTGCCTGAGTCATGGGAGAAAGTTATTTCGGCTATCACTGCTAACCTCACAGATCTGAAGTTGGATGCTCTTGTTCAATTCTGTTGTCACATGAATTGAAGAAGAAAAGTTTAGATAGTTTAGGGGATGCTCTTAGTGTCAGGGGAAGGTCTATGGAAAGAGGACCAAAAGGAGATTAGAAAGGAGCTAAGGACAAGTCCAAGGGCCGATCTAAGACTCCTGGGATGAAGAATAGAGTTAAGTGCTAGAACTACGGTAAAAGGGGACATGTGAAGGAGTGCAGAAACCTAAAGAAATAGTGGGAGAGTGCTTTGGATAAGTCCTCGAATGCAAGTGAAGATGTTTTACTTTCTGCATGTAATGTTGTTTCTAATGATCACTGGTTAGTTGACTCAGGATGCTCGTTTCATATGACCCCGCATAAGGAATGGTTTTCCACATATGAAGAGTATGATGGAGGTGATATATACCTTGGGGACAACTCTACATATCCAATAGTTGGGAAAGGCAAGGTATTGTCATGTTTCAGTGATGGGAGGATTAAAACCTTCCTTGGTGTTTTGCATGTTCCTGGATTAGCTAGAAATCTGATTTCAGTTTTGAAGTTGAATGATTTGGAAATGCATGTAACATTTGATAAGCATGGCTGCAGATTAGTGAGAGGGAACTTGGTGGTAGCAAAGGGGAAGAGATTGGGAAACTTGTTTAAGCTTGAAGCCTCTACAATTTGTAATGCCTCTTATGTATCTGAGGCTAGTACTGAAAATACATGTATGTTGTGGCACCGTAGATTGGGCCACACTAGTAATAATGTTTTGAAAACTATCAAGAATAAAAATTTGTTAGATGGTTTCTCCTATTTTGATGAGCACTTTGATTTATGTGAGCATTGTGTGTTTGGTAAAAAAAATAGAAAATCATTTCCTTTAGGAAGTAATAGAGCAAAAGAGAAGTTAGAAATTATTCATACATATGTGTTTGGACCTGTGGATAATGATTCTATCAGAAAATCTTGTTATTTTGACACCTTCATTGATGATGTATCCAGATTTACATGGATTTATTTTATGAAACACAAATTTGAAGTTTTCACTAAGTTTAAGGATTTTAAAGTCTTAGTTGGAAACCAATTGGGATTGAAGATAAAAATATTAAGATCTGACAACGGAGGGGAATATTGCTCTAAGGAATTTGATGAGTTTTGCAAGCATGCAAGTATTATCAGACAAAAGACAACTTTGTATACACCATAGCAGAATGGTGTTGTAGAAAGGATGAACTGAACAATCATGGAAAGAGCCAAAAGTATGTTGAGTGATGCACAGTTGGATAAATACTTTTGGGCAGAGGCTGTGGGTACTACTTGCTACTTGATTAACAAATCTCCTTGTAAGGCTCTTGATTCGACACCTTATGAAGTGTGGACAGGTAAGAAACCTTTTGTTTCACATTTAAGGGTTTTTGGCTATGAGGTTTTTGTTCATGTGCCTAAGGAAAATCAATCTAAGTTGGATCTAAAAGCTGAAAAGTGTACATTCATTGGATATGGTGATATGTCAAAGGTTATAAGCTTTGGAATCCACTAACCTGTAAGATTATCTATTCTAAAGATGTTATTTTTAGGGAACTTAGAGCTATTCTGAACTTGAGCAGCCAAAAGAAAAGATGAAAAGGTAAAGAGAGTACACTTTGATTTGGAGTAGCAAGATGCACCTCAGGAAGAACACAATGATGGATTAGGGGGTGAAGAAGAAGATGAAGATTCAAGTAGTTTTGATGAAGATGAATATGTTGTTACAGAAGAAGTTGTTGTAGATGATCATGCAGAAGAACAAGCTGAGACTCTTACTCCACCCTTGAGGAGATCCACAAGACAACGAAATCTAGTTGATAGGTATAGCCCACCAGATTTCCATTGTATATTTGCTTTATTGAGTATTGACGATGAGCCTAGATCTTATAGGGAAGATATTGTTGCAGATGATAGTGAGTCTTGGCAGTTAGCCATGTAGGAGGAGATGATGGCTTTAGACTCTTGTAACATCTGGGATCTTGTTCGTTTGCCCAAAGATAGAAAGACCATAGGGGTTAAGTGGGTCTTCGAGAAGAAGTTTTGAGTAGACGGTTCATTAGAGAAGTACAAGGCTAGACTGGTAGCCAAGGGCTACTCCCAGAGAAAGGGATTTGATTTTGGTGAAATTTTCTCTCCTATTGCTAAATTGACTTCTATTAGATTTCTTTTATCCATTGCTGCAGCTTATGATTGGGAGATTGAGCAAATGGATGTTAATACTACATTCTTGCATGGAGATCTTGAGGAAGAAATTTATATGCAACAACCTACAGGTTTTGAGGTAAAAGGAAAAGAACATTGGGTTTGCAGGTTGAAGAGGTCTCTCTATGGTTTGAAATAGTCCCCCAGAATGTGGTATCAAAAATTTGATTAGTTTGTATTGAAGTTGGGTTTTTTTAGGAGTGTGGAGGATCATTGTGTGTACATTCACTATATTGATGATTCTATACTGATCATTGCATTGTATGTTGATGACATTTTATTTTTCAACAATACTAAGGGTATGATTAGTGAGCTTAAAGCCCAACTTTCATGTGCATTTGATATGAAGGATCTTGGAGCTGCCAGGTACATTTTGGGTATGAAGATTAGGAGGGACAGAGGTAACATAAATCTTTGGTTGTCGCAAAGTATGTGAATACCATTTTGTAGAGATTCAGTATGCAGGACTCTAACCCAGTTAGAGTTCCTTTACCCACTGGTACTAAGCTTTCATTAGATATGTGTCCAAGAATGATGATGATTTTGAGGATATGTCTAATGTGCCATATGCTAGTGTTGTAGGAAGTTTGATATATGCAATGGTTTGCACTAGGCTAGATATTGCCCAAGCAGTGGGAGTTTTGAGTAGATCTATGTCTAACCCTGATAGACATCATTGGAATTATGCGAAGAGGGTGTTTAAGTATCTTGTAGGTACTCCTGATTATTGTTTAGTTTATTCTAGTACTGATAGTGCTGATAAATCGTTGGACATACAGGGTTTTGTTGATGCAGATTGGGCAGGTGACTTGGATAGTCAAAGGTCCACTAGTGGCTATGTGTTTACTCTGTTTGGAAGAGCAGTGAGTTAGATGAGTAAGAGGCAGCCCATAGTTACTTTGTCCACCACAAAAGTAGAGTATATGGCTACTAATCATGTCCCTAAGGAGGCAATTTGGTTGAGGAGACCGTGTACAAGTATTGGATTTGATTGCAAGATCATTTAGATTGGTTGTGATGGCCAGAGTGCTATATGTTTAGCCAAGAATCCTATGTATCATACTAAGACTAAGCATGTTGATGTACAATATCACTTTGTTTGAGAAATGGTTGCAAATGGATAGATTGAGGTGAAGAAGGTAGACACTCAGGAGAATGTTGCAAATGCTTTGACCAAGCCTATAAGCATAGAGAAATTTGTTTGGTGCAGAGAGGCCATGGGCCTTGCTTCTAGTGCTTGATTATTTGATGGTTTTCCTATGGGTATTTACAATGTATGATGTCAAGTGGGAGAATGTTAGGATTAAGGTGCCATCAACCTTGTAAATCCTATGTAATTAATTACTCCTAATATTGTTTGTAAATCACCTATAAGGGATGAAAGGTTTCACCAGCAGGGATCTTGTTTCAACCATATATTTATATTTGGTACATGACACTCATTCATCCGTGACGGGGGGTCGCAGGGGAGTTTCCCCCCTATGAGAGGTTTGGGGGGATCATCCCCCCAGCGGGGGTTTGGGGGCAGCGCCCACGAAACCTCATTTTATTTATATCTTATTATTGTGAATCTGGACCGTTCGTCATTAGGTCATAGATCTGACGGTCAATATTTTGTCGGTTATCTTGCCCTAGAAGGCAACCCCCTTTTATAAAGATATTTGTACTATGTTTTTATCATATTGGAGAGTAACAGGTAGTGCTGGATTGAAGATTGAAGGAGAGACGAAGTGCATGTATTTTAATCTCATATTTGGAGATAATACAACTTGAAGCCTCTTTTCTTGGTAGAGTTTTTTACTCCATGTTACATACTATGTTATGTGTTAAGTTCTTAGTGCATGTTATTTTTGTGTAATGGGTTTTGATTTCTGTTGCAATCTCCATTGATTCTACATTGTTTAGAGGATACTAAGGTTTGAATCAGATTTCCGTTGTGTGGTTTGCACCTTCATTTCTAACAATATGGACATTCAAAAATGTACGGATGTTAAGACTCATGAAATATCCTTAAACTAGAATGTCTAGATGATGTCAGCGTCATAATTTTTTTTTTTGAAATGAGACGGGATGACGTCATCTAGATATGTACATTAAAGTATCCAGATATTAAGTATTCATGTGAATGTCTATAATTTAATATCCAGTTGAAAAGTCAAATAGGACATGTGGCGATATTAGCGAATATATAGGCATTCACTCTGCGAATGTGGATATTAAGAAAAGTCTGGATATTAGGTAAATGTCCGGATATCAAGATAATGTCTGGATATTAAGATTGAACATCCATATCGTGAAAATCCATGCACATGACGACTTTGTTGCATGCTATGATAAATTTGATGGGCACCTATGGATATCAGGATATCAGGTCTAAGTTTACCTTTTACTTAGTATTTCTTAAGTTTCTCGGTCAGGGTAGCTTATCCAGATATTATCAATGTGAGGACATTAAGCATGTTCATATGCACATTAAGGAAATATGAATATCCATATGATTGTTGACCAAGCTTTGACCTTACATAACTTCTTTTTTTTTTAACGAATTTTAACATGATCCAAAAGGCAAACATGCTTAGAATTTAATTTTCTATCCCTTGGTAGGTTTCATGAGGGAGAAATTCACACTTGGAACTTTGACTCATAACTCAAGATCCAGACATGCCTAGAACATGAATTAGACATACTGATTGATAATGTTTTTACCATACCACACAAAAACAACAAGGAAAGCAAAAAGCAAAGCAAAAAGGTTGGGTTCCTGTTTTGCTAGTGCAAAATGGGGTGTGTTGTGTAACCACACAACAACTTGCCACCAAAGAAAAACACCAAATTCCAATCAATTCAAGAGAGGAGGAAAAATTAGTACATGAAGTTCCAACTCCTATTAGACATAAGTATCCTGACCTTCCAAATGGAATTATATTCATTAACAAACTATATGATGAAAAGGAATTTAGGTGTGTGCATTTGATTCATTTCCTTCTTCTTGAGATAGGTTGAAAATGATAGTAATTAGTGTTAAGCTACATGATTGGATTTAACCCTCTAAGCCAACCCTAGATAGAACCTTGCTTCCAGTCAGGCATCCATAGCCCTAACAAGGTTATCTTTGCAATTCTCCCAAGTAGAGCCCTACTGCCAGTCAGGCGTCCATAGCCCGAGCAGAGTTACTTGGATGACCTAAATAATTTCCTTTCTTTGGATTTTCAATATTCTCTTTTCTCTTTTTAGTTTTCATATGATATGATCTTGTAAGCTCATTTGCAAGGTTTAGGCACTTGCTTGTTAGGTTGAGAATTGCAATGGTAGCAAGGGCAAATCTTTAGATTTTTCACTTAACATAGACACTAGTACTTTCAATTAATCCAAGGCTATTAAATGTATTCATGTGATGATTCCTTGAACAACAAGGTTGATATTGATGAATATAAATTTCACAGAAAGGATCAAAGTACCTAAGCCTACAAGAATTACAACCTATGTGGGAATTTGTAATTCTTTCTTGAATTCCAACAATTTTATTATTTTCTAAAGTGAAAACGGTGCTGCATATTGCCTAACCAAAATAAGAACTCAACAAACAAATAGAAACAAAACAAAACAAACAAACAACTATACAAGCAAGTATTTATATATATACATGACTCTGATTTTCCCTATTCAGGCCTGAAAGTAATGTTTGAGAAATTGTCCATTGACAAGCAATGAGACATCATCTCTAGTTAAGGATTTTAGCCTTTAGGTACTGTCACCTAATATCTCAGCAATCTGAAAAGGACTAGTCCATAGTTTGTCAAATTTACAATGATCTCCTTTCTTTTCGTTGGCTTTGTCCCATAATAAAACAAGGTCTAATATTTTAAAGGTTTTAAGTTTGGCTCTTCTGTCAAACCATCTTTTGACAATAGTCGGATGTTTTGAAAAGTGATCTATAACTCTATCTCTCTTTTCCTCTAGATGCATGAGTTGCAATAATCTAACCTCTAACTTGTCATCTAGACCTAAGTATTCTTGTGCAAATTGAAGAGTGGGGATTTTTAAATTCACTGGTAGGATCGAATCCACTCCATACACTAATTGGTAAGGAGAGTTGCCTAGGGCTGATTTTACTCTTGTCCTATCTACCCACAATGCATATTTCAGTAGGGTATTCCATTCCCTAGGATTTTTCTCTACCAATTTCTTGATAATGTTTAATAAGTTCTTATTTGTGAATTCTCCTAATCCATTTCTGCGAGGATAATAGTTAGATGAAAATTTCAAGGTTATGCCATATTCAAAAGCCCAATTTAAAATTTTTAATGAAGCAAAAGCAAGTCCATTATCACATACCAGGGCAAAGGGAACTCCAAACCTTGTGATTATAATGTTATTCTCCAGAAATCTGATCACATCCTCAGTGGTGCATGTTTTGCTTCCAATTGCTTCAGTCCATCGGGTACAGTAATCGGTAACTGTTAAAACATACCTATGCCCAGCTGAAGATGGTCGATTGATTGGTCCTATGAAGTCCATCCCCCATTGTGCGAAAGTGTGCATCTCCATCACTGGCTACAAAGGTTGTGCTGCATATCTTTCTTTATTGGTGGCCGTTTGACAAGTATGATAGTGTTTACTGTGTTCAGCCATGTCTTTGAAAATTGTGGGCCAATAATATCCTACCCTAAGGATTTTATATGTTGTAGCTAGGAAGGACCCATGTGTTGTTCCAAACCTATCATGTAATTCTTGTAGAACCTTATCAGCTTTTGTCCTGTCAAGGCATCTGAGGTATATCCCTTCATGATTTCTTATGAACAAGATCCCTCCATATAATTCTGGGATTTTACTCTTAACACTCTTCTCTAAGAAGACTTTGTGTTGCTCGAAAACTTCCTTGAGATCAAGATATGTTTAATAATGGAATACCAGTCATCTTGACTATTGGAATCTAATGTATATTGCTGATAGATTAGATCTGGGTCAGTTTCTGCAATCATTTGGGTCAAAGCTTGTCCTCTAACCAACTTCATTGGAGTGATCTCCATGTCATATTCCTGCAAAACGGTGATCCACTTGGCTCTTTTCTCACCAGGCTCACTTTGCATTTGTAGCATCTTAACTGCTGCATTAGGTACCACAACAGTCACCTTGCTTCTTAGGATGTAATTCCTAAATTTCTTTGTGGCTCTCACTAGAGCAAAAGCTTGTCTCTCCACATCCAGATATCTTAGTTCTACATCCCTGAATGGAACACTCATGAAGGCTATTGGTTTCTCTTCTTTATTCTCATTCTTTTGAGTCAGCACAGCTGCACAAGTATGAATAGAAGCAAAATAGTATATGTAAAAATCTTTTGTGTAATTAGGGCTACTTAGCACCGGGGCATCATCTATTGCTTTCTTGATGTCTTCAAAGGTTGCCTTGGCTTCTGGAGTCCATTCAATTTTGGCATGTTTCTTTAGCATGGCATTAAATGGCCTTACTATCTCTGCAAATCTAGTTATGAACTTTTTGACAAAGTTTATCTTCCCAAAATAGGATTTCAATTCTTTCTTACTTGATGGCAGTTGAAGCTTCATGATTGAGCTTACTCAATTTGGATCTATGGTAATCCTATTTTCTGACACTAAATGTCCTAATAACTTACCATTAGTGACGCCAAAGATGCACTTCTTAGGATTTAACGAAATGTCATACTTTTCGCACCTTTGGAGCACTTTTCTCAAATTTAGAACATGATCTCCTCTCTGTTTTGAGAATACTGTTAAGTCATCCATGTAAATAAAGATGCACTGACCAACTAACCCCTCTAAAGCCAAAGTCCATAGCACACTAAAATGTTGCTCCAGCATTGATCAGCCCAAAAGGCATGCACCATATGCGAATATCCTCCACTTGGTGGTGAATGTTGTCTTCAATCTGTTGATCTTGTCTACCATGACCTGGTTATATATATCTAGAGAATCCATCTAAGAAAGACATCATCTGTACTCCATTGACCATCTAGAGAACTTCACCTAATGAGGGGAGACGATAGTTATCATTCTTTGAAGCTTTGTTTAGATTCCTGAAATCTACACATAAACGGATGTCCCCATTCTTCATTCTCACAGGTACTAAGTTAGCTACCCATGTGGAGTGCCTTACTGGAAAGATAATTCTAGCTACTAGGAGCTTCTTAACTTCTTCAAATATTATTGGTTCTAGAAAGGCATTCAATAGCCTTTGCTTCTGTCTGAATGATTTGACATCGAGCTTTAGTGGTATAGTCTGAGTAATGATTGAAGTATCATATGTCTGCAACTCATCATACGATAATGTATCACATGTATATAATCTTTCAAAGCCTGAATTATCTCTTCACATTCTACTAAAGTGCATACTTTTCCTATGAGGATGTTTCTGATGTCCGAACCTTGCCCTATATTAATAGGCTGATACTTGCCGCCATCTGTTTTGGGCAAATCCTTTTTCTTAGTGATATTGTCCAGATCAAACATTCTCTCAAGCTCAATCATTTCTTTGGGGATCTTGTTATTGGGTAACTCAATAATCTCTTCATCATCCCATGTCTAATCATCAAGATTATCCTCATCTATTACTTGAGATTCAAATATGTCTTTGTTGGTAATGAAATCAAGAATGTGCTGGTCATCTTCAAAAACTTAGAAATTTATCACATTGTCAGGTATTGATGGCACTGACACTAACTCAACCAAGAATTTCTTAAGCCTTGACACTGTCAATGGCTCCAAGGTACTAGCAGCTACAGCTAGAGCATCCGCATGTTGATTCTATTTCCTTGGAACATGAGTGATGTTGAAGGCATCAAATCCTTCAATTGAGTCCCACACTCTGTATCTGTAATTGGATAACTTCTTATAATTGCATGCATACTATTTCTTCACTTGTTTACCAACTAACTCTGAATCTCCAAACACATACAGTATCTTCACCTTTTTCTTCAAAGCAAAAAGTAGGCCATGGATCAATGCTTTATACTCTGCCACATTATTAGTGCAGTGAAACTGGAGCCTATATGTTGCAAGGTAAGATTTTCCTTGCAGATTAATCAAATCTATTCCTACTCTAGCACCATGCTTAGACTTAGACCCATCAAACCTTAGTATCCATGGTTTCTCTTTTGGCAGATCTTTATTCGAACCTTCTTTCTTTCTTTTGGCATGGGCAACGCTTCCCACGGATATCCATTTGGTTCTCTGTGGTTCCTACTTGATCACCTCTTATATCTTTTGAGGAACTAAAACATCCAGATATTCTTCCTGAATCTCAATCTCCTGGATATCTTTTCTTTTTGTGGACTGATTGTCTTCATATGCTTTATCTTGAGATACTACAATCTTTTCTTTTGATTCTTCTTCATGTTTTTCCACATCCTGACGAAATAAAAGGGGATTGTTCTCATCCATATTAGACTTCTCAATCACCTCTGGCAATGGTTTCTTGTTTCTCAGACATATCCTTTCTTCCTTTTCAACTATGTCAATACATAAAAAATAGGTGTTTTCCCAATGTGATTTTCCATGCAGTCTACACCATCCCCTCATAAGCACATCTTTGGCAGATGTTCCCTACAATTGGCATCTCTAAACTTCCCTAGATAAGTACCTTTCAAACTCATGAAAATGATTAGCTTCATCCTCATCTGATGAATCACGACCAGGTTCTACTAATATACTAGTTCTAGGCATGACTTCATCTTTCGTATCATCCTCATGTACATGCATGCACATGAGTATTTCCTCTATCTTGACTCCTTGAGGCTTTAACATATATACTCCTAGTTCTACTTCAAGATATAACACCTCATTTTTTTTATGATATTCTGTGATCATATGTTTCATCTGAGGTTCTACTTCAATACGAACCTGGTTAGGGATGCCCCTCTAGGGCAACCACATGTGTGAAAAGTCAGTGGACATGTATCCCTTGAGAGTTTTGGACTAGTCTCTACTCAAGAGCGTACCATAAGTATCAGGAATATTAACCACCTGTATGTCTATGAAATGCTGCACCCTAGGGTTAGATGCTAATTGCATATGGATATGAGTCAGTTCACCTATGACATTGACTTCTGATTTATCTAGTTGAGTAACCATCTTTAGAGACTTAGAAAGAGAAAGACCTAATGCTTGACACATAGAGAGGGACATGAAATTTGTGGATGCTCCAGAATCTATTAGGCAATTATGCAGATTCTGTCCAAATATCCTTAAGGTAAGGAGGAATGGAGGGGATTCAAATTTTTATTTATATAACACTACCTAGGCTGCATCTACAGTATGAACTTGGCCTTTGTCTTTAGGTTTGAAAGGACTATCCTTAAGTATAGGATCTTTGGTAGGGATTTTACTAGGGATATCATCCTTTACTATAGGTTCTTCTAAGGACTTAAGGCTTTTTTATGGCTGGGGTCTTGAGTAGTTCGGACAAAGATAAGATAATTTTGATCTTCTTCATTTCATCAGCTAAATATGCAATTAACTTATTAGATTCAGTTAACTAAGTCATACCTTTTGTCGCAGTTATAGAGGATGCAAAATATAGAAGTAGAAATGAAATGAATCGAATAACCAAACTTCCACAAGATGAATGTGCACAAAGCAAGAGGCTGAAATCTATCATAAAATGTACATGAATGTAGAAAGAACTCCTTGTATATGTAGGACAAGGAGGAAGTGAGAAGGTGAAAGTCAAACATTGACTAACCCTCCATAATGTGTGACACATGTAGAACACTTGGGACAAGTGTGAGAGCATGTGTCAAATACCTATGAGGTGAGACAACTAAACCACTAATGAACTTAAGCTAGTGTGAAACTAGATAGATGTAAACTAGATGACTAAAGACACCTTTCACACTAACACCCCCCCTTAAGTGATACTTAGGGAGCAAATCACTGAAAAAATGAGTCTTGGCAACATGGCCTGAAGAGGTACTCATGTACAAAATGAATGTCTCTCACAAACGGAGTAAAGGAGAAAAATCTGTGGGAAAAACTCCTCTCCAAAAAAGAGATCTAAATAAAAAGGACAACTTCCTTCACCCCAAGCATACGTCACAACTCAAGATAATGAGGCGATGCTAAAGGTTTAGTGAAGATGTCAACAACCTAATCCTGAGTAGACAAATACTCTAAGGAAAGATCACCATCCTAGATAAGCTGTCGAATGAAGTGTATGTGAATCTTGATAAGCTTCATCTTTTGATGGTCAACTGGGTTGAGTGAAATGTGAATGGCACTTTGGTTATCACACCAAAGAATAGTAGGAAGATTGGTGGTAGACCAAACTCTGTCAAAAGCTATCAAAGCCATAGAACCTCCTAGATAGCAAGACCTTCACCTTGATACTCAGCTTCAGATGCAATAGCAGTTTCCTTCTTGCAAGACCAAGCAACTGGAGATGAACCAAGGTAGAAAACAAACCCAAAGGTTGACTTCCGCCAACATCACCTACCCAATCTGAATCGGTGAAGCCTACTATCTATGAAGCTCCTGGTGTGTACTAAATGCCAAAATGTGTGGTGCCCTGAATATACCTCAAAATGTGCTTGGTTGCCTTCCAATGACTCTCATGAGGGTGATGTGAAAAATGAGAGACAAGCCCAACAACAAAGGTTATATCAGAGCAAGTATGTGTCAAATATAAAAGACTACCAACTAAATGTCTGTACAAAGATGCATCAACACAAGGTGTAGTGCAAGTGGTAGTCAAAACAACACCAGATTGAAATGGTGTAGGAGATGGCTTGCAATCACCATGCTAAAAGGATGAAGCATATCGATGGCATACTTCTGCTGGTATATGGAGATTCCCTTAGTAGATTGAAGAACTTGAAGACCAAGAAAATAGTGCAGAAGCCCAAGATCTGTCATGTCAAAATGCTCCATCAAAGAGTGTTGAATATCCTGAAGCATGGACGAGGAACTGCTAGTCAAAAGCAAATCATCGACATATAAGACTAGAATCAGAAGGTCATCACCATGTCTCTGAATATAGATAGTGTGATCGGAGTGGCAATGTGTGAAACCAGATGCAAACAAGAAGCTATCAATCTTCTCATACCAAGCCTGAGGGCTTGTTTGAGACGATATAAAGAACATTGAATCCTGCATACAAGTGAAGAGTCCTGCACAAATCCGGAGGCTGCTCCATGTAGATCTTCTCATGGAGATCACCGTGCAAGAAGGCACTTTTCACATCCATATGGAATACCTACCAACTCTAACATACAATAATAGAAAGAACAAGGTGAACAGAATCCATCTTGGCTAAAGGTGCAAAGGTCTCAGAGTAATCAATACCCTCAACCTATGAAAGGCCCTTAGCAACAAGACGTGCCTTGTATCTTTCAATAGAACCATCAGCTGCATACTTGGTGCGATACTCCCTCTTGCACCGAACCATCTTTCTTCCCTTAGGAAGAGGTACTAAATCCCATGTATTATTCTTCATCAAAGAAGAATACTCCTCTGCCATAGCTACATCCACTTTGAAATACTTGAAGCCTCTGAAAAACTCTGCAAATCTGGAGATATGGCATGACTCAAAAGACTAGAGCAAGAAATCTAGTGAGCAAGTGTGGCGAGAAGTCATAGGATCACCAACTAAAGATACAACCTCCTGAATAGTACTGCATGCCCGATTAGGCAAAACATGAGTGGGTGGAGGTGGAAGTGGTGGTGGAGATGGTAGATTAGGTAGTGAGGAAGAAGAAGTGGATGAAGGATCCATATGTGTGAAAGACTCATCAAATTGACATCCCTTCGAAGAGGACATCTTGAGTAATACGATCAAACAATCTATAGGCTTTGACATCCTCACAATAGCCAACAAAGATGAATGGTTGACTCTTCTTCTCCATTGCCTTATGCCGACCATCCTGTATGCATGCCCAAGCTTCACTACCAAATACCTTGAAGAAGGAAACATTAGGTTTGATATTTGACCAAGCCTCCTCTAGAGTGATATTCTAAACTACCTTGTGTGGAGTACAATTCTGAATATAGTTGGCACAATTAATTGCTTTAGCCCAAAAAGCTGGTGCCATAGACCGAGACTGAACCATATAATTTGCCATTTTCTTGAGTGTTCTGTTCTTTCGTTTGGAAATGTCATTCTGCTGAGGAGTGTAGGGAACCAAATACTGATGTCGAATACCATGCTCAGTGCAATAGTCCTGAAAGGTCTGATTCACATACTCCCCCCATTATTTGTGTGTATCTGCCGAATAGAAGAACCTGATTGCTTCTCCACGAACACCCTGAAGGTCCTGAAAGTGTTGAATACATCACTTTTGTACTTGAGAAAGTACACCCATGTGCGGTGAGAAAAGTCATCAATTAAAGTAAGTACATACTTGGCTCCTGAAAATGAAAGAGTTGGGAATGACATGAGGTCATTATGAACCAACTCAAGTAAGGAAGTAGCATGATGGGCTTTACCCTTAGGAAAGGGGGTCCTGATGATGTTTACGAAGTATACAACCTTGAAAAACACCATCTGTGGATGCAACCTTAGGGAGACCAAGTACCATCTCCTGTGTACTCAACTCCTGAAGATACCTATAATTGAGGTGTCCAAACCTCTCATGCCAAAGTCAACTCAAAGAGTCTTCATGGGCAATGTGTGATGAACCATTGGATGTCTCAAAACTATGAAACCTGTACAATCTAGACTCATGATCTGCTCTACCTAAAGCAATGATCTTCTTTGGATGTTGTAGATCATGAACAACAACATCATGTGGAGAAAACTCAATAGTCTTCCCATCCCCAGTATGACATATCTGATAAATGGAGAGAAGATTAGCAAAAAGTTCAGGAATAGTGAGGACATCCTCAATGCAACCATCTACCAGTTGAACTGAACCTGACCCATAACTAGAGTCTGTGAAGAGTTTCCCACAAAAATTTGAGAAGTAGTGCTATCAGAAAGAGACTCAAGTAGATCAACTGAATGAGTCATGTGATGTGAGGCTCCTAAGTCAACTATCCAATTTGACGTGGATGAATTCAAACCTGTAGCAATAAGGGCACGGCCTTTGCTAGGTTTGGGAGTATCAATGTTGTGTTTCTTCATGGCTTCTTCCAAAGCCTCAATCCTTTGATGACAAATCTTGACATCATGATTCTGCATCCCACAAAAGTACATGGCCCTCTGCTTGTCTTTTTGAAAGAATTTTTACTTGACTTAGAAGAGGTTGTGTTTGGAGTATCAGGTTTGGTCTTTTGCTTAGATGAATTCTCTTTGCTTGAAGATGATTTGTCCTTTGACTGTTTTGAATTCTTATTACCTTTACCTTTAGATGCATGAACTACTAATTCTTGACTTTTTGAAGAAGTGTTAGGATCCATGGAGAGTAACTTAGATTGTTCTCTCGTAAGTCGATCACAAAACTGTTCAAAAGTAGGCATAGTAAATGTTGAACCAAGTACATCCATTATAGAGTAGAAAGTAGAAGCAAAAACCTGATAGGGGCCTTTTAACTTTGACAAAACCAAGAAGACACATTCCTTATCTATTTTTGATTTACCACAACCTTGAAGTCGAGAAAGCAATGACTTGAACTTGACTAAGAAATCTTCAATTGAAGGGAAGATATCAGGTGACAAAGTTGTTAATTTGACATCCAATTGAAGTATTTGAACTCATCAACTGTACCAAATAAAGCACTAAATTTATCCCACATTTGCTTAGGAGGTGTACAATTGCTTAGATGAAATTGCAATTTATTAGATACATGGAGGCCAATGATTCCCATTGCCTCATCTAACTTATTGCGATAGACAAATTGTTCATACTCCCTATTGAATTGCAGTTGTTGACTATTTAGCATTTGCCATAACCCTTTAGATTGAAGAAGTTGTTGTACCTTAGTTTTCCATGTGTGATAATTATGTGGTGTTAACAAGTCAATTTTAGGATCCATGCTAAGAAACACAATGAGGCACGTAAATTGTGCCTTACAAACCCCCAAAGTTTGATTAAAGCTGTAAAAGAAGCCCCCCCTAGAAAATCAACACTTATAACTGAGTGTGGGTTACAATGAAAATACAGAAGTTACATAAAGTTAGCATACAATGCTAAACTTGAGAAAACTCTTCCTCTGGTTATGATTTGTTGAATTGTTACAAACATGACAACTTATAATGTTACTCATGCATATCGGAGTCAAATACCTTATACCATGCAAAAATTGCAAAGTCTACGTGAGTCGACCCCTACAATGCAAGAATAAAACAAACTTGCTAAACAAGGTAATGTTTATACAATACAACCTGAACACAAACTTTGGTGAAGGACGTTGAAGCTAGAGTTGTGGAAGTTGAGGAGGTGTGAAGACGTGTGAAGAGTCCAAATAGGGCTCGAAGACTAGCTGCCCACAAAATAGACTGTCAGGCCACAACAATACGATAACTGATAACAATTTTATGGCTGATGGCTATTCTTAAATATCATCCACTTCAATAGTCAAAGGGTCTATTTTGGCCAATAAAAATAAGACAAATATTTACCACTTTTTGTTGTGAATGAAGTGTAAAATTACTATTGGTTGTTTGACTATTGAAGTGGATGATATTTAAGTAGAGTGCTCTGCAACATGCAAGATGGTTTTTGAGAGTGTGTTTTACTGTTGACTACGGGCTAAGTCTTGGATGGAATGCAAACCAAACTACAATGGAGAAGACATCGAAATGGAGACCACGGTGTAGAGTTTGAACTACAACCAAGTTCAAGTCGTCCCAAGATACAAACGACAACCCTCCAATGGAAAATAAACCATAGATAAAGGAGACCATATAGAGACTTTTGACCTCAGCTTGGAGAATGAAGGCAGCGTTTTAAACCTTGATTGGACAGTGGCGGAATCTCCAAACAACGAGCAGAACTTGAAATAGTTTAAACAACGATCTGCAACAACGTTTGATGCAGAGAAGACATCGGCGCTGCTGAGAAAATGACTAGAGATAAATGATGATGCCTTTGAATGGTGGCAACTTTGATCTACGAACAATAGATAAAGAAACAATGATCAGTGAATGAGGCTAACAACTACAAATGCGTGCAATAAAACAACAACTCAAACTTGGCAAATGTTTTCTTGATCAGGCACTCCTCCTTTTCACTCCTTCTTTGAAAACTATAAACCACGATCCAAACTATAGGAAAAGCCAAATACTGGAAAGATGTCAACAATGAGAGGAGGCCGTGAGGGACACCGGTGATGGAATACTTGTGGAGACTTTGATCTCCAACATCTCAAATCACGATTGCTGATGTCTGTAGCAAAAAAAAGTGACCAAGAGATGAAACTGCAATGAGCAGTCAATGAAGACTGTGGTATGTATTGTGCATGAAGACTCCAAAAAAGATGCAGAAATTCTATAAAACTATCAATCTCAAGTGCTTGAACCAAATCCATAATCTCAAGTGCTCAAAAGACCACGAGCTGGATATATGATAGCGCTGACAAAAACTTTGGAGAGGTGGAGTCTTTGGCCAGCACCAAGAAACCAGCAACAAAAAAACTTTGGCTGCAACTACTTGAACGTTGAAATCGTCAATCTGGAGAAAAACTCCTAACCTCTAGAGTAGTGAATTGATGGCGATGAGCGGTTTGGACTGTGTGTAGGCGGTAGGAGGAGCTTGATCCAGGGCACAGGAAGAAATGAACCCATGTAGATGGATGGCTAGAGAGGCACTGGCCGCCACCTAAGAAGCTTGAAAACTGCCTGCAAATATTTAATTTGAATTTTTTTTTTGCATTTTCTACCAATAAACTGACACACATATGATAGGTTGAATGTGCGGGATGAAATTGGGAAGGGAATTGCAATTCTAGGCTCTGATACCATATAGGAGCAGCAATAAAATGAATCGAATAACCAAACTTCCACAAGATGAATGTGCACAAAGCAAGAGGCTGAAATCTATCATAAAATGTATATGAATGTACAAAGAACTCCTTGTATATGTAGGACAAGGAGGAAGTGAGAAGGTGAAAGTCAAACACTGACTAACCCTCCATAATGTGTGACACATGTAGAACACTTGGGACAAGTGTGAGAGCATGTGTCAAATACCTATGAGGTGAGACAACTAAACCACTAATGAACTTAAGCTAGTGTGAAACTAGATAGATGTAAACTAGATGACTAAAGACACCTTTCATACTAACACAAAATGTGTTGATTCACCTTTGGAGGTTTTGGATTGTTGCTAGCATTCAGATCTATAGGAGTATTGAAATGTTGTTGGTGGAATTGAACTGGTTAGTGGACCATGAGATGATTATTGTTACTCCTCAAATTGTAACTATGACCTCTTTGGTACTGTTGGAAAGCATGACCTCATCGGCCTTTTGTTCTAGCTCATTGTCATCCTCAAATGGGAAAACATGTGTATCAAATTCTAATGCTGACTCTTCACAGACTAATCTATAATTCTCATGCATTGTATTCATTTTCTGTTGGTGATGCATGGAGATTTCTAGGACCATTACAGATTCATACCCAGGAGTATTATTTCATTGCCTTCAGGGAAAGTAACCTCCCTGTAGTGTTTTGTACTTCTACTTGAAAGATGCTAGCAATGATTTTGAACTAAGGACAATCCGGTTCAACATGTGCACTAGTGTTGTGGATTCTACACCAATTGTTCAACGCAGCATCAACTAAGTTGACTCTTGTAGTTTGCTTCAGTTCAGGAGGTGCGTGATTGTCTAAAGGTGAAGGCAGAGAGCCATTGTTAGGTCTGGTATTCCAGGCTCTAGGTGGTCTAGGAGCATTTTTGTTATTGGAACCCCTGTCATTGTTGTATCCTCTGTCAGGATATCCTTTATTCTATGGGTTCTGTGCATTAGCCTAAGAATAGAAATTTTGGTTCCTCAAATGTGTCACCTCAGTGGTTAACTTCTTAGCTATGCAACTATTTCTTTGATGTCTTCCTTTTCTTCTTGAGCCTTAGCCACTACATTGTCTTGACTAGGAGAAAAGAATGAAGTACCATTTTCATTTGGTCTATTTTCAATAGGAGCATATCCTGGAGATGGAACTATATAGCCATTTTCTTGAGGAGGAATTGCATTATTGGAGGAATTTGCAAAGGATTGGCTATTGGAGTAGGATTTGACAGAGCTCCATTGATGTGTTGCATCTGGTTAGGTACTGCAGGGGGTCCTATACTAGGTAAAGGTCCATGTCCTACTTGTTTCATCTCCATGTTAACTTTTATAGCCTCTGTAGAAGCACAAGATAAATCTGTCACAATAGGCTTTTCTCTTCTTACAAATAGGATGTCAAGGGATCTAAGGCTAAAAAATAGACCAGTAATGCTGCATCTGTAGCAATGACATATGGAGCTACAAGTCTAGCATACGCCCTTTTGGAAACAATCATTGAAGTTGGCAATGAACTCCTCGCCTAATCTCAGTGACGCGATGATAAACTGTAGCAGCATCTATAGGGATCCTATATCTAGCTTTAAACGTATCTTCTAGCAATTGCTACGAATTAATGGAATTCTTAGGCAAATTCACATACCATTGGTATGCCTCTTCTCTTAGAGTAAGGAAATAGTCTACAAACTACATCATCATGTTGTAATCTCACTCTAAAGAAATCTTCTTTGGAGGTTCTCAAATGATCTTCTGCATTCTAATATAGATTATATCTAGGGCATAACTTATCTGGATTCTTTGGTAAGTCATTATAAGCTGCAAAGGTTAAAGGTGAATCATCGTTGAAGAAAGCCATAGGGATTTGCACATGAACTACTGGTGGTGCAGAGATTGCTATTTTAGTTTGAACACTAGCTGAACGCGGTCTTGGTCTAAAAGCGGGTAATCCTTGCAAAGGTCCAATGGATCTTGACCTAGTGGTAGGCCTAGCGAGCCCTAGTTTAAGAAATTCAGGGTGAATTTTAAAGATTAGACTGGACCTTCACAAAGATATGAGCAAATCCTTTGTAGAAATGGATATTTGCGGTCACTTATCCCAGATAATGAGATATTTAGGCAATCTTTGCAGTAATGCAAAGCTTTCACTTCAAGTTTAGAATTCTGACAACTCTCTGTAAATATTTGACCAATTATCCTCAAGGAAGAGATATTTGCACTCAGACTCTTTAAATTGTTGAGTATCGACAGGATCTTTGTGGAAACACTTAAGCTTTGAAGTTAACTAAGAAATTTTGAAGCAATTCTTCACATAGATGCGATCAGACTCATTCAGATGACGAATTCTTTCAAGTTTTATGGTGGCCCTCCTTCTAGCGCCAAAAACATGTTGATGCATTTGTTATGCAAAACAACAAGAAATAAAAGTTTCACTCAAACCTCTATTTATCTTGAAGAATACAATGAACTTAGATAATTCATAATTCCAAGTCTCTGTGTGTCAGGTCATGACAATCCTGTTGTTACTCAGGGTTTGATGTGATATGTTATTTTCAAATAGGGGCCTTACGTACTTTTAGGAAATCACGTCCAAATATTTATCCCGTTTCACCTGATTTGCATATATTCTCAATCAATTGTAGGTATGTGCAGGATCATGATGGGGCCAAACTATACATCTAAGTGGCAATGAAAATACAAAAAATTAGACTTAATCAAGTTCATGTGAAAATTTGAATGGATTATCTACACAATTTGAAAAAGATGTAAGAATGAAATTTGTAGAGAATTGAATCTAGTTTATGAGCTACTAATTTAAAAAGAAAAAAAAAAAAAACTAAATTTACTTAGTGAAAAATGAACATTTCAATGAACAACTATTAATTTTTTCAGAAAAAAATAAAAAGTGGGTGTCTGTCCAGCCAACCTAACTATGAGCAATTTTTTTTTTTTGAAACTTTCAAAATAAGTAGAGGACTCATGCCCGGACGTGACGCATATTTTTTTGAAATTTTTTTCCAATAAAATAATTAGTTATGATTTTTTTACTGTGACTTTTTTTAAAAACTAAAGAGTAATTGTCCAACCAATCTAACTCAATAAAAAAAATTGGAATTCAAAAAAAAAAATTAACCTGTAGTCAATGGAGCATAGAGTGTGACGCATCTTTCAGATTTGAAAAAGGTGAAATGGTTTGAAAGTTATTGATGTTTTTCAATCAATATATCCATCAGGATTTCAGACACACACTATATACAAATTTATTAATAATTATTTAATAAAATAATAATCAAGAAAATCTTATATTTTTAGAAATCTGACAATTTCCTCTATAAACCCTTTTCATTTTATCAATTTTGCATAAAAAAAAAGTCGTTAGCACGAAGGTGTTGGCAAGAGACATAGTGTAGCTTCATAAGTTTTGTCATTGATGGCAACAAAGTCCATCCCACACATCCATAGGACATGGTGTATCTATACCGGAAGTCAGATTGAAGAGTGTTGTGGTCCGGTAAGCAAGAACAGAGCATGTGGCAAGGTCTGATAGTCAGGTCCGGATCTCTTAGAGAAAGTATCTCAGTAAAGTGCGAACTTGGGGAAGTCAAGAGGTGTACCTTGACTGATACATTCTAGAGATTGAGCCTCCGATGATGAAAGAGTGAAGAGATATGAGCACCTAAGTGTTGGGTTCCTATTTGAAGAGTTGACAGAGGAAGAACTGACCGACAGAGCATCAGACCTTAATCTGGATGAGATATTGATGGTGATCAAGCTTCCTAAGGTATCATTCATGATTGGCTGACATGATTGATGACTTCTCTAAGCATCTCCTTGATACGCATCACTTGGTAAGCAAGGATTCAACCGACAGATCAGAGTTTAGGAAAATATTCACTATTCTGGATGTCGACTAGAATGGTGTTGAAATCATTGAGTGTGGATATATATACCGGATGGATTTAGATGTGAAGGTGTGTGTGGTGTATTGGAGTGTGCAAAGAAAACCAGAAAGCAGAGTGGAAGCAATAATACAGGTCTGAAATGTGATTGGACAACAACACCTAAGAAGAGAAAGAATGAAGTGCAGCAGATCAGTTTATTGAACCTAACCAGAACTGAACCTCAACATGTGTGGATGCTTCTCATCAGTTCAAGTATCTTGTTACCTTCTTTACATCTTGTAGACAGTGAGTCTCTTATAGGTAGTGAGCCTCTTGTGAGCAGTGTGCTCGGGCAGTGAGCTTTAATTGGCATGTGCCATTTTGTTCTTTCTATTCTTCTAACAGAGAATACAATCTTGGGTTAGTCACCCCGTGGTTTTTCCCCTAACAGGGTTCTCCACGTTAAAATCATTGTGTCATGTGTATTGATGTTATTTCTGCTTCATGGTTATATTTGCTAATATGATTTGATGCTGCATTAATTGTTAAGGAAGATCAGAAAGTTGTAGTAATTAAGATAACTGATTCACCCCCCCTTCTCAGTTATCAACAATTGGTATCAGAGCCAAGTTCCTCCAAACAGAGCCTAACAGCTTAAGGAAGATCTAGAATCTCAATGGATATGTATGGTATGAGGGAACAACTTCAAGTCTGCCCTAGATGATCTTGAGCAATCTCACTCCGAAGTTAACAATTTGTAGGAAAGACTCAAACAGGTTGATGATTTCATAAATGAACTAAAAGAAAAATTGAGTATCTCTATGAAAAGAGAAAGGAACTACTTCAGCAATTAACAAGTCAAGGTGAAGCTAATGATACAAATGAAGATCTAAAGGAGAAAACCAAATTATGTGAAAAGTTATCGAAAGAGGTCATTATGGTAAGGCATGAAATGGAATCAGGAGTTATGAATTCACCCAAGAAATTGAAGAGAAAGAAAGACTGAAGATGATCTAAGACAATCTCTCAAGGAGAAGTCAGAAGACTGCCACAAAATGGATAGAATAATCAGGCATCTAGCATCTGATCTTGAAGAAGCTAGAGACAATGAAGAACAACTTGAGAATCAGATTGACACTCTTAAAAGGGATCTTCAAACAACAAATGAATACAAAGAGAAATTCAAGATAAGCTCTGCTCAACTTGAAGTTCTTCTTGCAAGCCAAAAGAGGGTAGATGACAAGCAAGGCTTGGGGTATGAGAAAGGTGAAAGCTCTGGATCCAGTCAGAAGAACTCTAGAGCAAGAAATCCAAGGAACAGATCTAGAAGACCTCCGTAAGGCAACCAAATGCTCAAAGATATCCATCTTTTAATGGATACTGTCACAACTGCAACAACTTTGGTCATAAAGCAAATCAGTGCAGAAGAAGAATGAATCAGAATGATTCACCCCTCTCCAGACAGTGTTTCAATTGCAAAAGTATGGTCACAAATCTCATGAGTGTAGAAACACGTAAATGAACAGTTCATTCAATGGTAGATGCTTTGCATGCAATAGAATGGGACATTTGGCTAATCAATGTAGATCAAGAGGATACCAGTCAAATATGCAAAAAAATGTTGTTTGCTACAATTGCAATAGATCCAGTCATATTGCCAAATTCTATAGAAGTAAGAATCAAGACAAAAGGGGTCCGGTACAGCATAATCATAACCAAGACAAAGGAAAAGGAAAAGTGAACGTGGATGAAATTCAAAGGGAGATGAATAAGATTTGGGTGAAGAGAAGCACAGAGAGCGTTGGGGATGGATCCGCACCAGAATTTGGTGCTAATAATCCTTCCAAAAATTGAATAGATGAGCTCTGGCTTAGGGGGAGTCACTAAGAAAAATAAATTCCCCCAGCCAGTCAATTGGTGCCTGAAATTGGCACATGGAAGGTTGCGGACTAAAAGGGCTCTCAGAGAAACATCTAAATAACCTTTTGAAAAGATATGGAAGATCCGCAATGAATTTGAAGAGGTTAATCATCTGAGATTAATACGGTTTAACAGTTATCTGATAAGAATAGGATTTCACAGTTAGATCCGGTATGATTCAAATTTGAGGAATCTTTATCTGCGGATAGATCAAAGATTTAGGGAAAGGAAGATAGATTGTCATTATTCACTGAGAACAACTCTAAGTGTATCTCAGTGATCCGGAAAAGATCTATCTCAGAATATGAAGAACAAGGCAACTGGAATGACTTAAGTTGCGCATTTATTGCAATGTGAATTATGGTTTTCTCAGAAATAAAGGGGTTCATTCGCTCGTCATTTGTACATTTGCATTGGAGAAGAAAAGAAAAGGATCTCTGCAACAAATTGTTTCAAATTTCTCAAAGATCAACTGCTGAAGTCAATTCATCCAGCAAATCAATCCAGCTCACTCCGCAAACCCTAGAAGCGTAAAAGGTATTTTCTGCTCTTGATCAAACTCTCTCTGAATCTTTAATATGTCTACTCTAAATGTTTGTGAACATTTCTAATAGGCTACGCCCTAAATTTAAGAAACATCCCTACAAATCTCTAGAAGTGGATCCCTTAAGTGCATTTTCCAGCATTCCGCATGGGGTTTTGCATGTTGAAGATGTTAGGGCATACATTCATGCGAACATTGAAGAATTTGGAGAATCCAAGCTGATAGATATCTATCACAATCAGTAATAGATGACTCTTTTGAACTTAAACCCTCAGTATAAGGCTATCCAAGATAAACGTTTTGCACAGTGCATTCATTTCCCCTGTTTTGCAGAAGATGAATGGGTCCGGTATGTTCTAAGTAGAATGCATGACAACTTTATATGGTTGATGAGGCCATTCAAGATAACCAAGGATGCCATTAGGGCAGTTACCGAATTGCACTCATCCGACGGGATACCTGCTCTCAAATCTGTCAAGAATCAGATAGTGAGTGAGGCAACTGGATCAAAATTTGACAAGAGAGCCATGACAATTGAAGATATCACTAATCCGGATATCAAATTTGCATCCATGATAATTGGTTACAAGATATATCACTCCAACAGGGAAAATTTAGTACCTGGAACTGTAATTTACATAGCTTATCAGATGCTAAAAGAAAATGCTGACTATGATCTTTGTGAACTTCTTTCTAAACCAACTGTTGGAGAACCTACAAAAGATCAAAAAGGACAAGAAGAATTCATTCAAGTATGGTGGGCTGATATTATGTTTGTTCTTTTACTTCATGAATGAGCTTCCTGGATCCAGTGGTTGGGTATGGCAGAATGATAGACCAGTAGCCATTCAAATAAGAGATTATATACATGGGCTTGGTGATGCCAAGGCACAGAATACAACACTTTGGGGCTATTTCAAGAACTTTTAGAGCATGATGCAGTAAGAGAGAGAATTCCCCAATCTCTAGTTGAAAAATATAAGGATATAGTATGCTTTATGGTAGAAACTGATCAATGCCTAATGGAGGCAGTAGAACCAAGGACAGTCTGGATCATGCCAATGGGATATGAAGTAGATGAGAAAATTGTAGAGCTGCATGTTCAACACATGCTTAGTCAACCCAAGGATCCTAAGGTAGAAAGGTTTGGAACCTTTGAAGAGCTGAGTGTGAAGATCCATGTGGAACTAAGACAACCGGAGATGAAGAGAAAAGTGAAAGAAGTAGAGAATGTTGCCAAAAGGTATGGCATCTCAAAAGAGACACTTGATGCAAATAGAGAAAAAGATGGAAAGGGCAGAAAAAGAAAAGGAAGAGGTAGAAAAAGAAAGTGCTCCAGTAGAAGCCCCCTCCCAGACTAGATCCTCTAAGAGCTCTGCATTTGCCACTGCTAAGAGCTCAAAGGCATCAAAACTACAAGCAAAATCATTCGGTAAAGGAGAAAAGAGAACAAAGACAAAGGCAACAAGGTCTTATACAAGCCAGAAGGATGATGAAGAGACAGAATCAGATGAGGAAGTAAAGAAAATGAAGAAGAAAAAGAAAACATTTGGTGAACCCTCCACTGGTCACAACAAGGAAGAAGAAACAAAAGAGTTTGTTGAGAAGTCTACTCTATCCATTGATGATGTAGTCAAAGCAGTCACTATGGACGGGAACCTGCAACCAATAACAGAATTCTATGATGAGTTTAATGATGCAGATAAAAAGATATTGGAGGAAGCCATAGTTAAGTGCTTGAACATATACAATAAAGCATTTATTGAAATCATCTCTCTAATACCCAAAAGTTTAGAGAAAGAACTTGAAATGAGAAAGGAAAATGCCTATGCAAAGGACTTAGAAATTAGAGAACAAATAGCTATTCAGCTCTATCCTTCAATTACTCCAAAAAAAATGGATATGATCTTCAAAGATTGCAAGGATGAGTTCTGGAGTAAGGCTAGAATGAATCAGCTCATGCTTGGAGAAATTGACAAAGTGGCAAAAGAAACAGAAGACATCCTCCGGAATGCATACAAAAGATTCAATATTCTATTATAGAGGACTTAGGTGATGACCCCTCGGCCATGGATGACAAAGAAGAATCTTCTGAGACAGTGCGAAGAGGTAAAGCAGACAGGTGAAGAGAAAGATAAGGACTTAGATTTCTCTGCTCTGAAAGAGGAAGTTCATGAAGAAGCAAACATCTCTCCTCCGGTTTTCCCCTGTAGACTCCGGATCTAAAGGAGAAGAAAGATGTAGAAGAGAAAGTTAGTCAAGAAGAAGAGGTGAAAGGAAGAGAAGAAGGTCAACCAAAGGAGACCACAGATGACAATGCTAAGGCTGCAGAAGGGGAGAAAACCCTGTCACCGGCAAGAGACACAACAGAAGCAGTCAAAGATTTCTTAACCAAAGAGATGATGGAATTTGATGAATTGGAACTTCTTCAAGGACCGTTCAATTTTGACTCCCTCTCCCCGGTTCAAACCATGAAGTTAGAATCCTTTACTTCAGCAAAGGCAAAAGAAAAACTTCTGAAGTCTCACATGGAAGACTGTGAGCTCATAGAAACTACATCCGGTGTACTGGAGATCATGCCATCCTTCCAAAAGGATCCTTCGGCCTCCACATTTGGTAATCTAAAGTCTCTTGTAAATTCTGTTCATACACATTTTGACTCCTTAGAGAAGTCAGCAGAAGAAAAGGTTTGGAAGGAGTTTTTGGAAAAGAGATTCTCTGAAGTGCAGGGGTTTGATAACAAATGATAGGAGAGTTATGAATATTGGGATAAAGAGCTTGGAAAATGCTCTTAAAGATGGTGGAGATATGTATAAATTTTGTTTATCTTGGCCCACAGTGACCAAAGATATTGAGAAGAAAGTAAAAGAGCAAGAGGATAAAATGCTAAGTTTGTCTCAAAGTTTGATCCTCTCTCTTCTTCCATAGTAAATCAAGAGTGTCCAGTCTATTGCAGTCACAAATGCAATAAAGAAAATTGAGAGGAAAGGGAGAACATAATAATCCGGATGGGTGAACTTAGAGGGATCATTATCCCTAAGTTAGAGGCTATGCATAAAGCCCTAACTGATGCTTAGGCCACAGCCTGGACTAGTGATCCGACAGATCTCAAGAAGGCAGAAGCTTTTGCATTCTTGTTGAGTGGTCACATCTCAATTTTGGATAGGATGAAGCAGAGTTGGACGACAGAAGTTGTACAGTTGAAGAATACTTTTGCAGATATACTTAAGTATATGTAAGTACTTGTTTATATACTTATGCGGCTAAGTATAGTTGGATTTTTAGAAATTTTTGGTGTGGATCCTACCCTTTGCCATTGATGTCAAAGGGGGAGTTAGGAGCAGTGAAGAATGAGGAATCTAGCTAAGGGGGAGCTCCGGTAAAGTGTACATTAGAATAGAGCATCAACCCAAGGGGGAGTGTAGTGTGACACTTAGTCAATTTTTCACTAAGTGTTGCCATCAATGCCAAAGAGGGAGATTGTTGGCAAGAGACACAGTGTAGCTTCATGAGTGTTGTCATTGATGGCAACAAAGTCCATCCCACACATCCACAAGACATGGTGTATCTATACCGGAAGTCAGATTGAAGAGTGTTGTGGTTTGGTAAGCAAAAACAGAGCATGTGGCAAGGTCTGACAGTCATGTCTGGATCTCTCAGAGGAAGTATCTTAGTAAAGTGTGGACTTGGGAAAGTCAAGAGGTGTACCTTGATTGATACATTCTAGAGATTGAGCCTCCGGTGATGAAAGAGTGAAGAGATATGAGAACCTAAGTGTTGGGTTCCTGTTTGAAGAGTTGACAGAGGAAGAAATGACCGACAGAGCATCAGACCTTAATCCGGATGAGATATTGATGGTGATCAAGCTTCCTGAGGTATCATTCATGATTAGTTGACATGATTGATGACTTCTCTAAGCATCTCCTTGATATGCATCACTTGGTAAGCAAGGATTCAGCTGACAGATCAGAGTTTAGGAAAATATTCACTATTCTGGATGCCGACTAGAAAGGTGCTGAAATCATTGGTATAGATATATATACCAGATGGATTTAGATGTGAAGGTGTGTGTGGTGTATTGGAGTGTGCAAAGAAAAGTAGAAAGTAGAGTGGAAGCAATAATATAGGCCCAAAATGTGACTAGACAACATCACCTAAGAAGAGAAAGAATGAAGTGCAGCAGATCAGTTTATTGAACCTAACCGGAATTGAACTCAACATGTGTGGATGCTTCTCATCAGTTCAAGTATCTTGTTACCTTCTTTACATCTTGTAGACAGTGAGTCTCTTGTAGGCAGTGAGCCTCTTGTGAGCAGTGTGCTCGAGCAGTGAGCCCTAATTGGCATGTGCCATTTTATTCTTTCTATTCTTCTAACAGAGAATACAATCTTGGGTTAGTCACCCCGTGTTTTTTCCCTAACAGGGTTTTCCATGTTAAAATCATTGTGTCATGTGTATTGATGTTATTTCTGCTTCATGGTTATATTTGCTAATATGATTTGATGCTGCATTAATTGTTAAGGAAGATCAGAAAGTTGTAGTAATTAAGATAACTGATTCACCCCCCCTCTCAGTTATCAACAGAAGGGTGAAGTTCAAAGAAGAGAGTAAAACCTATAAAAATGTTAGAATTGAGGGAAAGTCAACTATGACAGCCCCAAGCCTACATACAAGGCAAAATCGAAGAAAAATGGATATCCATTTGCTTTGGTAAAATACCATTTTTCCTTTTTATGTTTTACAAAACGGATATCCGTTTTGCAAAACAGATATCCATTTAGGTTGCCCAAAATGAATATCTATTTTGCTTTACCCTATATGTTTCTCTCTCTCTCTCTAAAGGTGGTCTATCGATATCCCGCAATGGTCATAAGAATTCATCTTTAGCTTTGTGTAAAATGCTAATAAGGTGGTCTATCGATATCCCGCCATATTCTTATGACCATTGCATCTAATTTCATCTATGATCGAAAAGGATTGTCTATTTTCTAAGTTTTGTAAAGAGCATTGATAACAAAATTGTAATGTTCATTTTTAGATCCATTTTCTACATTTCCTATAATCATGGTAATCTATGAAATCACATTTTTTTTGAGGCATTCTATCAAATATTTAGGCAATGCCTTGTCTATATTTCCATAGTTTTTATAAATATTTACTATAAAGTTACCAAATAATATTTGATAAGAATCCCCCTATCATTATTCTTTTGATGGATGCCCATGTACCATTCCTTTGGTGTAAGTAAATAAGATAGTAGAAAAGATCATGGAGTTTGGCTATATACAAGTCGACTACATTTGTTTGAAGATTTTTTTAACTTTTTCAACAAATTTCATTATGTGATGCATTGTAATGTTGGCACTTTGTAAGGTCTTTTTGAAATGCATGTAAACATAAGAAAAGTCTACACATAATAGTTGGTCTTTTGGTAAATGAACGTTGTGGAACTTTATGAGGCATGGGGATGTTGAACTTCACTGTAATTTACAAGTTTGTGGATGAGTGCATTAGGATTTTGAATTGATGATGCATAATTATTTTCAAAAACCTTCATTTATATACTTACAAGATTTTAGGAAGTGGAGTCATGTTTTCCATCTACAAGTTTGCAAAGGTTCCACTTTTCCACCAAATAGATTAACATTACTTTTAATCATGTAAGACTTTGGGAATGTTAAGATAAAATTAAGTTAACAAAAGTGCACCTTGACTCTACACTTCTACTTTTTCGAATCTCTCTCTCTCTCTCTCATCCCTCTACCTCTCAATCCTTCTCCCTATCTCTTTGGACATCTCGCTCAATCTCTATCTCCCTATCTCTCCTCTCTTTCTCCTCTTGCTCTCTATCTAGCTATCTCTCTATCTATTACCTCTCTCTCCCCTATCATTCCTTTATCTCCCTATCTCTCCCTCTCCCTTATTTACAAAGGAAATAAAAACAAGAAAACTAGGACTCTCTTTCTATCTATCTATTTCTCTCTCTCCTAAGGAAATTGGAAAGGAAAAGG